>OY757947.1:35538449-36138449 GCA_963585895.1 Sepioteuthis lessoniana | reverse complement strand
AATAATTTAAAAATTTGATGACTATCCTTTATTTCTTTCTTTTATAAACATTCATTTTCAAACATCGAATAAGATTTTCTTTCTTTGTCTTTTGAAGGACCTAACTTGTAGAATGTCAAAAACCAATATCAAGCAGGTCTTTGTCTTTAGAGGTGATCTTTAATTTTTTGAATAAAAATAGGAAAAGCTAATTATGATCAAAAATTCCAATTACTTGACCCTTTTAAAGAAAATTTCATTTTTAATGTGAAATATATAGATTAACAGCATAATTTGCAAAATCACGAGAATAAAATTGCAATCACACACACACACACACACACACACACACATGAATGTAGCTGAAGTGCAATATTTCTTCTAATTTCGTTATAATAATTAAATAATAATACAACCAAGTTGAGATAAATCCTCTTTTTATAATATTTTCTTGTTGATATGACAATTTCTTGTTATTCTTGTTATTTAAAAGATTTGTTTGAATATGGCACATTGGCCTCAAGTGCTTGCAATAGCTTTTGCTGTTTAAGTGGAAACTCATGAAAATACTAAACAGACTCATCACTGCTTACCTTCTTTCTTATTCTATACTAAGTTTCCCTTAGAGATGGCACATTGATTTCAGCTCTTTTTCAGTTACTGTTGCTGCCTAAGTGATTACTTTTCTTTACATTCTCTTATAATTTCCTAAGATTTGCTTCGGTATAGCACACAAGCCTCAGGTAGCTGATTTGGATTAATTGATCATCCATTGAATTATAGCTTAAACTCAAAACTGCTTAACTTCTTTCTTGTTCTTTTCATTCACTAAGTTTAGCTTAGATATAGAATTGCAGTCGAGGGCTAAGACACCTCCCTGACCATTGACATTCCTGGAGATGACACTAAGCCATCTGGATCTTTGGGAAGCAGGGTCACTGAATATTCAAGCACTAGGACCTTGTCCTTAAGCATCATTAGATGCCACCTTGGGCCAACAGGCAGCTTTGTTGGGGGAAAGTCTTCACCCTCTCAAGAGTAGCAGCCAGCATATACTACAACCCCAGCCAACAAGTTATAAAGGAGGCTACTGTTGTTTTGAAAAGAGATAAAACTCTAATAAGACCTCATATAGAATGTTATACCTAGGCCTAGTCTCTTGTGTTCAGACATGGAAATTGGAGTGTAATATTGAGATTAAAAGGCAGAAGACTAATTAAAATAATCAAAAACTCAGATTTCATTTATAGTGAGAAAGTAGAGAAATTAATTTTCACTACTAGAAAGAAGGATTGTTTAATCTCAATTCTAACTTTGATAATAATGCCATATCTTACTATGTGAGACACTTTCTCAATATTTCTTCTCTAACTCAAAATATATCAATGGTTTTTGGAGTTTACAATTTTTTTATAGAATATATTTTCGAAAACATCACAAATCATGAGCTCAAGAAAACTGTGCAAAAAATTCCTTTGAAATAAGCAATTTTTTTGCAAAGTGTTTTTTCTGTTACAAACTGTTTTATTCAAAGAAAAAGGTAAACATCACAAATCATGAGCTCGAAAGAAAACAGTTGGCAAAGAAATTAATTTAAATAGAATTATTAGTGTTACATGAAAATACTTCAAAGCATTTAACTGTCTACAAACAAATATTGAATAGAATTATTAGTGTTCACAATACTTGAAAATATTTAACTGAGTGCAAAGAAATGAGATTTAATGACTCATTTAAAAAATTTAAAAATAATCTTTTCATTTGCAAATATATATATACATATATATCTACATACTAGGAAGATTTAATTATTCATCATCTAAAAATGTTGATATAACATTAAACATGAAATATCCAGTGATATCACAGATATTTATCAAATAAAAACCTCTAAATGGATATAGAATCAAATGAGTACATATATTGTGACACTTGATTAAATACAGGATGATGTTAATAAATATTTACATTGAAATCATATATGGACCAACTGTTATAGAAATTACTTGTATCTAAATTTTCCTAATTAATTCTTCAAAGATAAATATCTTGGGTCATTTATAATTCAGTTAAATTGTCTCAACAGTGACACAAAAATATAAATTCTAATTTCTTACCCCCCTTTACTGCTTTCTGGTTTCGGTTTGGGATAATTTAGTCTTTTTATTTTATAGGAGGTTGTCTGGCAGTAGTCAGATGAAACTCTCCTCAGTAGACTTAAGTTCTGTTGAAAATTTGTAAATTATATTTCTATAAAGAATATTTAGTTAATGCCAGAAATCCTGTGTGCAAACAAATGATTGTTATTGAATAGAATTAATGTTAGATATCAATAATTGAAATGATTTAACAGCATAAAAACAATAGAAATACAAGTTTGCAAACAAATTAGTTCAAACTTATGTAAAAATGAAAATATTGACAATTGAATGTCTCAGATATCATGTATATCTATTTAAACTGGTTCAAACAAATGACTAATCAGCCCAGCAAGCTGGGGCTGCGGAATACACTGACTGGTTCTCTGCTGAGGGGTAAGACCCCACTCCAATGAATGTCCTGTTATGACACTAAACAATCTGATGGTGAAGTTCCAGTAATGCTGGAGCTTTAGGAAATGCAGAGTACTCATTTGTTTCCATCATTCTCAGGTCCACACTGACCTGGAGTGGTAGCACCTGAAAGGTTCCCATCTACGGATCAAATAAAACTGTTTAACATTTCAACTCTGGGCAAACAAATGTCTTCTGCTAAATTAAATTGTTGGAAATATAACTGTTTGATCATTTAATATTTTTGATAGCAAAGTAAAAAGATGATTTTGTATTAAATAATCAATAATGTTTGATATAAAAGGAAAAAGGAGGATTTGGTATTAAATAATCAATAATGGTTGATATAGAAGTAAAAAGAGGATTTGGTATTAAATAATCCATAATGGTTGATATAGAAGTAAAAAGAGGATTTGGTATTAAATAATCATTAATGGTTGATGTAGAAGTAAAAAGAAGATTTGGTATTAAATAATCCATAATGGTTGATATGCCATGAAAATAAAGCAAACCAAATCTAATAACTGATGTTAAATTGATACTGTTCCATAGCAATACTTAAAAACATTTCATTGTGTGCAAAAACATGCACTTAGTCTCATTTAAAAATGTTATCAACACAATATTTTTACAGATCATATTTTTAATGTATATAGATATGAAGAAAATTTGGTATTAAATAACTTACACTTATTGATATGCCATAAAACCCAACCCAACCAAACTCTTTACTGTTTAAATTCTAATGAGTAACTAATCCTAAATTTCTAAAATAAACAACTTAAAGTCTTTTTTTTACCATTTTTGTCAGAAGCCACCAACTTAATCAGAAATGTGTTTGAACTATTAATGATGTTGATATAAACTTCGTGAAAAGAGATTAATCTTTGAATTAAATAGATAATTTATTTTATCAGCTGTTGTCGTTAATATTTTAATTTCTAAGATAAGACCAGAGTCATTGCAACTGAGCAAAGTTCATATTTGATACAAGGTCAATAGAATATACATTAATTATCAAGTTAATTAACAAATATGCTCTCGCTGTGATGTATTTTGTATCCTGATCAATCTTACCAAGTAAAAAAAAAAGACTTACGTTGAAAAAAAATATTTCTTTATCTGTTTGTTAACAAAAGAACTCCAATTTTTCAGTCACTGCTCTTTTTCCTTCAGGTTTTTGGGCTACCGGAAATTGCCAATTGACACAATAACCATATTTTTTTCATCCTAATCAATCTCACTCAGTGAAAAGATATATATATATATATATATATATATATATATATATATATATATATATATATATAATTTTCTACAGAAATGCACTGTAATTCTTAACATATAAATTAACTCTCTTAGTTGCACAACACATATACACTTATGCATGTCTATTAATTATTTTATTTATTCTAGAAAAACTGCAGATTTATTATAGAAATATATAAGTAAAGTTGTCGATCTTAGTCGAGGGTGACCAGAAGGCTCTCTTTTTTATAACTACTACACTGAGGTGTAGGAGAGGGTACTACTCCTTTCTCTGGATTGCTCCACTTTACCCTTGATCCGTACCTTATAATGCTGAGTGTTAAGCAAGGCATCATCAAGTACCATTTTTTGAGTCTTTGGTATGACTCAACCTAGGATTGAACTCCAGTCTCCAGGGCCAACTCTTCTCATTAGGCCAATGATAGCAGGTGGGTTAAAACAGAAATACTACAGGATTATTGTCATATCCCAAGCTGATTTATATAACTTTCTAAAAAAATTACTTTAATATGTATAATAAGGCCATACTTAGATATGTGTGTGTCTCTGTTTGTGAATGTATGGTAAATTATTCACATTTAAAATGAGATTGATGACTTGAAAATATTTCTTTCAAAAAATCCCAGAGCAAGATTTTGGGTAATTTTTCTATATAAATGAAGTATTCAATTTTAATGGTACTTCAACTCTCATGGTTTATTCAGTACCAAAGCTGTCTTATAGTAGTATAGTAGTCATCATCATCATCATATCGCGCTGGTAGCACGGATATCCCTGACCCTCTCTCGCCACTCCTCCCTATCGTTCATCGCCCTAGGTAGGTCTTCAGGACAACATCCTGTATCCTCACATAGCTGCTGAATGTACGTTCGAGCTGGTCGTCCTGCTTTTGCGCGGCCATGTGTGGGGATCCATAAGAGTACATCTCTTATGAGTTCATCTCTGCTTCTCCAGCAGTGTCCTGCATGTCTGGTTCGTCTAACTTGAATAGTTTTCGTGATAGGGGGCAGGTGGCCGTACAGTTGGTGTCTTGTGGGGTGTTGCTGCCAGGACTTGTTCAGGATTGCACGCAATATTCTTGTGTAATTGCCATCTAGCTTCTTCTCCAGTCGTTTTGTTAGCGTCCATGTAGTGCATCCATATAGCAGTATCGATGTGACCGCTGCCTGGAAGAAACTGCGTTTCATTTTATCGGTTAGGTCTGATTTCCATATAATCGATAGCCTATTGATAGCTGTTCATGCTTTCGTTAACCTCGTTTCGATGTCCTTTTCGGTTGATTCGACGCTGCTTCCTAGGTACGTGAATTTGTCTACTAGTTTAAGTGGGGTTCCTTCTAGAGTGGAGATGTCCCCCGTTTGGTTATAGCACATATATTCCGTTTTGTGTGCATTAACATAGAGGCCTATGCTTGCTGCTGCTCGTTCCAAACTATGCAGAAGTGTTTCGGCTTGGTCAGGTGTATTTGCCAGTATCGCTATGTCATCGGCGTAGTCGGCGTCGGTAATTGTTGTTGCGGGGTATCTTCTGCTTCTTTTCTTCGTCAGTTCGAAGCCATTCTCTTTGATTTTGTCAATCGATGTTCTAAGTACGTAGTCTAGGCAAATGATAAAGAGGTACGGGGCCAGCATGTCCCCTTGTAGTACTCCTGCTACAATGTCAAAGTATTCTGTGTTTCCATCCGGTGATCGTACTTTTACTTTAGTGTTTCTATAGAGAATCGTTATTGCCGCTACGGTTTCTTTAGGTATGCCGTACGCTAGTAGGATTTTTTCAATCTTTCCTCTGTGAATGGAGTCGCTCTATAATTCCTGAAGCCTGCTAGGTTCCCAACTGTAGTAAAAAAAAAAAAAAGATAAATAAATAAAAAGCCTAGGAAAAGTCCCAATACAGCAAAAAAAAAAAGCAAAAGTCAGTACCAGTGAAAGTCATATGAAAGTACCTTAATCTTGGACTTTAACTAAGTTAAAACTTAAAACTTAAACCAAAATTACCCCCCCTTTTTTTTACGTACACATGGGAAGCAGCATGATGTACGTAAAGGTATTTGAATAAACCCATGGACGACCAAACTCAATACCTAAACGGGTCCTGGACGTGAGTTTGACGACTTTACGCTCAGGATCGTTAGTTCGATCGGGGAACTACTGCTGCTCCTCTATAAGAGTGGCTTCTATAGAAGAGAATAAAACAGCCATCGAAAGATAACCATGACCCACACTCAAACCACATACACAAACCGCATCGCTCTTCGAGCGGGTAAAAAAGGGGCGCGTCCTGCTGAGGTTGGAGCCCTGGCCTCAGTGTTCGAAAAATCAGCTACAGAGCTCAAACAATCAAAACAACTAAAATGCAAGCAAACACTACAAATAGCCACATTTAACGTAAGAACCTTAAATAGAATAGGACAACTCCCAGAGCTAATCGCATCGGCCGAAGAACATAAGATAGACATAATATGCATACAAGAACACAGATACACGCACTCCGAAGATATCAAATATCACGAAACTGGCAATGGCTGGTCGCTCGCCACTGTATCCGCATGGAAAAACTCTGTCAACGCCGCAGTAGGAGGGGTAGGATTACTTATAGGACCTAGAGCATTAAAAACGCTTAATAGCGTTGAGAAAATACAACCTAGAATGATGGCAGCTACATTTAACGGAAACCCCAGAGCAACAATCATCTCATGCTACAGCCCCACCAATGTTAGTGAAGAAACTGAACTAGTCACCTTCTACGATGAGTTATCCTCATTAGTGCGTAGCATCCCGAAACACAACATGTTAGTCATTGGCGGAGACATGAATGCCCAAATCGGGAAAAACCGAAACAACAAATACAGCCTCCACAACACGTCAAATAGGAATGGGCAACATCTAACAGATTTCATGATAGAAAGTAGATTAGCATGCCTCAATACAAACTACCAAAAAAGAGAGGGCAAACTATGGACATACACGTACGCAAACAATACTAAAGCTCAGATAGACTACGTCCTTATAAACAAGAAATGGAAAAATAGTATAGTAGTGGTTCTATTTAATAAGAGGATAAGGGAGTTCATTTATTTCTCTAGAGTAGAAGAACTCATCTCTTGAGCACATGTTAAAGAAATAATTCATATCTAACTTTTCCTGGTTTATTCTTCTCGCATAAATATTTCATATCAGATGATCATGGAGAATCTAACATGAAAATGTAAAAATCTCAGTATAACTGAGATTGTGACAGCATACCCGACAAATGGATTCTAAGAGTTGAAATTTTAAAAAAAATATCCCCAGGTAGAATAAGATACCTAAAATACAAGCTTTATTTTGACAAGCTGCTGGTTAAACCAACTTAACAGAGGTCAAGTTTGGCAAAAGGCCAATACAACAGAATATACCATAATAATCAAATTAACAAACTAATATGATCTCCCTCTCTCTCTCTCTCTCTCTGATATATTTTGATAAACCAACTGCATCTCTGCAGAGAGGGTAAGATTCCCCACAAAGAAGTGTTGTGCATATGACGTCTAACCATCTTACTGCATAGCTCCAGCTATGGATAATATTGAGTACCTCTTCATTGCTATCACTCCCACATGCACTCTGACCTCAGCTAGCACTTTGATAGGGTTTTTTTCTATCAATCAAATAGAACTGTTGTTATTTAAATTGTGTATAAACATCTTAAATAGAAAAGTTAGAAATAAAATTGTTTGACTATTCAATTCTATATGTATAATATTATATGGCAAACCTACATAGTTTGATATGCCATAAAATCCAACAAACAATTTACCAGGTTTCATTGAATTGTTAGAAAAAGAATTTTCAGCATTTAACAGTGTGTAGTAATGTTGAATAGAATTATTATCAGGAAGTAGCAAGACTTGAAACTCTATAAAAGTGTGCCTAAATTGAATTATTGGTGTTAGGTTGCAATACTTGCAACCGTTTGCCATGCTCAAATGAATGAATGGTGTTGAATAGAATAATAAACAAATTTTAATAACGATTGACAGTAAAGGGGAGATAACTACTCATAAGTTCAAAGAATCGGTATCCAACAATGTAAACATTGAAATTGCTCCTGAAGGTGTTGCTTGAAAATATAAATCCATTCCATGATTATTTAGTAAATTTTGCTCAAAACACAAAATGAGAATTAAACATAGTATTCAAAAGAAATGATATGGGAGCACAGAATGAAATTTTCTTTGTTAGCCCCAACAGATAACAAAGAGAATCTAATATGATGTTTTGAAATGAATAATAGTAAAAGGAAAAAATTACGATCACTTGTTAAATTCTTCAATTATTTATGACTATAGAAAGAATTATTAATAACTTACACCTTTAGAAATGCATTACTTAATAAGACTTAAATTCATCAAGGATGAAATAATTATATTAACACTTATTACTAAATCGCCTGGGGAAATCTTATTCATAATTAACCGTGGTTGTCGTCACTCCACTGAAATTACATATATGAATACATATTGTCTGTTTTAATGAGATAAATTATTATGAAGTACGAGTCTAACTTCTTTGTCTTTGAACTTAATAACTATATTAACTGGTAAAGATAATAGCTTGATTTATCGGCTCAAGAAGACAAAATGGCGGAGAAGATTATTTGCGCGAAAAAGACATGAGCGAGACTCACGCGTAAAACGATCAGCGTGTTTGAGTCACTCGAATTCTGTTCCAAATATCGTGTCGTTTTATTTATTTTTTTGATTCTTGCAAACGCTTTAGAATATTTAAATACTGAATTATTAGTGTTAGCAATATTTGAAAACAATTTGTTTGCAGACAAATTAGCTTTAACAAGTCATTTAACATATAGTTAAGTGTTAACTCTTCATTTTCAAATCATTTATGTATGAAGCGGATTTGATATCAAATCATTCAAAAAGTCTGATACATATTTAAACGGAAAACATCCAGTAATATCACAGATAAAAATTTTCAAATGAAAACTTCAAAATGGGCATACAATCAAATGAATACATATATTGTGACACTTGATTTAAGATTGTCGTGTTATTTTTTCTGTTCATGCTAACGCGTTAAAATATATGGGCTTCATGTGAAAAAAGATAAAGTATCGTTACTAATAATATATTTCGTTATAATTTAGGGTAACCTTTCTATTATTACGTAAGTATTTGGATTTTGCTGATATTTTTGTTGTTAATTTCTAAATAACTATATTAATCGTAGTAGGGGATGACGACGCTGATAATTCTCGGTTATAATTTAAACGCAGTTATCTTTTCTTTTCGTAAACATTCGGATGTATTCGGATTTGTGATATAAAACATGACAAAATATATATGCCTGTTTTCTAATCAAAATAGAATAGGATTTTAATTAATAAGATTTTTTAAATTCTAAAACAATTTTGTGATGTCGAATTTGAAAAATTTTATAGTATAGTCGCGACAATTTTTTTTTTACCAGAATGCCTCGTAGACGATGACGTCATTTCCTTATTCATTACATTCACTGGTGGGAAACACATAGAAGACATTGACAATTATACATGTCGTTTTCATTTTATTTATCTAGTGACATTTATTATCTGGATAATGATGGAGAGTAATTCTTGAACGTTTAGCATGGATGCGTTAAGGGTAATTTCTTTTCGCTTTTGAAGATGTTTTTGTCGAACAGGCAACATTTTCAGAATCCTTTGTAATTTGTCATCGATACTGAGGAGGTCGCCATTTTGAAATAAGCAACAACTTCAAAGTAAGTTCTTCACTTCCCCACAGATCATTTTATAACTTTAATTATAACGGCTATTTCATAAAGATCTGGCCATTCATTAGGTTTGTTAAGGGCGGAAGTGATTAGACTTGTTTCTCTTTGTGTCTTTTCTGATCACACAAAACGGGACATACTGTGGTAGGTGAAAATGATTTTTTTATGCCCAATTATGCTTTTAGTTTATACATGCATGTATTTTTTGCTTGCACACTGTTGAATTGTTTCCTGTGTTGCTACTAAATCATTTTTATTGGGTAGAGATCAAGAAAGTCGTTGAAGTATTTTTTAAAAATTAAATGTTCTAAATCTTTCTAACTAATTTGAAAACAAATTATTTTTACTTAACCTCGAGATTTGGGGCTTTTCTGTGGGGGTGGGGATGATTTTACACCATCACATATATGAAAAAACATCGAAAATGAGTTACTTGCAAAACTAATTCACTCAAAATGATAGCTGGTGTTTGTCAGGTGATAAAGTGCAGTAAGCTATTTCAGCATTTACCAATTTCTGAACTTGAGATGTTTAATTTTTTAACGTTTTTTCGCATAACAATTTTTAACACTATTAAATGATGACGAATGTATATAGGTCAAGTTTGAAAAAGGCCAAGAGAATAAAATCAAATTAATCTAATTAATTAAAAAATATGTTCTTGTCTTATATATATATATATATTTTATGATTTTAAGAAAATATAAGAATGTCTATTAAGATGAAACAACAGAAATGCCTTTGAAAGAAAAAAAACAAAAAACAAATTAATATTCTAAATTATTGACAGTAAAAGGGAGATAACTGTTCATAAAGTTCAAGGAATGTCTAAGATAAAAAAATTTTCTTTTTCACCATGTAAGGGATAAAAATATATCCTTTATTAGATTTTGCTGTTAGATTTAATATCATAAACAACAACTCTGTCAGAGTACAGCTGGTTTGAATATTTTGCTCCTTCTAGATTGGTTGCCATACCAATGATAAATGATCTTAGCCTCTCATGGGAAGATGGGCATAAGAGATTGATTTACACCTTTATCAAAGACATGAGTATTTCAATTGACTGTAACATGGCAAATTATTTTAAACCATTGATACTGCAACTAATTATGAAGCTGTGAATATTTTACTTACTTGTAACCATAAAATTATTTACAAAGATATATTTTCAAGAAGATTGAAAGTATAAGAATGTCACTTGTTTTAAGTTTAGTCATTGAAGGTAAAATTATTTATGAATGAATATTTTTAGATATATTCTTTCACTTAAATATTTCTAAGTCCTTGTAAATTATGAGTTTTTTATTGGCATAAATGAAATGCTATAATCCTATGCAGATTGTGTTATGAATAGTTACTACTATAATTTTTCAAATATTGTTATCATTTAACTGTAGAAACAATATCAATACTAGTGTGTAAATAAATAAGTTAAAACTCATTTAATAATTAAATTACCTACTCACTAAGTGAGCAAACCAATGACTAATATTAAATTGTGACTGTTATATAGCAACACTTGAATCGAGTTAATTGTGTACGAGAAATGGGTTCACGCTCATTTACTAATGCTTGTTGCAAAATGAGTTTTCAAATCAGATATATATATATATATATATATATATATATATATATATATATATATATATATATATATATATATGATTTGACATTTAAGGCCAATACATATAAGATCATCTCATGTTCATTTAGATTTTTTCTATGCCAATAGCATCGAGTATTTTTTTTACATTCAGAAACTTGTTGGTATTGAATTTTCTATTCTATATACAAAGGCTGATTGAAAAGTTCATAGGCTGACCAAGATGCTCTTGTGGAATGATGATTATTTTTCAACATAGACCCCTTTGCAGTTGATGCAGTTCTTACATCAGTGTTGCCATGCTTTGATCCCAGTGGTCAAAAAATAATGAAAATTGTACAGAGGAAATCATTACAAGAAATTCCCCCCTCCCACCAAGCGTTGAAATGGTTTGTATCGCTAGAACAGCAATTTTAAGAATATCTCGATTAAAAGGGTATTATCAATTCATATACAAGTATTAAAATCCATATCATTTTATAAAGAAGGTATTCATTTTGATAACATTACCTTTTTTTTTTTATGGTATCATCCCAGTACCGGATGAGTATCTGAATTTTAAGATTTACTCTATCTTACTTTCAAATGGGATACATATATATATATATATATATATATATATATATATATATATATATATGAAGACTTGAAAAGATAAGACAGCAATTTGTATTAAGTTTAGTCATTGAAGCTAGAATTGATTACAAATGATTATTATTAAATAGATGCTTTCAAGTAAGTATTTCTAAGTCCTTACAAATGTTAAGTATATAATAGGCATACTTGAAAGCCTATAATTCTATGCAAATTGTGTTATGAATAATTATTTACTGATATAATTGTTTGATAATGGATATTATGATAATTAACATTATTGAATAGAAATTGTTTCTTGAAATTGCTTCAATGAAATGACTTATTTTGACATTATCTAATCCAGTAAAGTTGACATTTATTGATTCAAAAAGAAATTTCTTTTTTTTTTTTTTTTTTTTTTGCTTTTTATACCTCCCTGGACAATATCCATTATAGTCTATCTTCTTAAATAAATCTTTAATAAATTAATTTTTTTCTTAAAATCATCCAATTTTCCACACTCCTGCAGATTTTTATCTGATCAGGCCATTTTTTACAACGATATATTACTGTTTTAGCAAAAATTTCTGAGTGGTTTCTAAACTTGAATTTTTGAAAAATCTTTTGATTATAAATTTCCAGTGAAAGAAGAAATATTGAAAATTAATTAAGAAATTGTATTATTATGACAGTTGCTATTAGATCATTTCTCATTCCTTAAAATAGTTATGAGGGAACTTTGATATTTGTTTCTGAAATTTTCAAAGTTAGCCCCAACAGACGACAAAGAAAATCTGATTTGATGTTTTGAAATGAATGTTAGTAAAAGAAACAAATTAATGTGAGATATGAAATTCTTCAATAATTATGATTATAGAAAGAATTATCATTGTGAAGGACAGTCTTCTTCAGTATTTAAATTTGGGGTGCCAAAGAGTAAGCTTACCTGACAAAGGGTGTTTTTGTATCTGGTGGTGAGGCTGTAGTTCTAGAGGAGTGGTGAATGTCAAGTCTTCATTTCATTGGTATTACAGCAAAGTAAACTTTACCTGGTTGGCTGGGGCTGTAGAATACACTGAATACATCTCTGCAGAGGGGTAAGACCCACCCCTCAAAGAGTGTCCTTGATATGACATTAACAATCTGATGGTGAGGTTACAGTTATGCAGGAGCTTTGGGGAATGCAGAGTACCCCTTCATTGCCATTGGTTCTGGGTCCACTCTTGCCTGGAATGGTAGCACCTGATAAGGCCCAGAGTTGTTTGATTAAGAACATACTATTTTCATAAAAATTGTATTTGGCATTCAATAACCTACAAAGGTAAATAAAACAAAACCCAAACAACCAACCAACCAATGTAAACTATATGAATATATTAGCTGTAACACAGTAGATTATTTTAAAATGATGATATTTACTGCAATAATGTTTTTAATAATTGAAATCATTTTACTGCAGAAATAATATCAATTATATGCAAAGAAATTAGTTCTAACTCATTCACATTTTTTTTGTTATTTACATTCTTTGACAATTTCACAGTTGATCATCTTCTCGCATCTGTCTTGAAAAAAAAATCGCATATTCCAGAAACCATCTTATTTGATTGTTATAATTTTCTACACTAATTCTGTTTTTGATCTGATTAGGCAATTTTTTGCAAATATGTTAGCCCCTCCCCCCACCAAATGTTCAAATTGTTTAGTAGATACAAATTTTAAAATCACAATGGACATATTTTGAATTAGAGAAGAAATATTGAGAAAGTGTCTCACTTAGTAAGAAATTGCATTATCATCAAGTTTAAAATTTAGATTAAACTTTATACTTCTTTCTCGTTATGAAAATTAATTGCTCTAATTTCACTGTAGAAGTTTAATCTTTAGTTTTTTGGTTATTTTAGTTAGTCTTATCCCTTTCAATGTCAATATTACTCAGCAATTTCCATGTCTGAACACGAGGCCTATTTATAATATTCTATATGAGGTTTTATTAGAGTTTTATCTATTTATAAAAGAAATGTAGCCTCCTTTCTATCCTGTTGACTGGGGTTGTAGTAGATGCTGGCTGCTACTCTTTAGAGGGTGAAGACTTCCCCCCCCCAACAAGGCTGCTTGTTGTTCAGAAAGATGTCTTAGCTCTCTACTGCAATTCTCCATGTAAGTTAAACTTAGTGAATGAAAAGAATATGAAAGAAGTTCAGCAGTTTTGAGTTTAAGATATAATTCAATGGATGATCAATTAATTCAAAACAGCTACCTGAGGCCTGTGTGCCTTAGGAAATTAGGAGTGAATGGAAAGAAAAGTAATTTCTAAGGCAGCAACAGTTATTGGAAAAGAGCTGAAACCAATGTGCCATCTCTAATGGAAGTTAGTAAAGAATAAGAAAGAAGGTAAGCAGTGATGAGCCAGTTCAATATAAATATGGGTGACCACTTAATCAACAGCAGCAACTGTAAGTATTTCAGGAATATGTGCCGCTACTAAGCAAATACTAGTAAAAGGTAAACCAGATCAATATATCGATAGGTGATTCCTAGAGGAACTAGAGATAAAGTAAATAATCTCGGCCATATCTAAGCAAACCTTCAATATAAAAGTAAAAAAAAAAAATCAGTGTATATATATATATATATATATATATATATGGATTTGGCATTAATGACCTACAGTTGTTGAAGTGGCATAAAACAAAGCGAAACCAAACCTTGGAGTCGGTACCCTTCTATTGGTGTTGCAATTCATGGATCCCATTGGTAAAAAATAATCTAAACAGAGGAAATTATATGAAGAACTTCTCAACTCCTCTAATGTTGAAATTATTTGTGTCGCTATAACAGCAATTATGATATCTCGCTCAAAGTGGATAATCAATTTATATAGTCGTATTACAATACATTTTATAAAGAAGGTATTAATTTTGATGACATTACTTTTTTTGTATCATCACATAACCTGCTCAGTATCCGAATTTTAAGATGGTGTTTTTTGCTGGTGGACATCTGTTAATTATTAATTTTATGTACAAATCAATACTGAGTAATATAAAATTGTTTACTTCATAGATTATTTTCCAATTTTTTCACATCTGATATTTTCAGATCACTTCAAGTTTTTAATATATTTAGCAACTCTCTCTGCACAAGCTTGATGTGAGACCAGGGCAATGTTTTAGTAGAGTTGAACCATCATGAATTGAGAATTGTGCTTCTCCTAGATCGGTTGCCATTACAAAATTAAAGAGCAAAATCATCCCAACTATTTCGCTATACCAGAACATAGAATAGTTGGATGTATACCTTTCCCAAGCCTCATCCAAGATTTGAACTCTGTTCGCCATGTCTATTATTATATCATATTTACTAACCCCTCCTCTCGGGCAGGATATGACACAAGGACAATTTTTAAGCGGAGTTTAACAGGTTTGAATTCAGAGTTTTCCTTCTCCTAGAGTAGTTGCCTCACCAAGGCAGAAGAACCCAGTCTGCCCTACTATTTACCCATAGCTGGAGGGAGAATAATTGGATTCATACCTTTCCCAAGGGTATTAGTGCTATGTGAAATGCAGACAGTCTCGTCCAGGACTTGAACTCGTGTCGCCGTGTCCATTTCCTACGACGATAACCATGTCTATTATAATCATTAAACCACGACTATCTGTTAAACATTTTAATGTAGTTATTATATTAGGGCATATCAATTATATTTCAGTTGACATATTATGAATTTGAAAAGTCTTATGATCGATAGATAACAGTAATCCGAGCATGGTTTATGTGTGATTGGAGGAGAGTCAGACAGACAGTGGACGGGGCAGGACAAAGGCGTTGAAAAAGAAGGAATAGATAGATAACAAGGGCCTAAAGGGAACGGGTAGGTATTCAAGCTGTCTCAGTATGAATTGGGTAAAGTAGACATCTAAGCTAGGTAGTACAGGCGAGAACTGAGGGAGGTGAACAGCCGTGCAGTGCGGGAAAGTTAGTCATCGTGAGGGAAGGAGTCAACTAAACAGACCAATAATAGGATTTCTTTCCAAGCAGGGAAACAAAATGACTTTAATACATCCTTAGAAATCAGCTTGACAATTCTATATTTGACAGTATATTGTAATGGTTATATTTCCATTTAGGAAATATTAGATATTTTTCTGGTGTTGTCTTATACACATTTGAGAAATTGTCTTATCAATTTGAAAATGAGAATTAATTTTTTTTTTTTTCATAGTGAAAAGAATAAACAACAGAAAAACTACCAAGATTCGGACAAAAAGTCCGCAATGAATAAAAAATTAATTCTCAGATTAAGAAGCTTCATCTCAAAATGATTCCAATTAAAGACAATTTGAAAATGTAATAAAAGGAGGATTCATCTTAACTTGTATTATTTATTATCTCGACGCGAGAAGGAACACACCACATCATAAGCATTCGTGTGTGCATGCAAATATATAGATAATTGCTAACTTAGTTCCATTGTGTCTGTATGTATATATGTATAATTGCAATCTCATTTTGTAATGAAAATGTCCTTGTATCCTATTCATTAATTTTTTTTTTCATTGGTTTTCACAGAAAGTATCTTTTCTATAATGAGATATGTATGATCTAGCATACCGGATCAGTCGTCTTGCCAAGCTCAGCCAACCATGTTGAACGTTGAAGTAGGACGTTCTGTTAACAACAGATATATATATATATATATATATATATATATATATATATATATATATATATATATATACACGGATGATTCGATTATTTGAAGAGAAAATTCGTTTTGAGAGTTATTTTTCCGTGTATTTTTGCAAATTTTGCTGTTAATGTCTATATTTTAAAAATGATTGCGAAATTAAGATTTTTACCATAATTACCTATTCCTATATCTATTAATCAAATTAAAGATCTATTAATGAAATTAAAGATCTCCACTTGCTTGGTATTAATTTTTGACGTTCAGTAAGCTAGGACCCTCAAAAACAAATAAATAAATAAAGGATAGTCATCAAATTTTTTGATTATTCATGACTATAGAAAGTATTATTTAAATGTTTTACCAGTGGAAATCCAAAGCTGGATGCGATTCATGGCTGGCCGCTTGGCAAGCGATTTTTAAATTATCCTTCGGTCTCAGGGGGCCTTCCCCCAGGCTTTTAACTCCTTCAGGAGGGTTGGGTTTATCGCCCGGCGCCTGAGGCGCCCCTAATAAGGGGAATGCCGACGGGGCCGAGGGCATTTTTGGAACCTGACGGATGCGTGTGGGCTATGGCCCTGCACCCGGACCCACTATAAAAAGGCCTTGTGCCATACTTGCCTGTTCAGTGGGGCGAGCAACAAATACCGCTGGATGCGATTCATATTCCTGCTAAGGAGTGGTAATACCCCTCCTGCAAATAAGTGACCTACGTACGACAAATCATATATTTAATGATATACTTTCGGTATCTTTGAATGATCCTAGCGCTCTTTATCGCCTGGGAAATTAGAATATGTAATTACAAACTACTCTACAGCCTGTCTCTTTGCATTTGCATTAAAGCTGTCCGCTTGAGTGTACTGCTCGGCTGCTCTCCGCTCTCCAGTCTCATTGGCGCATTCTCTGCCTATCACGAATCTCATTCGTTCTGTCAGCCTGCAACTGCTCTCACTGTTTCTCTCTCTCTCTCTCTCTCTCTCTCTCTCTCTCTCACCCACGTGGCCCGCCTCTCAACATTCTAACACACACTGTCTGCTTCCTCTTTTATCTTGGTGCACTGCCGAGCAACTCGACTCTGCCCAATCTTATTGACGCTGTTACCCACTTTCTCTTCACCCTCTGTCTCTCTCTTACACAAACGCACGCACACCAACATAATCTTAAAATAATATATTTATACCATTTTGATCATTATTTGTAAATACTTAAACTTGACGATTACATAAATTTAGAACTATAAAAATAAATTAGAAACGATTTCATTTTGAAATGTAATGAATAAGATTTAAATAGGTTATTATCGAAATATCTATGAAAGGAATTAGACACAGAAGATTGAAATGGTTTTTATATATAAATACATTGTTTACATTGTCCAACAACATCCCTCGTCCTGTTGACTCGGACTGTAGAATATACCGATTGTAGAGAGGAAGATCCCCTCCCCAACTAGTCTCCGGGGTGTGACACTAAACTGCATCTGATGGTGAGGCTCCAATCGTAGAATTTGGAGTACTCTTTCATTACCATTACTGTTAGATCTGAAAATTGACTTTTTTTTATTGTATAAAATAGAGAAATCTCTTCTGAATGCATATACTACTATATATACAGTAAGTAAGTTTCAGATGAAATAAAGATGAAATTCTATTGTAAATCTAAGAATTTATAATTAATTTAATTGCTGTCAAAATAACCACATGTGTATACAGTTGTTTTTTTTTTTTTACTTAGCTCAAATATAACTCAAGTAATTTTTGCACAATTTGTATATTTCTAATTTTTTTTCCAAAATTAAATGTAACTTATAGTGACACTAAGAATTATGTTGGCTGGGGACATTTTCATTAATGATAAACATGAGGGAAAACACTCCACTGAGAAATATATTGTCTAGTTTTAATGAGTTGAATTGCTATCAATCATATCTTGTGTTTTTTAATTAAATTGTTAATTTTTTCATGATTTTTTTGAATTTTACAAATAAAATGAGAATCCTGAAATTGAAAGTGAAGGATTGTAAATTTGTATATTTCATTCAGTTTTTTAAGTAACTGCGATTTCCAAACAAATTTTTCAAGTAAAACTCTATTCAGTATATCTTTGATATGATATTCAATGCATTGGAAACCTTTACATGTAATTTGGACCATAGAATATTTCTAAGGGGAGATAATACTTGTCCTGATAATAGGTGTTCTATGTAGAATACATCATATATCTAATTATATGTTTAGTTTTCTTAAAATCTTGATGTCCTATTTTTTTAAAAATAAGATAAAACGAAGGTAACAATTTAAATTCTTAATTCTCCTTCAATTTTCTTTTTAGCATTTTTCAAATAATTAAAATATTATTTGTAATGAAAAAAAAAAGTAAAACTGTGTATAATTTCAAAAATGAAAAATTGTAAAAAATTGTTAAATTTAATTTTTCTATATTGATTAATATGGATTTTCCTTTATTTAAATTTTATGAATAAAATTTGAACCTTGAAATTGAAAGAAAGAAAGAAGAAAAAGATTGTAAAATTTCTTTATTAGTTTCAGTTTTTTTAATTTATCAAAAATGCAAGAAAATGCAGCATGAATTTAAAATAAAACCTAAATATTAAACAAAATTTTATTTTCAAATCACTGTCATTTATTAGAAAAAATTTTTTAAAAACTATGAAGTTCTCAAATTAGTAAATTGTACATAAATTACTTTGACATAAAGTCTCGCTATTTGAGGGGGGATGAAATTTGATTTTGGAACTAAGGGATTTGGGGGGGGATGGAATTGGATTTTGGAACTAAGGGATTTGGGGGGGTGGAATTTGATTTTGGAACTAAGTGATTTTGGTGGGGGATGGAATTTGATTTTGGAACTAAGTGATTTTTGAGGGGGGTTGGGGATTGAATTTGATTTTGGAAGTAAGTGTTTTTTTGGGGTGGGGATGGAATTTGATTTTGGAACTAAGTGATTTTTTTTCTTTTTCTAAAGCATATTTTCTGTTTTATCATTTTATTTTTAAAAAATCACATATCATGAGCTTAAGAAAACTTTGTTCGAAAATATTCCTTTAAATAAAATCATTAGTGTTACATGAGAATACTTCAAAGCATTTAACTGTCTAAAAACAAACACTACATATTTAGTCAATTGACTGGTCCATTGGCCTAGCATTTAGTGTTCGCCAAATACCTTGGAGACCAGGGTTCAATCCCTGGTTGAGTCATATCAAAAACTAAAAAAGTGTACTTGATGCCTCCTTGCTTAACATTTGGCATTATAAGGTATGGATCAAGGGTAAAGTGGAGCAATCCATGGAAAGGAGTAATGTCCTTCCCTATACCTCAGTGTAGTAGCTATTGAAAAGGGGTCCTTTGGGTCCCACTTGACTATGATCGCTAACTTAAGTACAGCAGTGTTACTATTTAATAAGGGAATAAGGGAGTTCATATATTTCCAAAGGCTCGAGGAAAGAAATCACGTCTTGATTATATGTTAAAGACATTATTTATTTCAAACTTTTCCTGGTTTATTCTTAGAGTATATATATTTCATTTCAGTTATAATTCAGATAAATTGTATCGACATGAACTGAAATTTAAATGCTAAATTTTAATTTAGTTTCACACTAACTCAGAAAAATAATTTGTGTAAAAATAGAACATACAGCAATAATCAGATTAATAAGCAAATATACTCTCTCTCACTCTTTCTCTCTCTCTCTCTGATGTATTTTGAATTATTAATTAGAAAAAATTGTTTGAAACACTCAGTGGCTATTGGCAATTGATAGAAAAATCCTATTTACTTCATCTTGCTCACTAAGGTCAATTTTTCATTTTGCTGTCATCAACTTCTTCATTATCCTCACTTGTATAATCATTCATTATTTCAGATTCCAGTTTATTCAAATGTAATCCCATTATATCTTTTTTCATTCTTAAATCCTCATAATATTTTTCTTCTTGTTCATTTTCCTCCCCTACTCATCACTCTAGTATGAGTCAACAAATTATTGTGTGGTAAAGAGTACTTGATTCTTTCATTGACTTAAGGAATTCTCATGTAAGATTATTAATCCTTTAAATTTCCAATCTTATAATGATTTTAGCACCTTTTCATTGGTTAGAGCAGTAATCACCTATTTGTAAGCTTCATTAACTTGAGTATTTCAAAAGCACTTGCTTCCTGATTTCTATGTTGGCAATCTTTTGTTAAGTGAATATTTGATTAATATGGCAAGCATTTGAGGTAATTACGAGATTAACCATGAAGATTTCTAGAAAATGAAAACCTCTTAATGTTCTTGAGAAAATTTTTGCCAGGAAGTTGAAAGAAAAATGTACATATGAATGAAAATTTTTATTTAAGGTTCAGTTTTAACCATCTTAGTGCATAGCTCCAGCTCTGGAGAATATTGACTACCTCAATTGATTCTATGAAAAAAGCCAGCTTAAAACTAATTATTAGTGTCACTGTATATTATTATATTTTCATTTGAATAATTCTCTTCGTGATATCATTGTGAATATAGAAAATTGAAGTAGAAATGATATGCCATAAAACCCAACTAAAAATTTACCTGTGTAACAAATGACTGAGGTTTCATTGAATTGTTAGAAATAGAACTTTCACCATTTAACTTTGTGTAGACAAGTGACTGATGTTTATTTGAATTGATAATGATACATAGAAATACTTGGAACAATTAAAATGTGTAAAAAGCAACTGAGTAATGTTGAATAGAATTATTATCAGAAAGTAGCAAGACTTGAAACTCTTAAACAGTATGCCTAACTTAAATTATTGGTGGTACATTGCAATACTTACAACCATTTGACACTGCACAAATGATTGCTATTGAATAGAATAATTACTGTTAAACAGTAATACTTGTAACTATTTCACAGTCTGCAAACAAATGATGAATATTGAGTAGAATTTATTAGTGTTAGATAGCAATACTTGAAAGAATTTCCCTATGTACAAGAGCAATTATGAACCGACTCAGATTTAAAAATATTATAAATAAAATGAGTTTAGGGATCATATATTTAATTGAAATCTATGAAAATGAATTGGCATTAAATTAGCTAAAATGTTTGACATTTCATAAAACCCAACCAACCAATATATATTGAATGCTCTCTCTCTCTTCTATATATAAAGAAATTGTGACAATACTTGCATCCAAATGTAATAACATCTATAAACACTAAACAACGAAAATTGCCCAGTCTGCTGGGGCTGTAGAATATACCAAGTGCACCACTGCAGAAGGGTAAGATTCCCAACCCCAAAGAGTGTCCTGGATATGACACTAAACAATCTGATGGTGAAGTTAAAGTTATGCTGGAGCTTTGGAGAATGAGAAGTACTCTTCCATTGCCCTCGCTACCAGGACCACTCAAGACCAGAATGGTAGAAGCTGATAGAGTTAAATAGAAATAAACTGCAGACTTCGACTAAACTGAATTGTTTTAAGTAGAAGTGTTCGACTAAACTGAATAACTTGAAATAGAAATGTTTTTGACAAACTGTGTACTTATGGTAAACTGATTTGCTTTAAATGGAACTATTTTTAACTTTGATAGTGTACTTAGATTAAACTGAATTGTTTAATATGAAACTGTTTTGACATTAAACTGTATGTGAACAAAATCTATATGTATACTAAAAAGAATTGGCTGAATTAGAACTGTTTGAATAAACTGAATAGACTAAAATAGAAATGCTTTTAATAATTAAGCCGTGTACTCGTGTGTGAAATAGAACAGATCATGATCTAATATAATAATTATTAGTATAAAAATGGATATGGCGTTAAATAACTTCCAAAGGTTGATATGCCATAAAACACAAACAACCCACGGACTTGAACAACAAAAATGTCAATGACATAGGAAAGACAAATAAATTTTTTACCCATTGACAGTAAAGGGGAGATAACTGCTCATAAAGCTCACAGAATCGGGTATCCAACAATGTAAACATTGAAATTGCTCCTTAAAAATAGAAATCCATTCCATAATTATTTAGTAAATTTAGCTCAGAACACAAAATGAGAATCAAACTTAGTATTCAAAAGAAATGATATGGGAGCACAGAATGAAATTTTTTAAGTGAGCTCCAACAGATGACAAAGAGAATCTGATATAAGGATTTGAAATGAATGATAGTGAAAGAAACAAATTAAGATAAGTTGTGGGATTCTTCAATTATTTATGACTACAGAAAGAATTATTAATAACTTACACCTTAAGAAATGCATTACTTAATAAAACTTAAATTCATCAATGATTATAATTATTGTAACACTTATTGCTATATATCTACGGAAATCTTATTCATAATTAACCGCGGTTGTCGTCACTCCACCGAAATTACATATATAAATACATATCATCTGTTTTAATGATATAAATTGTCATGAAGTACGAGTCTAACTTCTTTTCTTTTTGAATTTAATAATTATATTAACTGGTGAAGACAAGAGCTTAATTTATCAGCTCGAGAAGACAAAATGGCCGAGAAGATTATTTGCGCAAAAAACACATGAGCAACTCTCGCGTAAATCGGTCAGCGTGTTTTAATCACTTGAATTCTATTCCAAATATCGTGACGTTTTTATTTATTTTTTTTATTCTTGCAAACGCTTTAGAATATTTAAATGTTAAATTATTAGTGTTAGCAATATTTGAAAACATCTAATTGTATTCAAACAAATGAGCTTTAACATGTCATTTAAAAATATAGTTGAGTGTTAACTCATCGTTTTCAAATCATATATGTATGAACCGGATTTTATATCAAATCATTCAAAAAGTCTGATACACTTTTAAACGGAAAACTTACACTAATAACACAGATAAAAATTTTCAAATGAAAACTTCAAAATGGGCATACAATCAAATGAATACATATATTGTGACACTTGATTTAAGATTGTCGTGTTATTATTTTCTGTTCATGCTAACGCGGAAAAACATATGGGCTCTACGTAAAAAAGATGAAGTTAAATGTATTAATTTTCAAAACTAGTCTGACATTTTCACTGTGAAATGAGGGATTTTATATTAATTTATTTATTATCGTTATTAATAATATATTTCGTTATAATTTAGGGTAATTTTCTATTATTACGTATGTATTTGGATTTTGCTGATATTTTTGTTGTTAATTTCTAAATTAGTAGTCGTAGAAGATGAGGACGCTAATAATTCTCGGTTATAATTTAAACGCAGTTATCTTTTCTTTTCGGAAACATTTGGATGTATTCGGATTTTTGTGATATAAAACATAATAAAAATATATATGCCAGTTCTCTAATCAAAATAGAATATGATTTAATTCATAAGATTTTTTAAATTCTAAAACAATTTTGTGATGTCAAATTCGAAAGATTTTACAGTATAGTCGCAACAAGTTTTTTTTAAAACCAGAATGTCTTGTAGACGATGACGTCATTTCCTTATTTGTTATATTCACTGGTGGAAGACACATAGAAGACATTGACAATTATTCATATCGATTTCATTTAATTTATCTAATGACATTTATTATCTGGATTATGATGGAGAGTAATTCTTGAACGTTTAGCATGAATGCGTTAAGGGTAATTTCTTTTCGTTTTTGATGATGTTTTTGTCGAACAGGCAACATTTTCAGAATCCTTTGTAATTTCTCATCGATACTAACGAGGTCGCCATTTTGAAATAAACTTCAACAAGTACACGGATCATTTCATATCTTTAATTGTAACAGTTATTTCATAAACATCTGGCCATTCACTTGGTTTATTAAGGGCAGAAGTGATTAGACTTGTTTCTCTTTTTGTCTTTTCCGATCACATGAAACGGCACATACTGTGGTAGGTGAAAATGATTTTTTATGTCCGATTATGCTTTTATTTTATATATGCATGTATTTTTGTTGCACACAGTTGAATACTTACCTGTGTTGCTGATAAATCATTTTTACTGGGTAGAGATCAAGGGAGTCGTTAAAGTATTTTTCAAAAAAATCAAAGTTCGAATTCTTCAAACTAATTTCAAAACAAATTATTTTTGCTTAACCTCGGGTTTTGGTATTTTCTGTGGGGTGCAGATGATTTTAGATCATTATATATATATATATATATATATATATATATATATATATAAATCAAAGTTTTTTTACTTTCAAAAGCAATTCACTCAAACTGAAAGCTGGTGTTTGTCAGGTGATAAAGTGCAGTAAGCTATTTCAGCATTTAACAATTTCAGAACTTGAGATGTTTAATTTTTTAACTTTTTTCTCATAACAATTTGTAACACTATTAAATGATGACGAACGTTTTTTTTCAAGGAAAAAAAAAAGAAGGAAAACTGTGATATGAAAAATTAAGAACAGTAACAAATATTGAAAGGTAAATTAAAATATTTAAGTAATGTTAAATTTTTCATAATTTTTTAAATTTTATAAATAAAATGAAAATCTTGAAATAGAAAGTAATTGGGAAGGATTGCAAATATGTTTCATTCAGTTTAAAAAAAAAAAGATGTAATATGAAAAAGCACTAAAAAGTAAAAAAAAATTTAAACGAAAACCTAAAAAAAATTTTTATTATCGTTGAGATTTTTGTTATACTTTTTTATTTTGAAAATGTTTTCCTTTAGAAGATAGTCGTTTATTAGAATAATGATTTTAGAAAATTATAATTACTGAAATTGCTAGATTCAGAAATAGAATATTTTCCTTTATCATCCGATATAAATATCAGATTTTTTTAGCTGGGAGGAAATCGTTTTTTTAAGTAAACAATGTTTACAAGCTATGTTTTCTGTTAAATGATTTTTATACAAAAAAACAAAAAATCATGACAAACCATGGGCTTAAGGAAAATCTGTGAGTAAAGAATTTACTTTGAATAGAATTATTAGAGTTGTATGAGAATGCTTCAAATAATTTAAGTCTCAATTAACATTAGTGCTAGCAATACTTGAAAACGTTTAATTGTCGAGTTTGGCTAAAAGCCAAGAGAATAAAATAAAACTAATCTAATTAATTAACAAATATGCTCTTTCCCTATCTTATGTATTTTATATATATATTTATTTATAAGTTGCAATACTTTTATGAAAATGGAAGCATACCTCTAAACGTGAAACAATGCTTTGAAAGAAAAAAGGCAAATTATGTTTTTAACCAATGACAGTAAAGGGAGATGACTTAAAAAAAGGCCCCAAAACATGATAAATCATGAGCTTAAGCAAAATCCTTGAGTAAAGAAATTGCTTTAGAATAATTAGAGCTGTATGTGAATACTTCAAATCATTTAACTCTCAAAAAACAAATGAATACTGAGATTTCTTAGCAATACTTGAAAACATTCAACGATGTGCTAACAAATGAGCTTTACTAAATCATTTAAAAATAGTTAACTGTCAACTTGTCTGTTACAAATAATGTAAACATGCACCTCCTATATATATATATATATATATATATACGCACACACAAACAAATGCATACATACAGGAAGTGGATTTAATATTGAATTATCCCAAAAGGTTGATATACAATTAAATAGAAAACATCCAATGATATCACAAATAATATTTATTACAAATAGGCATACAATGAATTTAGAACATATATTGTGACATTTGATTAAATACTGAATGATGTCAATAAACATTTCCATGGACTTGATCTCTGGACCAAATTTTGAAAAAGAAAGTTACTTATATCTGAATTTTCCTACTTAAAAGATAAATGTCTTTTATCAGTCATAATTCAGCTAAATTTTCTAAACTGTGACACAAAAATATACATTCTCATTTTCTTACCTTATGCGAAATTCCTCTTGATAGAAGGACATTTCATTTACCAATTCAATCTGATGTGTTTTCTTTCTTTTAATACAAATCAACATTTAAAACTGTTTTCAGTTTTACTTTGTTTTATAAGATGATTTAACTTATTTTATTAGGAATAAACAAAAAATATTACAAGTTTTGCATATCTACAATTACATAAGATGTTTGTATAATAATTGTGGATCTCTAGATGAAATATTCTTGAAATTTAATCAAATTTGGAAGTAGGTTTCTCTACTGCTATTTAACTGTAAATATAGAATAATGAATTACAATAAGGATAATTATTATTTGTTTGTAATGCCTCCTTGGGCATCACACAAAAGTTGATATTCTTTTAAACAAAAAAAGCAAACCAGCCTTTGTCATCTATTTTTTTTATAACTTTTCACATCAACTTGAAAAACTGGTCCTTGTTTAGAACATATACACCATGAATTCAATATCTATAGAGAGATTAAATTCTGTTAAGTAATTTCCCACATAATACAAAACACAATATAAAATGATTTTCCCTTATAATTTTTCTAAGAAACTACCAATTTAAAGTCAATGCTATTTTTTTTTAACTTATGGTGTTGTAGATTTGAACCGATAGAAATATTTTGAAAAGATATTCTTGAATTAAATAAATTTGTCAATAAAAAAGGCATGTTCAAAAATAATTATCAATGCCACCATATATTTGAATATTTTCATTTCTTTCTGATATTTTTGGGAAGTAATAATTAGGAACACAAATAATTTGGAATGAAAAAATGGAAAATATCCATACAATGTAATTTATTTGCATAAACTTTGGTACTTGAATGATTTACTTAAATTTTTTTTCCCTATTGATGTTGTTCATATGAAATGAGAAATGCTTTGAAGAGGAGTTAATTAGTGAATTAAATAGATTATTTTGTCAAGCATTATTAGTATCTTTTAAAATTTATACGAGTTCCTCGATAATGTCAAGTCATCCTATCATTGGTCTTACTCCAAAGTTAACTATATGAATACACTGGCTGCAATATATATATATATATATATATATATATATAATGCATTATAGCAATGCTTTTAAGAATATGTAAACATGAAACAGAATGTCCTTGACAGAAAAAAGCCAATGCAATTTTTTAAATGATGAGAGTAAAGGGGAGATAACTGCTCATCAAGTCTAAATTATATCAAAGAGAAAAGTGGGTGTTTTCTTTCTCATCAAAGAGATAAAACTATATCCTCTACTTGATTACATTTTGCTATTTAATAGTATGAAACAGTAACTGTGTCAGAGTACAGCTGCTTGAAATTAAACATTTTGCTTAAACTATGGTAATGATAAAAATTTACTTAAATTTTTTTGTCCTATTGATGTTGTTCATATGAAATAAATGTTTGGAAAGATGTTTATCAGGGAATTAAATAGATTAGTTTTTTTTTTGTTTTAGATGAGTCCCTGGTGACATTTACTGCTATAATTTTTCAATAATTGAAATCATTTTACTGTAGAAACAATATTAATTCCAGTGGCAAACAGATTAATTCTAACTCATTCAAATTTTTTTTTTGTTTTTTTACCTTCTTTGACAAAGTCACTGTTGACTAACATGTCCCGTCCATGTTAAATAAAAAGATATTATTTTCCTGAAATCATTTAATTTGTATGTTGGAATTTTCTACACAAAATTTGTTTTTGATCTCATTAGGCAATTTTTTGCAAATATGTATTACTTGATTTGCCAATTAAAAAAAAGTTCCAATTGTTTAGTCGACTCAAATTTTAAAATCACAATGGACATATTTTGAGTTAAAGAAGAAATATTGAGAAAGTGTCTCACATAGTAAGAAATTGTATTATCATCAAAGTTAGAATTGAGATTAAACTTAATTCTTCTTTTTAGTAGTGAAAATTAATTTCTCTATTTTCTCCCTCAAAGTTTAATTTTTGGCTCTTTGGTTATTTTAGTTAGTCTTATGCCTTTTAATGTCAATATTAGACTGCAATTTCCATGTCTGAACACTGGAGACTAGGCCTAGGTACAATATTCTATATGAAGTCTGATTGGAGTTTTATCAGTTTTCAAAACAACAGTAACCTCCTTTCAATCCTGTTGGCTGGGGTTGTTGTATATGCTGGCTGCTACTCTTCAGAGGGTTAAGACTTTCCCCCAACAATGCTGCCTGTTGGCCAGAGGTGGCATTTCATAATACTTGACGACTAGGTCCGAGAGACTGAGCATTATGTCACCCTGCTTCCAAAAGTTCCAAGACTGTATCCTCCCCATCAGATGGCTTAGTGTCATCTTCAGGAATCACATTGGTCAGGGAGGTGTCTTAGCTCTCTACTGTAATTCTCTAAGGTAAACTTAGTGAATGAAAAGAACAAGAAAGAAGTTAAGCAGTTTTGAGTTTAAGCTATAATTCAATGGATGATCAATTAATCCAAAACAGCTACCGGAGGCCTGTGTGCTATACTAAAGAAAATCTCAGGAAAATATCAGCGAATGGAAAGAAAATAATCACTTAAGATAAAAGTTACTAGAAAAGAGCTGAAACCAATGTGCCATCTCTAAAGGAAGCTAAATAAAGAATAAGAAATAAGGTAAGCAGTGATGAGTCTGTTCCATACTCATATGGGTGACCGCTTAATCGACAGCAACAACTGTAAGTATTTCAGGACTATGTGCCACTACTAAGCAAATATTTGTAAATAAAAGAAAGATAAAGGAAAAACTTAAGCAGCCATGTGCTTTTAATGGTGACCACTTAAGCAACAACAGTAATTATTAAAGTATAAGGATATATTTGCATGTTTTAATTTAATCAGTTTTCTGAGATATCACTGGTGATGATATTATTTATTTTTTGTCATTATGTGCATTGGAGTAGCACCCTCCCCTACACCTCAGTGTGGTAGCTATTGAAAAGGCGCCTTTGGGTCAACCTCGACTAAAGTTGATAACCTTATTTTACTTATTATATGATAGTCTTTTTTTTTTTTTTTAATTATTTGAATGGTGTTTCTTTATGATCATATTTTCTTATCTCTCTCTCCCCTTTTTCTCTTTGCCCACTCAGCTGGGGCTGTAGAACACACTGACTGCACCTCTGCAGCAGGGGAAAACCAACACTATGAGTGTCCTGATATGACACTAAACAATCTGAAGGTGAGGTTTCAGTTATGCTCGAGCTTTGGGGAATGGGGAGTGCCCCTTCATTGCCATTGCTCCCGGGTCCACTCTGGCATGGAATCGTAGCACCTGATAGGGCCCTATCTAAAGGTTAAATCGAACTAAACTGCCTACTTATGCTAAACTGAATTGTTAGTATTACAAATGTTTGACTAAACTGAATAGCTTGAAAAAGAAATATTTTTGACAATTAAACTGAGTCTGTATGCTTAACTTAATTGTTTGAAATGGAACAGTTTTTGACATTGATAATTTAGTTACACTAAACTGAATTGTTTTATATAAAACTGTTTTGAAATTTAATTGTGTGTAAACAAAATCTCTACTAAACCTAATTGGCTGAATTAGAACTTTTTGAATAAACTGAATAGCTTAAAATAGAAATGTTTTTGACAATTAAATTGTGTTAAATAATTAAATTGTGCGATTAAGAACATACTGTTTTTATAAAAATTGTGTTTGGTATTCTATACCCTACAAAGGTTGGTATGCCATAAAACCCAAACAATCAGCCAACCAATGTAAACTACATGAATATATTAGCTGTAACAGAGCAAATTATTTTAAAATGATGATATTTACTGCTATAATTTTTTGAATAATTGAAATCATTTTACTGTAGAAAAAATATCAATAAAGTTCAAAGAAATTAGTTCTAACTCATTGACATTTATTTTTTTGTTCTTTACAATCTTAGTCAACAGTGAGATTGTCAATCTTCTCACATCCATCTTTAAAAAAATAGCATTTTCCTGAAATCATCTCATTTGATTGTTAGAATTTTCTACACTAATGCTCTTTTTTGATCTGATTAGGCAATTTTTTTGCATTTAAGTATTTCTTGATTAGCCCTCCACCCTACCCCCCAAAAAATGATCCAATTGTTTAGTAAACTCAAATTTTCAAATCTTTGACAAATTTTGAATAAAGAAATATTGAAAATATGTCTCACATGATAAGAAATTGCATTATCATCAAATTTAGAATAGGCTAGGGAAAATTAATCCTCTACTTTCTCCCTACAAGTGTAATCTTTGGATTTTTGGTTATTTTAGTTAGTCTTATGCCTTTTAATCTCATATTATGCTGCATATGTGAACATAGGAGATGAGGGTACCTTGTTGGCTGAGGTTGTAGTATATGCTGACTGCATGTATTCAGCGGGTTAAGACTTTCCCCAAAAAAGAAAGAAATGAAGCAGTTTTGAGTTTAAGCTATAATTGAATGGATCATAAAAGAAAAATAAAGGAATAACTTAAACAGCAATGAACTTTTAATGGTGACCACTTAAACAACAACAGTAATTATTAAAGTATTAAGATATATTTTTAAAAAATATTTGATGGGTATTTCTTTCTTGTCTAATTTTCTTAGGCCTCTATCTCTCACAAACACACACACACACACATACACCTACATAATAAGAAAGCAAATATTTTGAAATTACAAGTGAATGTAATGAAAACTAATCTCTCAGGCAACAACAGTTACTAGAAAAAAGCTGAAACCAATATGGCATGTCTAAGGGAAGCTTAATAAATAAAAAGAAAGAAGGTAAGCAGTGATAAGCCTGTTCAGTATTTCCATGAGTGTCAACTTGAGCAAAAAAGTTATTGTAAGCACTTGAGGCCAATGTAAATTACAAGAATAGAAAAAGGGAAGCGATAATGAACCAGATCAATATATCGATAGGTGACTCCTAAAGGAACTAGAGATAAAGTAAATAATCTCTGCCATTTCTAAGCTAAGCTTTGAATATAAAAGTAAAAAAAAATCACTGAAGCAACATCCAAAGAAAGCTTAGAAAATATTTTTTTAAAATAAAGTTATTTACCTCTTAATTAATTCTCAACTGATTATACACACACACATACATACATACAGGTACATCAGCTCAGTTGGTTGGGGCTGAAGAATACACTGACTGTGTATATTCAGAGAGATAAGACCCCACAAACTCACATCCTGTATATGACAGGAAACAATCTGATAGTGATGTTAAATTCCTGGTGCTTTGCGGAATGTGACAGAGCTTTCATTCCCATTACTCTCAGGTCAACCCTCGCCCTGAGTGATACTACCTGACAGGGTCCTATCAATGGGTCAAATAGAACTAAACTGTGTATTTATGCTACACAGAATTGTTTGAAATGGAACTGTTTTTGTATGCTAAACTGAATTCTTTGAAATAGAATCCTTTTTTGACATTGATACTGCATGCTCATGCTAAACTTAATTGTTTGAAATAGAAATATATATAGATGGATTTGGCATTAATGACCAACAGTTGTTGAAGTGGCATGAAAAAAAACAACAAAACCTTGGAGTTGGTACACTTGTATTAGTGTTGCAATGCATGGATCCCATTGGTCAAAAATAATTTAGCAGATGAAATTATTTGAAGAACTTTTCAACTCCTCCAATGTTGAAATTATTTGTGTCATTATAACAGCAATTATCATAATATCTCGCTGGAAGTGAATAATCAATTTATATATATCAGTATTATAATACATGTCATTTTATAAAGAATGTATTAATTTTGATGACATTATTTTTTTTCTGTTGTCATATTTATTACCTGATCAGCATCCGAATTTTCAAAGATTGTGTTTTTTTGCTGGTGGACATCTGTTAATTATTAATATTATGTACAAATCAATACTGAGTAATCTAAAATTATTTACTTCATAGATTATTTTCCAATTTCTTTACATCTGATATTTTCAGATAGCTTCAAAATTTTGATATATTTACCAACTTTCTCAGCACAAAAGTGAATTGAGAATTGTGCTTCTCCTAAATTGGCTGCCATTGCCAAATTAAAGAGGCCAGTCTTCCCTACTAATTCGCTATAAGAGAAGATAGAATAGTTGGATGCATACCTTTCCCAAGGGGATTAGCCTTATGGAAAATGTAAACAGCTTCATCCAAGATTTGAACTCTGCTCGCAATGTCTATCATAACAATTAAACCACGAGCACCTGTTAAACATTTTAATGTAGTTATTATATTAGGGCATATGAATTATATTTCATTTGACATGTTATGAATTTGAAAAGTCTTATGATCGATAGATAACAGTAATCCGAGCACTGTTTCTGTGTGATTGGAGGAGAGTCTGACAGTGGGCGGGCAGGACAAGGCCGTCAAAAAAGAGGTAATAGATAGATAACAAGGGCCTAAAAGAAGCGGGTAGGTATTCAAGCCGTGTAAGCGTGAATTGGGTGAAGTAGACATCTAAGCCAGGTAGTACAGGCGAGAACTGAGAGAGGTGAACAGCCGTGCAGTGTGGGCAAGTGGGTCATTGTGAGGGAGGGAGTCAACTAGACCGACTAATAATAGGATTTCTTTTTATTTGACACGCAAGGAAAGAAAATGACTTTAATATATCCTTAGAAATCAGCTTGATAATTATATATTTGACAGGATATTTTAATGGTTAAATTTCCATTAAGGAAATATTAGATATTTTTCTGGTGTTATTTTTGATAACATTACTTTTTGTGTATCATCGCATTACCAGATCTGTATCCGAATTTTAAGACTATGTTTTTTCCTGGTGGATATCTTTTAATTATTAATGTTATATACTAAATACTGAGTGATCTAAAATTCTTTACTTCATGGATTATTTTCCTATTTCTTCACATCTGATATTTTCAGATCACTTCAATATTTTAATACACTTACCAACTCTCTCCGCTCAAGCAGGATGTGAGACCGGGGCAATTTTTTAAGCAGAGTTGAACCATAGTGAATTGAGAAATGTGCTTCTCCTAGATCGGTTTGCCATTGCCAAATTAAAGAGCTCGGTCTTCTCTATTAATTCGCTATACTAGAAGGTAGAATAGTTGTATGTATACCTTTCCCAAGGGGATTAGTGTTATGGAAAATGTAAACAGCCTCTTCCAATATTTGAACTCTGTTCGCCATGTCTATTATAATAATTAAACCACGAGTATTTTAATGTAGTTATATTAGGGCATATCAATAATATTTCATTTGACATATTATGAATTGGACAAGTCTTATGATCGATAGATAACAGTAATCCGAGCATGGTTTATATGTATTTGGAGGAGAGTCAGACAGTCAGTGGGCGAGGCAAGACAAATCCGTCAAAAAAGAGGGAATAGATAGATAGATAACAAGGGCCTAAAGGGAACAGGTAGGTATTCAAGCTGTGTAAGCGTGAATTGGGTGAAGTAGACATCTAAGCCAAGTACAGGCAAGACCTGAGGGAGGTGAACAGCCGTGCAAGTGAGACATCGTGAGGGAGGGAGTCAACTAGACAGACCAGTAATAGAATTTGTCTTTTTTTCACAAGCAGGGGAATAAAATTACTTTAATACATCCTTACAAATCAGCTTGACAATTATATATTTGACAGGATATTGTAATGGTTAAATTTCCATTGAGGAAATATTAGATATTTTTCTGGTGTTGTCTTATACACATTTGAGAAATTGTCTTATCAATTAGAAGATTTTTATCATAATTTCCTATATATACAGTAGCGTCCAAAACTAAGGGACAAAATTTTAAAACCTAATATCTGTTAGAAATAACAACTGTGAAGTGCTGAAATTTTGACAACTGGTAGTCGTTATCATCCATAATAACATACTAAAATTTGAATCATTTGCAAAGGATATATATATATATATATATATATATATATACACACGGATGATTCGATTCTTAAAACAGATAATTCATTTTGACATCTATTTTTCCTTTGTATTTTTGCATATTTTGCAGTTAATGTCTATTTTGCATTAAAAATGAAGTCTTATTCAAAATTATTAAGAAATAAAGATTTTTATCATAATTACTTATTCTTATTTCTATTAATCAAACTAAAGATAATATCTAATAACAAAGATCTGTTTGATATTGGTTTTGGACATTCTATAAGTTAGGTCCTTCAAAAGACAAAGAAAGAAAATCTCATTCGATGTTTGAAAATGAACGTTTATAAAAGAAAGAAATAAAGGATTGTCATAAAATTTCTAAATTATATATGACTATAGAGAGTATTATTTAAATGTTTTACCAGTGGAAATGCAATGCTTGATGCGATTCATATTCCTAATAAGGAGTGGTAATACCCCTCCCGGAAAAAAATGACTTATATACGACAAATCATATATTTAATGATATACTTTTGGTATCTTAGAATGATCTGGGAAATTAGAATATGTACTTGCAAACTACTCCCCAGCCTGTCTCTTTACATTTGTATTGAAGCTGTCCACTTGCCGCAGGGCTTGCTTGTACTGTTCAGCAGCTCTCCTCTCTCCAATCTCATTGGCGTATTGTGTTCCTATCACGAATCTCATTCGTTCTTTCAGCTTGCAACTGCTGTCACTCTTTCTCTCTCTCTCAGCTACGTGGCCCGCCTCTCAACATTATAACACACAATGACTACTTCCTGTTTATTCTCGGTGCACTGCCGAGCTACTCGACTCTGCCCAATCTCCTTGGCGCTGTTACCCACTTTCTTTTCACCCTCTGTCCCTCTCTTACACAAACGCACGCACACCAACATAATCTAAAAATAATCTATTCATGAGATTTTGATCATTATTCGTAAATACATAAACTTGATGATTACATATATTTAGAACTATTAAAATGAATCTCAAATGATTTCATTTAGAAATGCACAGAATAAGATTTAAATAGTTTACTCTCGAAATATCTATGAAAGGAATTTAGAGAATGAATACGGAAATAGTTTTTATGAATAAATTTATTGTTTACTTGGCCCAGCGCCATCCCTCGTCCTGTTAGCTGGGAATGTAGAATATACTGACTGAAGAGAGAAAAGAAACCCTCCCCAACTAGTCTCCTGGGCGTAACATTAAACTGCATCTGACGATGGGGCTCCAATCCTAGAATTAGGAGTACTCTTTCATTTCCATTACAGCCAGATTTGAAAAACGAGTAAAATTAACATTTTTTATTATAAAAAATAAAAATCTCTTCTGAATGTATATACCATTATATCTACTGTTAGTAAGTTTGAGATGAAATAATGAAATTCTATGGTAAATCTAAGAATATAAAATTAATTTAATTGCTGTCAAAATAACCACATGTGTATACATTTTTTTTTTTACCTTCTAATATATAACTTGAGTAATTTTAGCACATTATGTATATTTTCGAATTAAAAAAAAATAAATGCAACTTATCGTGACACTGAGAATTATGTTGGCTGAGGACATTTTTTATTAATAATAAACAAGAGGGAAAACACTCCACTGAGAAATATATCGTCTGTTTTTAATGAATTGAATTGCTATCAATCATATCTCGTATTTTTAAGTAACTGAGATTTCCAAATAAATTTTTCGAATAAAACTCTTTTCAATATATCTTTGATAATATGATATTCAGTTCTTTGGAAACCTTTACATGTAAATTGGATAGTAGAATATTCCTACTTACCAATTATAAAACTTAAGGAGTTTTTGCGCAATATGCATATTTAAAAATTTTTTTTTTTTCAAATATTAATTGTTCCTAGAAACTGTAGAAAAATTCAATTTTCTTATGATTATTAGCTATTTCTATTCATTGGATTAAAGATTATCTTTAATGATAAAGAGATGTTTGTTTTTGATATTCTTTAAGTTAACAACTCCAGAGGACAAAGAGAATATCGTTTGATCTTTAAAAAAATGTTATTCAAATAAACAAATTAAGGATAGTCATCAAATTATTCAATTATTACTGATTATAAAAAGAATTATTATAAATTATTACTAATAGAAATGTATTACATATTCCTCCCGACAATAGATGTTCTATGTATGACACATCATATATTCAGAGATATACTTTGGGTATCTTAGAATTATCTTAGCTCTTCTCTAATGGCTGGGACAGTAGAATATGTAAATGCAGATGGGTAACCCCTCACCTGACAACCTCAATTTTTTCTAGGTATGACACTAAACTGCATGTGATGGTGATACTCCAATGCTGGATCTTTGGGGAATGTGGAGTTACCTCTTCATTATCATTACTCTCAGGTTTACTCTACCCTGGAGTGATAGTACCTGTTAGGATTAATATCATAAGTTATTTGAAATTATACAGGTGTGTGCAAATAATTGATAGTACATAGCAGTTCTTCCAAAGTAGAATTACAAATGTTAAATAATAAAACGTGAAAGTATTTGTGCACTAACAAATGATTTCTATTAAATTGAATCATTAATGTTGGATTACACACAGTTAAATAGTTTCTTGTATTACAAATCAATCTTTAATATTGGGTAAACATTTAGAAGGTTATTTGAAAATATTTAGATGACAATGAATGTTTCAATTGGTTTAATCTTATTTCAAAACAATTTATTTTTCTTCAAATCTTGATGTGCTTTAATCTCTTTTTTTTTTAAAAAAGATAAACCCAAGGAAACAATTAAAATATTTAATTCTCCTTTAAATATTCTTTTTAGCATTTTTAAATGATGACAAATATTATTTTTAATGTGAAAAAAGAAAATAAAGAAAGGAAAACAGTATATAATTTGAAAATGAAAAATTGTAAAAAATTAACAAGTTTAATTTTTCAATTTTGAATAATATGAATTTTTCATGATTATTTAAATTTTATGAATAAAATTTGAACCTTGAAATTGAAAGAAAGAAAAATGTTGATTGTAAAATTTATTTATTAGGTTCAGTTTTAAATTTATTAAAAATGCAAGAAAATTTAAAATAAAACCTAAATGGTGATTAACAAAATTTTATTTTGTAAGAAAAATGATTTTAAATTGTAAATAGATTACTGCCCTTTAATATATGGTCAAGCCATTTTTGAGGGTTTGGGGATAGAATTTGGTTTTTTAAGTAAGTGATTCTTTTATCCAAAGGATATTTTCTGTTTTATACTGTTTTATTTTTTAAAAAATCACAAATCATGAGCTTAAGAAAACAGTGTGCAAAGAAATTCCTTTAGTTAAAATTATTAGTGTTACATGAAAATACTTCAAAACATTTAACTGTCTACAAAGAAATGATTAATATTGAATAAAATTATTAGTGTTTGCAATATTTGAAATCGTTTTACTGTGTAAAGCAATAAAATTTTAAAACTCATTTAAAAATCCAGAATCATGGTTTATTCAATAGCAAATCCCTCCTTGTAAGTAAAGTTGGCAAATTTAGTCGAGGGTGGCCGAAAGGCTCCCTTTTCAATAGCTACTACAGCGAGGTGTTGGGTGCTACCTTATCCATACCTTATAATGCTGAGTGTTTAGCAAGGAGGCATTAAGTACCATTTTTTTGAGTCTTTGGTATGAATCGACCTGGGATTGATCCCAGGTCTCCCGGGTCTTTGGCGAACCCTCTGACCATGAGGCCAATGGACCAGGCCAATGGACCAGTCCATTGATCTAATGAGTAGAGTGTTTGCTAATGGTCCAGGAGACCTGGGTTCAATCTCATATCAACTCATACCAAAAACTCAAAAACTGATACTTGATGCTACCTTGGTTAGCGCATAGCATTCTAAGGTAAGGATCAAGGGTCAAGTGGAGCAATCCAAGGAAAGGAGTAGCACCCTCCTCTACACATCGGTGTAGTAGCTATTTAAAAGCGAGCCTTTGGGTCCCCTTGACTAAGGTCGTTAACTTAAGAAGTACAGCAATGGCACTATTTAATAAGGGGATAAGGGAGTTCATATATTTCCAAAGGCTAGAGGTAAGAAATCTCCTCTTGACTAGATGTTAAATTATTTATTTCACACTTTTCCTGGTTTATTCTTAAAGTATAAATATTTCATTTTTGTTATAATTCAGATAAATTGTGTCGACAATAACTGAAATTTAAAAGCCAAATTTTAATTCTGTCTCATACAAACTCAGAAAAATAATTTGTGCCAAATTTTCTAAGTTTTGTACAACACCAATAAAATATACAGCAATAATCAGATTAATAAGCAAATAAAATCTCTCTCTCTCTTAAAATTTCCTAATCATATAATAATTTTAGCTTTTCATTGGTTGGAGCAGTAATCACCTATTTGTAAGCTTCACCAACTTGAGTGTTTCAAAAGCATTTCCTTCCTGATTTCTATGTTGGCAACCTTCATAAGTAAATATTTGATTAACATGGCCAGCATTTGAGGTAATTACAAGATTAACTATGAAGATTTCTAGAAAATAAAAACCTCTTAATGTTACTGAGAGAATTTATGCCAGGAAATTGAAAGAAAAATGTATATATGAATGAAAATTTTTATTTAAGGTTCAGTTTTAAATTGATTTTATTAAAAATGCAAAGCAAAAGGATATGAAAATGAAACATAAATCAAAAATAAAACCTAAATAATAATTTAGAATTTTCTGGGCTTTCATTTTTAATTTGTTGTTTTTTTTCTTTTTTTTAAAGTCATTTATTAGAAAAACTTATTTTAAAGAATTTTAAGTTGTACAATTGGTAAATTCTGAAATAAAGTACTTCCCATTATAATTTTCGATGCATGCTAACATTTTCTGTGCGATTGAATTAGGATTTTGGAATAAGAAATTTTTTAAAAGTGTATTTTCTGTTACAAACTGTTTTATTAAAAAAAAGAAAAGGCAAAAAAATCACAAATCCTTAGCTCAAACAAAAACAGTGGACAAAGAAATGACTTTAAAGAGAATTATTAGTGTTACTGCTTTCTTGTTTATTTTGCTACAGTTTTTGGATTTTGTTCCTTGTAGTAACTAAATATTAGTGTCACTGTATATGTTTTCATTTGAATAACTCTCTTTGTGATATCAAGTGTCCTGCATATGACATTTAATCATCTTAGTGCAGAACTCCAGCTCTGGAGAATATTGACTACCTCAATTGAGTCTATGAAAAAGGCCTGCTTAAAACTAATTCTTTGTGTCACTTTATATTATTATGTTTTCATTTGAATAATTCTCTTTGTGATATCATTGTGAATATTGAAAATTGAAGTAGAAATGTAAGACAAAAATAATGTCACATAAAAGATTTATGAAATAAAAAGATTGAATGCATCATCACAATGTAATTTCTTTGCATATATTGTGGTACTTGAATAATTGAATGTTAAATTTTTTGCACTATTGATATTGTTGATGTGAATTAATAGAAATGTTATGAAGATACATTAATCATGGAATTAAATAGATTTATTTATTTTGTTTGATGTAATTACATATTTGTTTTTATTTTGACCAACTGCTTGTTAAACAAACTTAACATAGGTCAAGTTTGGTAAAAGGCCAATACAATTGAATATACCATAATAATCAAATTAACAAACTAATATGCTCTCTCTCTGATATATTTTAATTCACCAACTGCATCTCTTCAGAGAGGTAAGATTCATCACCAACAATGTTGTGCATATGACGTCTAACCATCTTAGTGCATAGCTCTAGATATGGATAATATTGAGTACCTCTTCATTGCTATCACTCCCAGATCAACTCAGACCTTAAGTGATAGAACATTGATAGGGTTCTATCAACCAGGTAGCACTTTGATAGGGTTCTTTCTATCAGTCAAATAGAACTAATTGTCATTTAAATTGTGTGTAAACATCTTAAATAGATAAGTTAGAAATAAATCTGATTGACCATTTAACTCTATATGTATAATATCATATGGCATTGAATAGCCTACAGAGTTTGATATGCCATAAAACCCAACTAACAATGTACCTGTGTAAACAAGTGACTGAAGTTTCATTGAAATGTTAGAAATAGATCTTTCACCATTTAACTGCGTGTTGACAAGTGACTGATGTTTATTTGAATTGATAATGATACATAGAAATACTTGGAACAATTAAAATGTGTAATAATAACTGAGTAATGTTGAATAGAATTATTATCAGGAAATAGTAAGACTTGGAACTCTTAAACAGTGTGCCTAAATTGAATTCTTTGAATTAAATTGCAATACTTAGAACCATTTGACAGACCACAAATGAATGCAATTGAATAGAATAATTACTGTTAAACAGTAATACTTGTAACTATTTCCCCGTCTGCAAACAAATTATGAATATTGAATAGAATTATTAGTGTTAGATAGCAATACTTGAAAGAATTTACCTGTGTACAAAAGAAAAATTATGAGCCTTCTCAGATTTAAAAATATTATTAACAAAATGAGTTTACAGATCATATATTTAATTGAAATCTATGAAAATGAATTGGCATTAAATTAGCTAAAATGTTTGACATTTCATAAAACCCAACCAACCAACCAATATATATTGAATGCTCTCATTCTCTCTTCTATATATAAAGAAATTGTGGCCATACTTTCATCAAAATGTAATCACATCTATAAACACTAAACAACAAAAATTGGGGCTGTAGAATACACCAAGTGCACCTCTACAGAAGGGTAAGGTTCCTCAAAAGAATGTCCTGATATGACACTAAACAATCTGATGGTGAGGTTACTGTTATTCTAGAGCTTTGGAGAATGAGGAGTACTCTTCCATTGCCCTCGCTACCAGGTCCACTCTAGCTCAGAATGGTAGAACCAGATAGGGTTGAATAGAAATACACTGCAGACTAATGCTAAACTGAATTGTTTAGTAGAAGTGTTTGACTAAACTGAATACCTTGAAATAGAAATGTTTTTGACAATTAAACTGTGTACTTATGCTGAACTGAATTGCTTTAAATGGAACTACTTTTAACATTTAAACAGTATGTAGACTAAACTGAATCGTTTAATATGAAACTGTTTTGACATTTAACTGTATGTAAAAAATCTATATGTATGCTAAACAGAATTGAGTGAATTAGAACTGTTTGAATAAACTGAATAGACTAAAATAGAAATGCTTTTAATAATTAAGCCGTGTACTCGTGTGTGAAATAGAACAGATCATAATCTAATATAATAATTATTAGTATAAAAATGGATATGGCGTTAAATAACTTCCAAAGGTTGATATGCCATAAAACCCAAACAACCCACGGACTTGAACAACAAAAATGTCAATGACATAGGAAAGACAAATAAATTCTTATATCCATTGACATTAAAGGGGAGATAACTGCTCATAAAGCTCACAGAATCAGGTATCCAAAATGTAAACATTGAAATTGCTCCTTGAAAACAGAAATCCATTCCGTAATTATTTAGTAAATTTAGCTCAGAACACAAAATGAGAATCAAACTTAGTACGAGTCTAACTTCTTTTCTCTTTGAACTTAATAATTATATTAACTGGTGAAGACAAGAGCTTAATTTATCAGCTAGAGAAGACAAAATGGCCGAGAAGATTATTTGCGCGAAAAACACATGAGCGAGTGTCATGCGTAAATCGGTGAGCATGTTTGACTCACTTGAATTCTATTCCAAATATCGTGACGTTTTTATTTATTTTTTTAATTCTTGTAAACGCTTTAGAATATTTAAATGCTCAATTATTAGTGTTAGCAATATTTGAAAAAATTTAATTGAATGCAAACAAATGAGCTTTAACTTGTCATTCAAAAATATAGTTGAGTGTTAACTCTTCATTTTCAAATTATATATGTATTATGCAGATTTAATATCAAATCATTCAGAAAGTCTAATACATTTTTAAACGGAAAATATCCAGTAATATCACAAATAAAAATTTTCAAAATCAAAATGGGCATACAATCAAATGGATATATATATTGTGACACTTGATTTAAGATTGTCGTGTTATTTTTTTCTGTCCATTCTAACGCATTAAAATATATGGGCTCTACGTAAAAAAGATGAAGTTAAATGTATTTATTTTAAAAACTTTGTCATGAGGGATTTTATATTAATTTATTTACTAATTTATTATCGTTATTAATAATATATTTCGTTATAATTTAGGGTAAGTTTCCTATTATTACGTAATATTTGCATTTTGCTGATATTTTTGTTTGTAATTTCTAAATAACTATTGTAGTAGAAAATGAAGACGCTAATAATTCTCGGTTAGAATTTAAACACAGTTATCTTTCCTTTTCGGAAACATTCGGATGTATTCGGATTTGTGCTATAAAACATGACAAAAAGATATTTGCCAGTTTTCTAATGAAAATAGAATAGGATTTTAATTAATAAGATTTTTTAAATTCTAAAACAATTTTGTGATGTCGAATTTGAAAAACTTTATTGTATAGTCGAAAAAAGTTTTTTTAGACCAGAATGCCTTGTAGACGATGACGTCATTTCCTTATTTGTTATATTCACAGGTGGAAGACACATAGAAGACATTGACAATTATACATGTGGTTTTCATTTTTACTTATCTAATGACATTTATTATCTGGATAATGATGGAGTGTAATTCTTGAAGGTTTAGTATGGATGCGTTAAGGGTAATTTCCTTTCGCTTTGGAAGATGTTTTCGTCGAACGGCTAACATTTCCAGAATCCTTTGTAATTTCTCATCGATACTCACGTGGTCGCCATGTAAATAACCTACAACTTTAGAGTAAGTTGTTCTCTTCTTCACGGATCATTTTATAACTTTAATTATAACAGCTATTTCATAAAGATGTGGCGGAAGTGATTAGACATGTTTCTCTTTTTGTCTTTTCTGATCACACTAAACGGCACATACTGTGGTAGGTGAAAATGATTTTTTTATGTCCGATTATGCTTTTATCTTATATATGCATGTATTTTTTGCTTGCACAGTTGAATTGTTACCTATGTTGCTGAGAAATAATTTTTATTGGGTAGAGATCTAGGAAGTCGTTAAAGTATTTTAAAAAAATAAATGTTCTAATTCTTTCAAACTAATTTCAAAACAAATTATTTTTGCTTAACCTCAGGTTTTGGTGTTTTTCCGTGGGGGTCCAGATGATTTTAGATCATCATATATATATAAGAAAAAAACATCAAAAATTTGTTACTTGCAAAACTAATTCACTCAAAATGATAGCTGGTGTTTGTCAGGTGAAAAAGTGCAGTTATCTATTTCAGCATTTTAACAATTTCAGAACTTGAGATGTTTAAATTTAAGGTTTTTTTTCTCATAACAATTTTTAACTTAAATGATTTCGAATGTTTTTTTGCAATGAAAAAAAAAAAGGAAAACTGTTTGTAATATAAAAAATTAAGAACAGTAATAATTATTGAAAGGTAAATTAAAATCTTTTAGTAATATTAATCTTTTCATAATTTTTTTGAATTTTACAAATAAAATGAAAATTTTTAAATAGAAAGTAAACGAGAACGACTGCAAATTTATGTTTCTTTCGGTTTTTCAAAAACAAATTCAAAAAAAAGATGCAATCTGAAAGAGCATGAAAAAGCAGCAAAAATTTAAAAGAAAACCTAAAAAATATTCTATTATCTGTGGGTTTTTGGGTATTCTTTTTATTTTTAAAATTTTTTTCCTTTTAAGATAGTCGTTCATTAGAATAATGATTTTAGAAAATTATAATTATTGAAATTGCTTGATTCAGAAATAGAATATTTTCCTTTATCATCTGACTTAAACACCAGATATTTTAGCCGGGTGGAAATAGTTTTTCAACAAAACAATGTTTTCAAGATACGGTTTCTGTTAGGTTATTTTTTATACAAAAAAAAAAATCATGTCAAACCATGTGCTTAAGCAAAATTTGTGAGTAAAGAAATTACTTTGAATAGAATTATTAGAGTTGTATGAGAATACTTCAAATCATTTAACTGTCAAAAAACAAATCAATACTGAAAAGATGTCTTAGTGCTCGCAATACTTGAAAGCATTTAACTGTTTGCTAACAAATGAGCTTTACTAAATCTTTAAAAAATAGTTAACTGTCAACTTGTCAGTTGCAAATAATGTAAACACTCGCCCCCGCTCTCTCTCTTTACAAACACACAGACACACATGCCCCATGATACATATACACACACAAATGCATACATTTCATTTATATTTGATTTAATATTGAATTATCCCAAAAGGTTGATATACCATTAAATAGAAAACATCCAATGATATCACAAATAATATTTATTACAAATAGGCATACAATGAATTTAGAAAATATATTGTGACATTTGATTAAATACTGAATGATGTCAATAAACATTTCCATGGACTTGATCTCTGGACAATATGTTGAAAAAGTTTCTTATATCTGAATTTTCTAACTTAAAAGATAAATGTCTTATATCAGTTATAACTCAGCTAAATTTTCTCAACTGTGACACAAAAATATACATTCTCATTTTCTTACCTTATACGAAATTCCTCTTGACAGGACATTTTATTTACCAATCCAATCTTATCTGTTTTCTTTCTTTTTATACAAATCAACATTTAAAACTGTTTTCAATTTTATTTGCATTTATAAGATGATTTAACTTATTTTATCAGGAATAAACCAAAAATATTACAAGTTTTGCATATCTACAATTACATAAGATGTTTGTATAATAATTGTGGATCTGTAGATGAAATATTCTTGAAATTTAACCAAATTTGGAAGTAGGTTTCTATACAGCTTTTTAACTGTAAATATAGAATAATGAATTACAATAAGGATAATTATTATTAGTTTGTAATGCCTCCTTGGGCATCACACAAAAGTTGATATTCTATTAAACAAAAACAGCAAACCATCCTTAGTCATCTATTTTTTATATTTTTTCACATCAATTTTAAAAAATAGTTCTTGTTTAGAACATATACACCATGAATACAATATCTTTAGAGATATTAAATTCTGTTAAGTAATTTCCCACATAATACAAAACACAATATGAAATGATTTTCCTTATAATTTTTCTAAGAAACCACCAATTTAAAGTTAATGCTATTTTTTTTTAAATTAATGTTGAACCGAGAGAAATATTTTGAAAAGATATTCTTGAATTAAATAAATTTGTCGACAAAAACACATGTTCAAATGTAAATATTAATGGCACCATAAATGATTGACAGTAAAGGGGAGATAACTGCTCATCAAATCCAAATAATATCAAAGAGAAAAGTGGAAGTTTTCTTTCTCATCAAAGAGGGGATAAAAACTATATTCTCTACCAGATTACATTTTGCTATTAGATTTAATAGTATAAAACAGTAACTGTGTCAGAGTACAGCTGCTTTAAATTAGACATTTTGCTTAAATTGTGGTAATGATAAAAATTTACTTAGACTTTTTTGCCCTATTCATCCTGTTCATATGAAATGACAAATGTTTTGAAAATATGTTAATCAGGGAATTGAATAGATTATTTTGTCAAGCATTATTAGTTGTTTTTTTTTATTTTAGATGAGTCCCTGGTGACATTTACTGCTATAATTTTTCAATAATTGAAATCATTTTACTGTAGAAACAATATTAATTCCAGTGGCAAACAAATTAATTCTAACTCATTCAAATTTTTTTGTTTTTTTTACCTTCTTTGAGAAAGTCACTGTTGACTAACATGTCACATCCATGTTAAATAAAAAGATATTATTTTCCTGAAATCATTTAATTTGTATGTTGGAATTTTCTAATCCAATTCTGTCTTTGATCTCATTAGGCAATTTTTTGCAACTATGTATTACTTGATTAGCCAATTAAAAAAAGTTCCAATTGTTTAGTCGACTCAAATTTTAAAATCACAATGGACATATTTTGAGTTAAAGAAGAAATATTGAGAAAGTGTCTCACATAATAATTATCAGCGAATGGAAAGAAAATAATCACTTAAGACAAATGAAACCAATATGCCATCTCTTATGGAAGCTTAGTAAAGAATAATTCATCGATTACTGATGACAAAATAACTGGGACGATTCCTTGCTCGGAAATGAAACGAGCGACCCTGCCGCGCACTTAAACCAGTCAGCCGGTCTGACTGACTGTAAAATAGAGATCTGTTATAGAGCATGTTTCGCGCACGCGATGATAAATAAACTCGTGACTTGATACTTACGATTACATTATAAGAAAAAATCAAAATAAAACACTTATACATGGTGAAGACAGTGTCGTTTTCTTCTTGATTCCTGCAAACGCTTTTGAATATATGGGCTTAAAGTGAAAAATCAACTTTAATGTCTCTGTATTTAAAACTAGACTTAGTGTGAAAAAATGGTTTGTTGCCGCGTAGACATAGGTGAGCGTGGCCATAATGGACGTCAAGAATTTTTTCCTTTTCTCACTATAAATGGTGGGGAGAGCTAAGGAGGATTTGGCTCTTTTACACTTTGACAAACATGCTGCTCATAGCGGAGACCAGCAATTAAGACGTCCCAGCAAGGGTTCAACTTTTTTCTCTACCAGATGGAGAAAATGCCCTTTTCCTTCGTGGTATTTTCTGCCAGCCGCCTATTGTTGCTTACAATGTAATCTGGGAATACAGTTGAATGATTTCGTGTCCGTTTATAGCACCATTTTCTTTTAATTGTTATGACACTGCTCTACGATCTCTGTAGCATTGGTTAAGCTTGCTGAGGTAAATTAGCAAATGGCCTAGTGTATAGAGTGTTCGGTAATGGCCCGGAAGATCGAGGTTCAATCCAAGGTCGAGTCATACCTAAGACTAAAAAGTACTTGATGCTACCTTGCTTGACACTCAGTATTATAAAGTACGGATTAAGGGTAAAGTGGAGTAACCTAAGGAAAGGCGTTGCGCCCTCAACCAACAAATCGATATAGTAACTATTGAAAAGAGAGTCTTTGGGTCGCCTTCGACTACTGTCGCCCAATTTACTTAACTTACATCATCCCCGTGAAAACGGGGATTTTATGATTTTTTATTTATTTACTTTAATATCATCATTATTATTTATTGCTGTTAAAATATATCTTTTGTTATGATTAAGACGTAGATTTTTTTCATTTCGAAAGTATTCCGATTTGCTGATATTTTTGCTTGTTATGTCTAAATAACTAGAGTAGCAGTTGTCACTGGTGGTGATGGTGATAATTCTAAGGCAGAGTTTGTTTTTTTTGTTTTTTTTTTTTCCGGAAGTATTCGGATATATTCGGATTTTTGTCGTATAAAATAAGACAAAAATATATATCCGTTGTCCAATCGAAATTGAATACTAGCTGTTGGAGATTGTTAGAATTTTAATTCTAAGATTAATTCAATTTTAAAATGGCTCTGATAATATCTAAGAAAAAATTTCGTTGTTTTGATGTATATCAACAAGTCTCTTTGACCAGAATTCCATGTAGAAAATGACGTCAGTTCCGGAAGAGTTACTTTCCCTCATTGGGTGACATAGAATACATTCACAGTTAACCCTGTTATTATTGATTTGTCTTATGGCGTTGGATGATTATGATGATGATGATGCAAGCTATTTTTTGAAGTGCTGCATATATTGGTTATGGGTAAGTTCTTTTTGCTTTTTTTGAGGAGCTTTTTGTCTCGTAGTCCATAATTCGAGAATACTTTTTCATTTGTCAACGGTACACAGGTCGCCATCTTGAAAACTGTAAGTCATTAAAGCTTATTTTTGTGTCCCCGGATTATTTTATAACTTTAATCATAAAAATTATTTTACAAATATTTGGCCATTCACAATAATAGTTAAGGTCGGAAGTAATTAGGCTCGTTTCTCATTTTTTTTTTTTTTTTTTTTTACATCTTAATTCTTTGGATAAAGTCTACTTCATCATACAATACAGTTGTGAACGCGGGAGATGACAATGATTTCTAAAGTCCGAGTATGTTTTATTTTTATTTATGCATGCATTTTTATTTTTTTAAATTTAGGTTGATTTACAGAGTAATACTTGATAAAAAGAATGACTAATGTTAAATAGCAAAACTCAAAAGCATTCTCGTGCAAACAAATGATTAGTATTAAATAGATTTATTAGTATTAGATTGCTCTCGGGTAAATGGTTTCCTGCATAACTAATGAACCATTAATATTGGATAGAATTGAAAAAATATTCTAAAAGTATTTAGAAGATAATGAATGTTTTAATTGATATTTGACTACCGTGATGATTTAGGGTTTTATTAATTCACTTTTTTGAGAGGTGTTCGTTTTTTTTGTAGATAAAGAGAAAATGTCATAAGAAATTGGTTACTTTAACGAAAAAAAAATTCTCCACTCAAAAAGATAAATTGTGTTTTTGTTAGATGATAAAGGACAGAAAGTTATATTTACATTTACTGATTTTACATGGGTGTTTTTTGTGCAATGAAAAGAACGTGTAAATACAGCATAATTTTAAAATAAAGCTTTAATCATGGAACAAATTATTTAGTAAAGCATGATTAGATTTTTTGTTTTAGACAAGTCTCTGGTCATACCAAGATAACAAAGGTCAACTTTGGCTAAAGAGCAAGAGAATAAAATAGAAGTAATCTAATTGACAAAAACGCTCTCTGTCCCTTATATATATATATATATATATATATATATATATATATATATATAAATTGTTGTGATGCTTTTATGAAAATGTAAGGACACCAACTAAAATGAAACAACAGAAATGCCTTAGAAAATTAAAGCAAATTAATATTTTAAATTGTTGACAGTAAAAGGGAGATAACTGCTCATAATGGAAAACGAATGTCTAAGACAAAAAAGTGTTTCTTTTTCATCAATTAAGGGATAAAAAAATATCCTCTATCAGATTAGATTTTGCTGTTAGATTTAATATTATAAACAACAACTCTGTCAGAGTACAGCTGGTTTGAATATTTTGCCTCTCCTAGATTGGTTGCCATACCAAGGATTAATGATCTCAGTCTATCATGGGAGGAGGGGCATAAAAGATTGATTTACTCCTTTATCAAAGGCATGAGTATTTCAATTTGAGTTACTGAGGAGTTAACTCCCATGACAAGGACTGTTTTCAGTATCCTGCTAAGCTGTAACTGGCGGTGAGGCTCCAGTTCAGGATGTCTGCTGAATGTCAAGTTATTCTTTCATTGGTATTATTCCAAAGTAAATTCTCTGAATACATTGACTGTAACACTGCAAATTATTTTAAACCATTGATACTGCAACTAAGAAAGAAGCTGTGAATATTTTACTTACTTGTAACCATATAATTATTTACAAAGATATATTTTCAAGAAGATTGAAAGTATAAGAATGTCACTTGTTTTAAGCTTAGTCATTGAAGATAAATTTTTTTATGAATGAATGTTTTTAGATATATTCTTTCACTTAGATATTTCTAAGTCCTTGTAAAATATGAGTATTTTATTGGCATACATGAAATGCTATAATCCTATGCAAATTGTGTTATGAATAGTTACTTACTACTATAATTTTTCAATGATTGTTATCATTTAACTGTAGAAACAATATCAATACTAGTGTGTAAATAAATTAGTTAAAACTCATTTACTAATTAAGTTACCTACTCAATATGTGAGGAAACAAATGACTAATTTTAAATTGTGACTGTTATATAGCAATACTTGAATCCAGTTAAGTGTGTTCAAGAAATGGGTCATTTACTAATGTTTGCTCCAAAATGAGTTATCAAATCATATATATTCAATATATATATATAAACAGGATTTGACATTTAAAAACCTAAAATGATTGATAAGCGAAAAAACTAAATGAAATGCATATACATATAACATCATTTCATGTTCATTTACATCTTTTTTCCTGCCAAGAATATCGAGCATCTTTTTTTTTGTCATTCAGTAACTTGTTGGTGTTTAATTTTTTATTTAAAGTTCTAAAATTGGTAAATTCTGAAATAAATTATTCCTTTTATAATTTGACATAATTGCCAGCATTTTTTGTAGAGTGGAATTTAGTTTTTGAAATTAAGTACTTTTTTTATGAAGTATATTTTTTGTTACAAACTCTTTTATTCAAAGAAAAAGGCAAACACATCACAAATGATGAGCTCAACTGAAAACAGTGGACTAAGAAATTAATTTAAATAGAATTATTAGTGTTAACATGAGAATACTTCAAAGCATTTAACTGTCTACTAACAAATGATTAATATTGAATCAAATTATTAGTGCTAGCAATGCTTGAGAATATTAAACTGTGTGCAAACAAATAAGCTTGAACAACTTACTTAAAGATCAAGTTAACTATAAACTCTTCATTTACAAATAAGATTTATATATATATATATATATATATATATATATATATAAGCAAGATTTGATATTAAATCATCTCCAAAGGTTGATATAACATCAAACAGAAAATATCCAGTGATTTCCAATTCTTTGATTTTGTAGTAGGGTGTCTAGCAGTATTCAGATGAAACTCTCCTCAGTAGATAATCAAATGACTTGGATATCATGTATATCTATTCAAATTGGTGCCAATAAATAACTGGTAATCCCAGTCAGTTGGGGCTGATGAATTGACTGATTGCATCTCTGAAGACCCCACCCCTGTGTGTGTCATGGATATGACACTAAACAATCTGATGGTGAGGCTCCAGTAAAGCTGGAGCTTTGGGAAATGCAATGTACCCATTTGTTTCCATTCTTCTCAGGTCCACACTGACCTGGATTAGTAGCACCTGAAAGGTTTCTATCTATGGGGCAAATAGAGTAAAACTGTATAACATTTGAACTCTTGACAAACAAATGTCTTTTGCGAAATTAAACTGTTAGAAATTTGCACTCATGAAAATGAATATAAATATGATTTGTAAGTGAATAGTTTGTGGATGATTTCATTTTTAAATGAGAATTAATTTGTTTGCACAATAGTATATCTATTGTTTCTTCACAGTTAAATTCTTTCAATTCTTGCTGTCTAACACTTATAATTCTATTCAATATTAATCCTTTGTTGGTAGACAGTGAAGTGGTTACAACTATTTATCTCTAATTATTCGATTCGGGAGACCTGGGTTCAATCCCAAGTAGCGTCATACCAAAGACTTTACAAATGGCACTTAATAACTCCTTGCTTAACACTCAGCAATATAAGGTACATATCAAGAGTAAAGTGGAGCAATCCAGGGAAAGGAATAGTACCCTCCCCTACACCTCAGTGTAATAGCTATTGAAAAGGGAGCCTTCTAGTCGCCCTCGACTTTACTGACTATCCGATTCAAGACTATTCATTCATTTGCATACAGTTAAATGGTTCCAAGTACTGCTATGTAATACCAAAAGTTCAATTTAGCCATACAGTTAAAAAGTTTCAGTATTGCTATGTAACACAAATAATTGTATTCAACATTACTCATTTGTCAAAAAAGTAATTTAAATAGCACAGAAGAAATCATTATAAGAACTTTTCACCTCCCCCAAGCATTGAAATCATTTGTGTCTCTAGAACAGCAATTATCAGAATATCTCAATATAAAGTGAATAATCAATTCATATACAAGTATTACAATCCATGTAATTTTATTAAGAAGATATTTATTTTGATGACATTGCTTTTTTTTATTTGAATTTATTACCTGATGAGCATCTGAATTTTAAGATTTACTCTATCTTTCTTATAAAGGGGATATATATATATATATATATATATATATATATATATATGTGTGTGTGTGTGTTTTTATGAAGACTTGAATAGATAACACAGCAATTTGTATTAAATTTAGTCATTGAAGCTACAATTTTTTCCAAATGGTTATTATTAAATAGATGTTTTTTTTTATCCACAGTTAAATTCTTTCAATTCTTGCTAACACTTATAATTCTATTAAATATTAATACTTTGTTTGCAGAAAGTGAAGTAGTTACAACTATTGCTGTTAATTTTTTGATTTGGGAGACCTGGGTTCAATCCCAGGTCAAGTCATACCAAAGACTTTACAAATGGCTCTTGATACCTCCTTGCTTAAAACTCAGCAATATAAGGTACATATCAAGAGTAAAGTGGAGCAATCCAGGGAAAGGAGTAGCACTCTCCCCTACGCCTCGGTGTAGTAGCTATTGAAAAGGGAGCCATCTGGTCACCCTCGACTTTACTTACTATTCGATTTAAGACTATTCATTCATTTGCATACAGTTAAGTTCTGCCATATAATACCAAAAGTTCAGTTTAGTCATACAGTTAAAAAGTTTCAAGTATTGATATGTAACACAAATAATTCTGTTCAACATTACTCATTTGTTTGCCCACAGTCAAATGGTTCCAAATATTGCTCTATAACATTAACAATTAAATTTCACATAAGTTATTGTTTGCACTCAGTTTAAATGTCAAAACAGTTCAATGTCAATCAGTTCAGTTTAGTTCTATTTGATCTATAGATAGGACCATATCAGGTCCTACCACTCTGGCTCAGAGTGGACCTGGGAGCAATTGCAATAAAGGGGTACTCCACATTCCCCAAAGCTCCAGCATTAATAGAACCTCACCATGAGATTGTTTCGTGTCATATCCCGGACACTCATTGGAGTGGGGAGACTTACCTCCGCTGCAGAGATGCAGTCAATGTATTCTAGAGCCTCAGCTGACGGGGCGAGGAAAAGAGGAGGTAGGGCAGAAAATCCAATAAAGAATTGAAACTCTCCACACCACAGTACCATTGAACTTAAGAATTTTTAGAAGAGTTCTAACTTGATTGATTTTAGTGGCATGGTACATTGTATGGGGTTATTTCATGCACATGGCCCTATAAAAAAATTATAAAATAGAGCTATTCAACCCCTAAATAGGACTCTAACAAGTAATAACCCCCAGGGTCATTGTGGTCCTGGGAGTAATGGCAACAGAGAAGTACTCCACACATCCCAAATCTGAAACCTCAGTATCAGATTCAGTTGTTATACACAGCATAATTGTTCATTTTTTGGTGGGGTAGAGAAAGTTGTCTTATCCCTCAGCAGGGAATACAGTAAACCACTGTGATAAGGCAGTTTGGTTGGTTGGGTTTTATGGCATATCAACCTTTGTAGGTTATTTAACACCAAATTCTATTTCAAACAATTCAGTTTAGCATGAATACACAATTTAATCGTCACAAACATTTCTATTTCAAGCTATTCCATTTATTCAAACAGTTCTAATTAAATAGAACTGTTTGATCATTTAATGTGTATCTACAAAATGTGTTTATAAATCATGTTTTTTTTATATAAGTAAGTAGAGGATTTGGTATTAAATAATCAATAATGGTTGATATAGAAGTAAAAAGAGGATTCGGTATTAAATAATCAATAACGGTTGATATAGAAGTAAAAATAAGATTTAGTATCAAATAATCAATAACGGTTGATATAGAAGTAAAAAGAGGATTTGGTATTAAATAATCAATAACGGTTGATATAGAAGTAAAAATAAGATTTGGTATTAAATAATCAATAATGGTTGATATAGAAGTAAAAAGAGGATTTGGTACAAAATAATCAATAATAGTTGATATAGGAGTAAAAAGAGCATTTTGTAATAAATAATCAATAATGGTTGATATAGAAGAAAAAGAGGATTTGGTATTAAATAATCTATAATGGTTGATATGCCATAAAATTAAAGCAAACCAAATCTAATAACTGATGTTAAATTGATACTGTTCCATAGCAATACTTAAAAACATTTCACTGTGTGCAAAAACATGCACTTAGTCTCATCTAAAAATGTTATCAACACAATATGTTTACAGATCATATATATTTAATGTATATAGATATGAAGAAAATTTGGTATTAAATAACTTACACTTATTGATATGCCATAAAACCCAACCCAACCCAACTCTTTACTGTTTAAATTCTAATGAGTAATCCATTTGAATAAGTCTCTTTGTAATATCAAGTGTCCTGCATATGACATTTAACAGTCTTAGTGCATAGCTCCAGCTCTGGAGAATATTGAGTACCTCAATTGAATCTATGAAAAAGGCCTGCTTAAAACTAATTATTAATGTCACTATATATTATTATTTGAATAATTCTCTTTGTGATATCATAGGGAACATAGAAAATTGAAGTAGAAATGTCAGACAAAAATAATGTCACATATAAGATTTATAAAATAAAAAAATTGAACATATCATCACAATGTAATTTATTTGCTTGCATTGTGGTACTTGAATTATTGACTGTGTTTACAGTTCATATATTTAATAAGAATCTATGAACATGAATTGGCATTAGATAACCACAATGGTTGACATGTCATAAACCCCAACCAAACAAGCTGATATATTTTGAATACTCTTTCTCCTATATACAAATGAATTGTGGCAATGCTTTCATTAAAATGTAAGCACATCTATAAACACTAAACAACAAAGACCACCTCCAATGAATGTCCTGGATATGACACTAAACAATCTGATTGTGAAGTTACAATATTGCTGGAGCTTTGGAGAATGCAGAGTACTCTTTGATTGCCACCGCTACCATGTCCACTCTGGCCCAGAATGGTAGCACCTAATAGGGTTAAATAGAACTAAACTGCATACTTATGTTAAACTGAATTGTTTGAATTAGAACTGTTTGACTAAACTGAATAGCTTGAAAGAGAAAATTTTTGACAATTAAACTGCATACTTATGCAAAACTGAATTGCTTTCAATGGAACTTTTTTTGCCATTGAAACTGTACTTTGAGTAAACTGAATTGTTTAATATATAACTGTTTTGATGTTTACAAGTGTGAACAAAATCTGTTTTTATACAAAACAGAATTAGCTGAATTAGAACTGTTTGAATAAACAGAAAAGCTGAAAATAAAAATGCTTGTAAAAATTAAACTCTGTACTCATGCTAAACTGAATTGTTTAAAATAGAACAGATTATTTGTATAAAAATGGATTTGGCATTAAATAACCTATAAAGGTTGATATGCCATAAAACCCAAACAACCAACTAACTTAAACAACAAAAATGTCAATGATATAGGAAAGACTAAGTAATTTTTATAACCATTAACAATTAAAGGGGAGGTAACTGGTCATAAAGCTCCAAGAATTGGGTATCTAACAATGTAAACATTGAAATTGCTCCTGAAGATGTTGCTTGAAAATATAAATCCATTCCATAATTATTTAGTAAATTTTGCTCAGGACACAATGTTAGAATGAAACTTAGTATTCAAAAGAAATGATAGGGGAGCACAGCATGAACACTAATAAACCAAGAATAAGTATAGGATGATACATATGTCTAAGACAAGAGAATGTTTCTATTTTCAAAGTGGAAGAGATAAAAATATAACCTCTAAAGATTGCATATTGCTGTTTTATTTAATAATATAAAAAATAATTTTATAAGAATTCAGCTGGTTTGAATATTTTGCTTCTCCTAGACTGGTTGCCATTCAAAGGCTAAATGATCCCAGTCTGACTTTGTAGATGAGTAGTAGAAGAGATGGCTTTACAACTTTTATCGAAGGCAGGATTACTAAGTGAAAAAAAATCTCCTGCGGTATTTTAATTTGGGTTGCTGTGGAGTAAGATCCCCTGAAAAAGAAGTGGTTTAGGTATTATGCTAAGCTGCATCTGGTGGTGAGACTCTAGTTTTGGATGTCTGGTAAATATCAAGACATTCTTTGATTGCCATTACTCCCAAGTCAACTAAATGAATACACTGGCTGTAGCACTGCGAGTTATTTTAAAACACTGAAACAGCAAATAAGTATGTAGGTATGAACATTTTACTTACCTGTCACCATATAAATATCTATAAAGTGTATATATATATATATATATATATATATATATATAAGTGAGGAGTAGAAGAGGTGGATTTACACCTTTTATCAAAAGCAAGAGGACAAAGAAAGACTAAGGAAGTCTAACTCCTCATATACATGAACTGTGACATGTAATCTATAGACTTAAAATCATACAAACCCACACATATATTGTTATATGCTTGAAAAAGGTGAGAACAGACTCTCAGGTGGAAGGAACAACTAACACAATAATAGATGAAAGAAAGAAAAGTTTATTGAGTTAGAGATTAAAATAAGTGGATAGACAGAGATTAGTAGGACATGAATAATCTTTCAAGCAAGGTGCCAGTATATGCACAGCTTATTATACATATTTCTGTATTATTCAGTCTACTTAGAAAAGGTGGGGGTAGGATATTTTATTACCACACATATATATATATATATATATGTACGTGTATGTTTGTGTCTGTTATCAAGATTTGGTATTAAATAATATAGAAGGGTTGATATGAATTAAACACAACCAAATCAAGTAAACATTCAATTTAATATTATTTTATTTCGCCACAATTAAATGCTTTCAAGTATTACTAACACAAGTAACTCTATTTGATATTATTTGTTTGCACACATTTTAAATGGTATGACAATGTAAGGTCCCTGATAGTGATACTTCAGTCCTGAAACTTTGGGAAATGTGTAGTACCCATTCATTAACATCACTCTCAGGTCGACTTTGACCAAAAGTAGTTGTAGTAGTATCTGTTTGGATCTTAAGTATATATCAAATAAAACTATTTAGTCCTTGACTATTCTTGAAACTATTTAACAGTGAAATCGCATGTTTAATATTAAAGAGTTATTGCTGTTAAAGGTTTTCAGTTGTTTCTGTGCTAAAAAAAACTCGATTGAGTTATTATTGTTAGGTAATTGAATGGTTCTAGTGTTAATGTGTGCAAATGAACAATTAATATTAGATCGAATTATTACAGTTAGATAGCAATGATGAAACCATTTAATTGTGTGCAATCAAATGGGATTTAAGAACTTGTTTAAAAATAAACTTACCAACAAACTGTTCACTTACAACTCATATACATAAAATAAATAAATAGGATTTGGCTATAAATAATCCAGAAATATTGATGAACCATCAAACACCAAACAACCTTAGGTTAAATAAAAGGTTTATGCTTTTTAAATTTCAATTGAGTAAAAGTCAGATTAAATCAATTTGAAGACAACATTTTAAGTACAAATGATATTTCCACTGAGACAAATGATTGGGTTTGTTCAGTGGTTTTTATCATTTAGGCAACTAATATTGTTCAGTGGTGTATCAAATATTGTGTGTTATTTTACGTCAAATCCTGTAAGTGGCTTATTCTTTTGTGTAATGGCATATCAACACTCATGGGTTGCCCGTGTATATATATATATATATATATGATTTGTTATAAATAAGTCACAATTATATGTATTTTATAAAAGACTATAATATCACTGAAAATATATAGGAAACGAATTATTTAAATTGAGTATACAATCAAATAATTACATATTTGACACTTAACTAAATATAGATTGATGCAAATGACTACTTTGATAAAATTATAATTACTTTCTCTTATTTAGTTTATTTCGGTACAATTCTCTCTAGGACGGCTTATTTCTTTTTCTCTCTCTGTTGCTTACGTAGCTTGGTTGTCCGGCTTTCTCCTGCCTCATTCACTCTGTCCCACGAAGACACACTCACGCTGCTCAATCAATCTCTCTCTCTCTCTCTCTCTCTCTCTCTCTCTCTTGTATACAGTTTTGAAAATGAGCAATTTTTTAAAATGACGCATATTTTCCTTTAAAAATTAAATATAAATTAAAATTAAAGAAAAACTCAATTTTCTTAGCATTATTAGGTTTTAGTATTTTTAGTAGATAAAATAAGGATCATCTTCAATGATAAAAAGAGACTTGATATTTGTTTTTGAAATTTTCTAAGTTAGATGCAACAAATGACAAACAGAATCTAATTTTTGTTTTGAAATGAATGTTAGTAAAAGAAACAAATTTCGATTAGTTGTTAAATTCTTCAATTATTTATGTCTAAAAAAATTATTAAACACTTTAACCTGAAGAAATGTATTACTTAATTCAACTTTTTTATCAGTTGTTAATACCCACTAAGTGTTTCAAGCAAAGCTTTTTATTTAATAATGCAAAATACACGAGCGAGAGAGAGAGAGAGTTTATTAATCTGATTATTGCTGTATATTTTGTTGACCATCTACAAAACTTATTAAATTATATAGAAATTACTTTTCTGGGTGTATAAGATAGAATTGAGATTTAGCTTTTAAATTTTAGTTCATATCGACACATTTTATTTGAATTATAACAAAAATGAAATATTTATGCTCTAAGAATAATCCAGGAAAAGTTTGCAATAAATAATTTCTTTAACATGTAGTCGGGGATGATTTCTTTCTTCTATCCTTTAGAAATAAATGAACTTCCTTATCCCCTTATTAAATAGTACCACTACCGTACTTATACAAGGATGGATTTGCTATTGAATAAACCATGATTCTTGATTCTTAAATGAATTGTTAAATCTCATTGGTTTACACAGTGAAACGATTTCAAATATGGCGAACGCGATAACTTATGATATTGACACTAAATAATAACTGAATTGTTCTTTTTGACTAATAGATCAGACCCTAACTGGTACTATCACTCCAGGGGAGAGTAAACCTGAGAGTAATGATAATAAAGAGTTAACTCCACATTCCCCAAAGCTCCAGCATTGAAGTATCACCATCACATGCAGTATAGTGTCATACCTAGAAAAAATTAAGGTTGATGAGAGGTTATGCATCTGTAATTACATATTCTACTGCCCGAATCGACAGAGAAGAGCTAAGATAATTCTAAGATACCAAATATATATCATTAAATCTATGATGTGTCATACGTAGAACACTTATTGTCGGAAGGAGTATGTAATACATTTCTATAGGTAAATTTTTTAAAATAATTCTTTCAGTAGTCATTAATGATAGAAGAATTTGATGACTATTCTTTATTTATTTATTTGAATAACATTTATTTTTAAATGATATTATTTGTCTTCTGGAGGACTTAACATAAAAAATATCAAAAACAAATATCAAGTCAGTCTTTATCATTGAAGTCCATCCTTAATCTGATGAATAAAAATAGAAATAGTTAATAATTATAAGAAAATTGAATTTTTCTATAGTTTGTAGTTACATTTAATTTTTAGAAAAAAAAATTCGAAAATATGCATATTGTGCAAAAATTACTCAAGTTATCTATTAGGTAAGTAAAAAAATAAACTGTATAAACACGTGGTTATTTTGACAGCAATTAGATTAATCATAAATTCTGAGATTTACAATAGAATTTCATCTTTATTTTACCATGAATAATCCACTTAGAATATCTCAAACTTACTGTATATATAGTAGTATATACATTCGGAGAATGTAGGCATGTGTGTGTGAGAGAGTATAAAGAGAAAGAGGGGGGAGAGAGAGACGGGGGCGAAGAGAAAGAGGGGAGAGAGAGAGATCAGAAATATGACAGGAAAGGAATACCTTTCATAATCAATTTCGTAATAAATGCTGATAATGACATAGAAATTAAAAAAAAAAAATCATCACCAGTGATATCTCGAGATTTATTAAATGAAAACATGCAAATATATGCTAATATTTTTAAAATTATTAGAAACTGGTGCAGGACGGACGTGTCATTCGAGCGATATTAGTTGGTGGAGGGGTGTTATCACCCTGCAGTCATTTTATTCTTCAAACCCAGCAGACACAAAATACCTAAGATGATTTTCAGCCGCCAAGTGTAGAGTAAAAAATAAGTTTCAATTCATTAAATGAAAGTAAAAAAACAACTGCATACACATGTGGTTATTTTGGTAACAATCAAATTAATTTTAAATTCTTAGATTTACAAAAGAATTTCTTTATTTTACCATGAACAATCCACTTAAAATATCACAAACTTATTAATAGTATAGTAGTAATTACATTCTATTTTATATAATGAAAAAGTCAATTTTAATCTTTTTTCATATCTGACAGTAATGGTAATAAAAGAGTACTCCACATTCTAGGATTGGAGCCTTACTATCTGATGCAGTTTAGTGTTACACTCAGGAGACTAGTTGGGGAGGGTTTCTTTTCACTCTTCAGTCGGTTTATTCTACAGTCCCAGCCAACAGGACGAGTGATGTCGTTGGACAAAGTAAACAATGTATTTATATATAAAAGCCATTTCCCTTTTCATTTTCTCATTCCTTTCATTATATTTCGACAGTAAACTATTTAAATCTTATTTAGTGCATTTCTAATGAAATAATTTGTAATTCATTTTAATAGTTTTGAATATATGTAATCATTAAGTCTAAGTATTTTCAAATAATGATCAAAATATCAATTCTTATTTTTAAGATTATGTAGGTGTTTGTGTGTGAGAGAGAGAGTGGATGAAGAGAAAGTGGGTAACAGCGTCAATGTGATTGGGCAGAGTCGAGTAGCTCGGTAGTGCACCGAGAATAAAGGAAAGCAGACTGTGTGTGTGTGTGTGTGTGTGTGTGTGTTAGAATATTGAGAAGCGGGCCACATGGCTGAGAGGGAGAGAGAAACAGTGACAGCAGTTGCAGGTTGAGAGAACGAATGAGATTCGTGATAGGCAGACAATACGAAGAGAGGAGAGCAGCCGGACAGTACAAGAAAACAAAGAGGCAAGCGGACAGCTTGAATACGACTGAAAAGAGGCGTGAAGTGGAGCAGTCAGCAACTACATATTCTAATGTCCCAGCAAATAGAAAGCACTAAGCAATTTCTAAAATACCGAAAGTATATAATTAAATATATGATTTGTCGTACGTAGGACACTTATTGGCGGGATGGGCATTATCACTTCTTAATAGGAATATTCTACAGCGCAATTTACAAGTACAGGTTTCTATAGCATTAAAGATCCTATTGTCATAAATATACATTGAAAAGAGTTTTATTAGAAAAATTCTGTTTTACTCGCAAAATTTATTTGGAAATCCAATTTACTTAGAAAAATGAAATATAATAACTTATCCCATTTACATCAGTATATTTTTCAGTGGAATGTCGTCCCCTACTGTTAATTATTGATAATATATAATCCTAAGTATCACTATTTGTATAATCATAGATGAATATGAATCGAATAATTCATTTACAGGACGGGTATTACCACTCCTTAGTAGGAATATGAATCGCATTAAAGTTTGCATTTCCACTGGTAAAATATTTAAATAATATTTTCTATAGTCGTAAATAATTTTAGAATTTGAGGGTAAACCTTTATTTCTTTCTTTTATTAACATTTATTTTCAAACATCAAATGAGATTTTCTTTCTTTGTCTTTTGAAGTTCCTAACTTATATAATGTCAAAAACCAATATCAAACTGGTCTTTATTATTAGAGATGATGTTTAGTTTGATGAATGAAATTAAGAATAGGTAATTATGGTAAAAATCTTAATTTCCAAATCATTTTAAATAAGAATTCATTTTTATTGCATAATGTACAAATCAATGAATTATCCACTTATATATATATATATATAAATAGTTATTAACAGAACGGCCCGTTTCAACGTTCAATAAGGTTTGGGGAGCTAGGCAAGACGACTGATCCAGTATGCTAGATCATGCATATCTTCATATATATAGCCTACTAGAAAATATGTGCCTGTAGTATATGTTGATTTTTACCTAATGGCACAACGACACCATCTGCTTGAAGATATATTTTCCTATCTACACAAAACTGCTAAATTTTACGAAAGCAGACCATCTACAGAAAATACGGTATAATCACCAAGAAATCCAAAGAGAAACTTTTCATTAAGTATTGTCTTCACATATCCAAGAAAAAAAGGATACACTTTCTGTGAAAACCAATGAAAAAAACAAAAAAACGAAATAAATAGGATACAAGGATTTGTTCATTATAAAGTGAGATTGCACTTATACATATATATGCACACACACACAAACGCACACAAACACACACACACACACACTCGAACTGACTTTGCAATTATATACATATGCCGCGACCGGCCTACGAACGTCAACAGATCAGATTACATTTCGCCCTACAGAAATAACATCTGGGCGCGGCCGAAAATAATGAAGCTCTTTTTCGATTTAGTTTAAGCCGCAAACTGGCATACGTGCCCGGACCCACATTTGGGTTCGTGAAACTGCTTGCCTCATCAGGCTCACATTGCACTAAGTGAGCCGATGAGCAGCACAGACAAGCAGGGTTCGAGTCTCAGCTCGTTCCCGACCTTCCCCTCCCCTTCATCCCCACTTTAATTGGCCTTCGGGCTTTTGACCTTGTGTCAAGTCGTGTCTGGTGGGAGGCAGCGACAAATACACGACAAATAGGGCGAACGCTCTAGGGCGTTTGTGTGTGGCCTTTCCTCTCCAGTTCTTGGGTTGCATTCGGTAGGCCGTCTAACCTCTGGGCGGTTCTGCCGGGTGTGCCTCGGCACTGGAGATTTCCTCCGGCCTCAGGGGGCCATCCCCCCAGGCTTATACCCCCTTCAGGGGGGTTGGGTTTATTGCCTGACGCCTGAGGCGCCCCAAAAAGGGGAATGCCGACGGGGCCGAAGTTATTTTTGGTCTTGCCGGATGCGTGTGGGCTTCGGCCCTGCGACCGGGCCCACCTTAAAAACGGCCTTGTGCCATATTCGTGCGTTGGTGGGACGCAACGATAAATACAGAGATCTACGCGGACGCTCTCAGGAGCCACTCGGTTCCACGAGGCTCGGGTCCTACTAATGGCAAGGTCCAGCCCTTAGCTACCGCTTCGATATCTGCGCAGCGCTAAGATAACGCCCATCTTAGCCTTGGCCTCCTGGCCTGTCCGCTCGTTCGCACGGCTTTGGCGCGACCCAGCCATAGTCATCGTCCACACGGCTTTGGCGCGACCCAGCCATAGCCATCGTCCGCACGGCTTTGGTGCGACCCAGCCATAGTCATCGTCCGCACGGCTTTGGCGCGACCCAGCCATAGCCATCGTCCGCACGGCTTTGACACGGCAAAGCCTTCGCTCCCGTCCGATACGTCCGCACGGCTAGGGGGCATGACAAAGCCCTAACCTTTCCTCGACTCGTTCGCACTAAGGCCCGGCAAACCTTAACCACGGCCTCAGACCTTTCACTTGGTCCGTAACACTAAGGCACGGCTCAGTCTTAGTCACCAGCTCGCCCGACACTACATGACCAAGCTGCCATAACCGAACTCGACCTCGACGCTCTTGCAAGGTACAACGTAGTCCACGTAACGACTCGCTGTTACGGACTGTCCTACCACTGCAACAACTGGCTCACGTACGACCCGCTGTACGAGCCAGAAACCAGATCGACACCTCCCCGTCTAACCCAACGTACTGTCAAAAACCAGGATATCGATCTACCGACCACGACGCTCCTGCAATGCAGTCCACGTAACGACTCGATGTTACTGACTGCCCCAGCAACGCAATACCTAGTCCACGTAACGACTCGCTGTTACGGACTATACTAGCATTGCAACAACTAGCTCACGTAACGACTCGCTGTTACGAGCTAACAACCACGACTCGACCATACCAACGAAATGTCAAAACCGAGACATCGATTTACCAGCAACCAGCTTCGGCTTTCCGCAACGACTCGACCGACCTCAGCTGCCCGCGACGACTGTCCAACGGTATCCAATGACCCGACCGAATCTCAGCTTACCAGCATCAAACATCCAGCTGTATCTCCACGACTCGACCTACGCCAGCTACCCTCGTCGAACGTCCAGCTGCGAACATCTACAACGCGACTATACCAGCTAACGACGTAACCCATCCTAGCTGAAGACTACATACAACCGCCACGGACATTTACATACACGCTTGTAATTCCGGCAATAAAATCATCACTTTTGTTGTATCTATTATCCTGCCTTTTGTTTCCTTCATTGTCTCTGGCTGACACTACACTCGCACGCATTAAACTTAAATTATTCGCGGAGTCGACACGCTTATCGGCTCCGCAACACATATTTACATACACACACAGGAATGCTTATCACGTAGTATGTTTCTTCTCACGTCGTTATAATACAAACGAGTTGAGATAGATCCTTCTTTTATCACATTTTCTAATTGATAGGACAATTTCTCAAATGTTTATTAGACATCACCAGAAAAATATCTAATGTTGACTAAATGGAAATTTAACCACTACAATATACTGTCAAATATGATTGTCAAGCTGATTTGTTGGGATGTATTAGTCATCTTGTTCCCCTGCTTGTCAAATAAAATGAAATCCTATTATTGGTCGGTCGAGTTGACTCCTTCCCTCAGGATGATTCATTTACCCGCACTGCACGGCTGTTCACCTCCCTAAGTTCTCGCCTGTACTACCTGGCTTAGATGTCTACTTCACCCAATTCACGCTTACACAGCTTGAATACCTACCCGCTTCCTTTAGGCCCTTCCTATCTATCTATTCCCTCTTTTTTGACGGCCTCGTCCTGCCCCGCCCACTGTCAGACTCTCCTCCAATCACACATAAACCGTGCTCGGATTACTGTTATCAATCGATCATAAGACTTGTCCAGTTCATAATATGTCAAATGAAATATAATTCATATGCCCTAATATAATAACTACATAAAAATGTTTTACAGATGCTCGTGGTTTAATGGTTATAATAGGCATGGCGAATAGAGTTCAAATCTTGGATAAGATTGTTAACCTTTTCCATAGAGCTAATATCCTTGGGAAAGCTATGCATCCAATTATTCTATCTCCTCGTATAGCAAATTAATAGAGAAGACTGGGCTCTTTAATTTTGCAATGTCAACCGATCTAGGAGAAACACAATTCTTAATTCAAGATGGTTCAACTCCACTTGAAACATTGGCCAGTCTCACATCCTGCTTGTGCGGAGAGAGTTGATAAATATGTCAAAATTTTGAAGCGGTCTGAAAATATCAGATGTGAAATAATTGGAAAATAATCTATGAAGTAAATAATTTTAGATTACTCAGTATCAAATAGTACATAATATTAATAATTAACAGATGTCCACCAGCAAAAAACACCATCTTAAAATTCGGATACTGATCAGGTAATGTGATGATAGAAAAAAAAGTAATATCATCAAAATTAATACATTCTTTTTAAAACAACATGTATCATGATACTAATATATAAATTGAATATTCACTTCCTGCGAGATATGATAATGGCTGTTATAGTGACACAAATGATTTCAACATTGGTGGTGGGGAGTTGAAAAGTTCTTAAATAATTTTCTCTGTTAAGATTTTTTTTTACCAATGGGATCCATGCATTGCAACAACGATAGAAGTGTATCAACTGCAAGGTTTTGTTTTGTTTTATGTCACTTCAACAACTGTAGGTCATTAATACCAAATCTATATATATATATATACACACAAAGTTCTATTTCAAACATTTCAGTTCAGCATAAGTATGTTATATCAATGTCAAAAACAGTTCCGTTTCAAATAATCTTGTGTTGCATAAAAAAAACTGTTTTGTTCTATTTAACCCATAGATAGGACCCTATCAGGTGCTGCCACTTAAGGAGAGGGCTGACCTGGGAGTAATCGGAATGAAAGCGACTCAGCATTCCTTGAAATGAGATTGTTTTCTATCATATATAGGATATGAGTTTGTGAGGTCTTATCTCTGTGAACAGACACAGTCGGGGCATTCTACAGCCCCAACCGAAAACAGTTATTAATGTTTATTAGTATAAAAAGAAGGAAAACGCAGATTGGATTTGTAAGTGAAATTTTATTCTACCAAGAGGTATCTGGCATTAGATTAGTGAGTAAGGAAAAATTCATTAAATAGAGAAAATAGCAAGAAAAATGATTCAACATTAAAGAGAAAAAGATAGAAAGTCTAATAAAGGAATCATGAAGACAATTACTGGCTCTCAATCTATACAGTCATATCCAATGCATTTATATATTTCAACAGTAATTTCAAGCATGAAGTAAATATTCGTTTCAGAAACATAGTTAATGAATTTTCAACAGAATTAAAGTCTTCACGTTGGTATAATCCTCTGAAGATGAAGAAGACATCAAGAATATAAACTAGATTTGGAAAAGAGTTTGGAAAATACCAACGGACGGTGGATTTGTACCTGTGAAGATGAAGAAGACATAAAGAATGGAAACTATGCATTGGAGAAGGAGTTTGGATTGTTCCAACACACGGTGATTTGGTACCTCTGAAGATGTAGAAGACATCAAGAAGAGAAACTAAGGAGAAGGAATTTGGATTACACCAACGCAGGGTGGATTTGTACCTCTAAAGTTAAAGAAGACATCCAGAATGTAAACTAGATTTAGAGATGGCGTTTGGATAAAACAACGTGCGGTGGGTTTCTACCTCTTAAGATGAAGAAGACATCCAGAATGTAAACTATATTTTGGAGAAGGAGGTTGGATTACACCAAGGAACAGTGGATTTGTACCACCGAAGGTGAAGAAGACATCCAAAAGGTAAACAATATTTTGGAAGAGTTTGGATTACAACAACACGAAGTGGATTTGTACCACGGAAGATGAAGGAGAAATCCAGAATATAAAGTACATTCGGAAAAAGAGTTTAGATAATACAGTGTGCAGTGGATTCATACATCTGAAGATGAAGAACGCATCAAGAATGGAAGGTATATTTTGGAGAAAGAGTTTGGATTATACCAATGCACAGTGGATTTGTACCTCTGAAGATGATGAAAACATCCGGAATGGAAATTTTCATTACCCGAAGAAGTTTGGATTAAACAAACACGCAGTGGATTTATACCTCTAAAGATGATGAAAACATACGGAATGAAAATTTAAAAAAAAGTTTGGGGTATACCAACTCACAATGGATTTGTAGATCTGAAGATGAAGAAAACATGCACAATGTTTTAGTCGATGACTAAAGGACGAATGGAAATTTTATTTTCCGAAGAAGTTTGGATTGTAAAAAAACGTGGTGGATTTGTAACTCTGAAGATAATAAAGACATGCGGAAAAGAAATTTTAATATCCAAAAGAAGTTTGGTTTACACCAACGCACGGTGGATTTGTACCTCTAAAAATGATGAAAATATCCGGATTAGAAATTTTGATTTCCATGAGAATTTTTGATTATACAAACTCGCGGTGGATTTGTACCTAGGAAGATGAATAAAAGATGCAGAATAGAAATTTACATTTACCGAAGAAGTTTGGATTATACCAACGCGGGGGGGATTTGTACCTAGGAAGCTGAAGTAAAGATGCACAATGGAAATGTACATTTCCCGAAAAAGTTTGGATTATACCAACGCACAGTGGATTTGTGCCTATGAAGAAAAGATACACAATGGAAATTTACATTTCCCGAAGAAGTTTGGATTATATCAACGCGCGGTTGATTTGTACCTATGAAGATGAATAAAAGATGCACAATGGTAATCTACATTTCCCCAAGAAGTTTGGATTATACCATCGTGAAGTGGATTTGTACCTAAGAAGCTGAAGTAAAGATGGACAATACATATTTACATTTCCCAAAGAAGTTTGGATTACACCAACGTTGGATTTATCCCTATGAAGATGAATAAAAGATGCAGAAAGGAAATTTACATTTACCGAAGAAGTTTGGATTATACAAACGCGTGGTGGATTTGTACCTATGAATAAAGGATGCAGAATGGAAATTTACATTTATCGAAGAAGTGTGGATTATACCAACGCACGGTGGATTTGTACCTATGAAGATGAATAAAAGATGCAGAACGGAAATTTACATTTAGCGAAGAAGTTTGGATTATACCAACGCGTGGTGAATTTGTACCTATGAAGATTAATAAAAGATGCAGAATGGTAATTTACATTTACCGAAGAAGTTTGTATTATACCAACATGCAGTGGATTTGTACCTATGAAGATGAATAAAAGATGCACGAGGGAAACTTACATTTCCCCAAGAAGTTTGGATTATACCAACGCGCGGTGGATTTATACCTATGAAAATGAAGAAAAGATGCAGAATGGAAATTTACATTTACCGAAGAAGTTTTGATTATACCAACGCGCGGTGGATTTGTACTTATGAAGATGAATAAAAGAAGACGAATGGAAATTTAAATTTACCGAAGAAGTTTGGATTATACAAACGCGCGGTGGATTTGTACCTATGAAGATGAATAAAAGATGCACAATGGAAATTTATATTTAACGAAGAGGTTTGCATTATACCAACGCTCGGTGGATATTTACCTTTGAAGATGAATAAAAGATGAAGAATGGAAATTTACATTTACCGAAGAAGTTTTGATTATACCAACATGATGTCGATTTGTACCTATGAAGATGAATAAAAGATGCAGAATTGAAATTTACATTCCCCGAAGAAGTTTGGATTATACCAACGTGCGGTGGATTTGTACATATGAAGATGAATAAAAGAAGATGAATGGAAATTTACATTTACCGAAGATGTTTGAATTATACCAACGCGCGTTGAATTTGTACCTATGAAGATGAATAAAAGATGCAGAATGGAAATTTACATTTACCGAAGAAGTTTGGATTATCCCAACACACGGTGGATTTGTACCTATGAAGATGAATAAAAGATGCACCATGGAAATTTACATTTACCGAAGAAGTTTGTATTATACCAACGCACGGTGGATTTGTACCTATAAAGATGAATAAAAGATGCAGAATTGAAATTTACATTTACCGAAGAAGTTTTGATTATACCAATGTGCGTTCGATTTGTACCTATGAAGATGAATAAAAGATGCAGAATGGAAATTTAAATTTACCGAAGAAGTTTGGATTATACCAACGCGCGGTGGATTTGTACCTAGGAAGATGAATAAAAGATGCAGAATGGAAATTTACATTTCCCGAAGAAGTTTGGATTATACCAACGCGCGGTGGATTTGTACCTATGAAGATGAATAAAAGATGCAGAACTGAAATTTACATTTCCCGAAGAAGTTTGGATTACACCAACGTGCGAAGGATTTGTACCTATGAAGATGAATAAAAGATGCACGAGGGAAACTTACATTTCCCCAAAAAGTTTGGATTATACCAACGCGCGGAGGATTTGAACCTATGAAGATGAATAAAAGATGCAGAATGGTAATTTACATTTCCCGAAAAAGTTTTGATTATACCAACGCGCGGTGGATTTGTACCTATGAAGATGAATAAAAGAAGATGAATGGAAATTTAAATTTACCGAAGAAGTTTGGATTATACCAACGCGCGGGGGATTTGTACCTATGAAGATGAATAAAAGATGCAGAATGGAAATTTACATTTACCGAATAAGTTTTGATTATACCAACATGCGGTGGATTTGTACCTATGAAGATGAATAAAAGATGCAGAATGGAAATTTACATTTCCCGAAGAAGTTTGGATTATACCAACGCGCCGTGGATTTGTACCTATGAAGATGAAGAAAAGATGCATGAGGGAAACTTACATTTCCCCAAGAAGTTTGGATTATACCAACGCGCGGTGGATTTGTACCGATGAAAATGAAGAAAAGATGCAGAATGGAAATTTACATTTACCGAAGAAGTTTTGATCATACCAACGTGCGGTGGATTTTTACTTATGAAGATGAATAAAAGATGCAGAATGGAAATTTACATTTACCGAAGAAGTTTTGATTATACCAACGCTCGGTGGATTTGTACCTATGAAGATGAATAAAAGATGCAAAATTGAAATTCACATTTACCGAAGAAGTTTTGATTATACAAGCATGCAGTCGATTTGTACCTATGAAGATGAATAAAAGATGCAGAATGGAAATTTACATTTACCGAAGAAGTTTGGATTATACCAACGTGCGGTGGATTTGTACCTAGGAAGATGAATTATAGATGCAGAATGGAAATTTACATTTACCGAAGAAGTTTGGATAATACCAACACGCAGTGGATTTTACCCATGAAAATGGAGAAAAGAAGCAGAATGGAAATTTACATTTACTAAAGAAGTTTGGATTATACCAACGCGCGGTGGATTTGTACCTATGAAGAGGAATAAAAGATGCACGAGGGAAACTTACATTTCCCCAAAAAGTTTGGATTATACCAATTCGCGGAGGATTCGTACCTATGAAGAGGAATAAAAGATGCACAATGGAAATTTAGATTTACCGAAGAAGTTTGTATTATACCAACGCACGGTGGATTTGTACCAATGAAGATGAAAAAAAGATGAACAAGGGAAATTTATATTTACCTAAGATGTTTGGATTATACCAACGCGCGTTGAATTTGTACCTCAGAAGATGAATAACAGATGCAGAATGGAAATTTACATTTACCGAAGATGTTTGGATTATCCCAACAAGCGGTGGATTTGTACCTATGAAGATGACTGAAAGATGCACCATGGAAATTTATATTTACCAAAGAAGTTTGGATTATACCAACGCGCGGTGGATTTGTACCTATGAAGATGAATAGAGGTTTCAGAAAAGAAATTTACATTTACCCAAGAGGTTTGGATTATACCAACGCGCGGTGGATTTGTACCAATGAAGATGAATAAAGGTTGCAGAATGGAAATTTACATTTACCGAAGAAGTTTGGAATATATCAACGCGCGGTGGATTCGTACCTAGGAAGATGAATAAAAGATGCAGAATGGAAATTTACATTTACCGAAGAAGTTTGTATTATACCAAACTGCGGTGGATGTGTACCTATGAAGATGAATAAAAGATGCACTAGGGTAACTTACATTTTCCTAAGAAGTTTGGATTATACCAACGCGCGGTGGATTTGTACCGATGAAAATGAATAAAAGATGCAGAATGGAAATTTAAATTTACAGAAGAAGTTTGCATTATACCAACGCACGGTAGATTTGTACCTATGAAGATGAATAATAGATGCAGAATGGAAATTTACATTTACCGAAGAAGTTTGGATTATACCAACGCGCGGTGGATTTGTACCTATGAAGATGAATAAAAGATGCAGAATGGAAATTTACATTTCGCAAAGAAGTTTGGATTATACCAACGCGTGGTGGATTTGTACCTATGAAGATGAATAAAAGATGCAGAATGGAAATTTACATTTACCGAAGAAGTTTGGATTATACCAACGAGCGGTGGATTTGTACCTATGAAGGGGGAATAAAAGATGCATGAGGGAAACTTACATTTACCGAAGAAGTTTGGATTATACCAACGCGCGGTGGATTTGTACCTATGAAGATGAATAAAAGATGCATGTGGGGAAACTTACATTTCCCCAAGAGGTTTGGATTATACCAACGCGCGGTGGATTTCTACCTATGAAGATGAATAAAAGATGCAGAATGGAAATTTACATTTACCGAAGAAGTTTGGATTATACCAATGCGCTGAGGATTTGTACGTATGAAGATAAATAAAAGATGCAGAATGGAAATTTACATTTACCGAAGAAGTTTGGATTATACCAACGCACGGTGGATTTGTACCTATGACGATGAATAAAAGATGCAGAATGGAAATTTACATTTACCGAAGAAGTTTGGATTATACCAACGCGCGGTGGATTTGTACCTATGAAGATGAATAAAAGATGCATGAGGGAAACTTACATTTCCCCAAGAGGTTTGGTTTATACCAACGCGCGGTGGATTTCTACCTATGAAGATGAATAAAAGATGCAGAATGGAAATTTACATTTACCGAAGAAGTTTGGATTATACCAACGCGCGGTGGATTTGTACCTATGAAGATGAATAAAAGATGCATGAGGGAATCTTACATTTACCGAAGAAGTTTGGATTATACCAACGCGCGGTGCATTTGTACCTATGAAGATGAATAAAAGATGCAGAATGGAAATTTACATTTACCGAAGAAGTTTGGATTATACCAACGAGCGGTGGATTTGTACCTATGAAGGGGGAATAAAAGATGCATGAGGGAAACTTACATTTACCGAAGAAGTTTGGATTATACCAACGCGCGGTGGATTTGTACCTATGAAGATGAATAAAAGATGCATGTGGGGAAACTTACATTTCCCCAAGAGGTTTGGATTATACCAACGCGCGGTGGATTTCTACCTATGAAGATGAATAAAAGATGCAGAATGGAAATTTACATTTACCGAAGAAGTTTGGATTATACCAATGCGCTGAGGATTTGTACGTATGAAGATAAATAAAAGATGCAGAATGGAAATTTACATTTACCGAAGAAGTTTGGATTATACCAACGCACGGTGGATTTGTACCTATGACGATGAATAAAAGATGCAGAATGGAAATTTACATTTACCTAAGATGTTTGGATTATACCAACGCGCGTTGAATTTGTACCTCAGAAGATGAATAACAGATGCAGAATGGAAATTTACATTTACCGAAGATGTTTGGATTATCCCAACAAGCGGTGGATTTGTACCTATGAAGATGACTGAAAGATGCACCATGGAAATTTATATTTACCAAAGAAGTTTGGATTATACCAACGCGCGGTGGATTTGTACCTATGAAGATGAATAGAGGTTTCAGAAAAGAAATTTACATTTACCCAAGAGGTTTGGATTATACCAACGCGCGGTGGATTTGTACCAATGAAGATGAATAAAGGTTGCAGAATGGAAATTTACATTTACCGAAGAAGTTTGGAATATATCAACGCGCGGTGGATTCGTACCTAGGAAGATGAATAAAAGATGCAGAATGGAAATTTACATTTACCGAAGAAGTTTGTATTATACCAAACTGCGGTGGATGTGTACCTATGAAGATGAATAAAAGATGCACTAGGGTAACTTACATTTTCCTAAGAAGTTTGGATTATACCAACGCGCGGTGGATTTGTACCGATGAAAATGAATAAAAGATGCAGAATGGAAATTTAAATTTACAGAAGAAGTTTGCATTATACCAACGCACGGTAGATTTGTACCTATGAAGATGAATAATAGATGCAGAATGGAAATTTACATTTACCGAAGAAGTTTGGATTATACCAACGCGCGGTGGATTTGTACCTATGAAGATGAATAAAAGATGCAGAATGGAAATTTACATTTCGCAAAGAAGTTTGGATTATACCAACGCGTGGTGGATTTGTACCTATGAAGATGAATAAAAGATGCAGAATGGAAATTTACATTTACCGAAGAAGTTTGGATTATACCAACGAGCGGTGGATTTGTACCTATGAAGGGGGAATAAAAGATGCATGAGGGAAACTTACATTTACCGAAGAAGTTTGGATTATACCAACGCGCGGTGGATTTGTACCTATGAAGATGAATAAAAGATGCATGTGGGGAAACTTACATTTCCCCAAGAGGTTTGGATTATACCAACGCGCGGTGGATTTCTACCTATGAAGATGAATAAAAGATGCAGAATGGAAATTTACATTTACCGAAGAAGTTTGGATTATACCAATGCGCTGAGGATTTGTACGTATGAAGATAAATAAAAGATGCAGAATGGAAATTTACATTTACCGAAGAAGTTTGGATTATACCAACGCACGGTGGATTTGTACCTATGACGATGAATAAAAGATGCAGAATGGAAATTTACATTTACCGAAGAAGTTTGGATTATACCAACGCGCGGTGGATTTGTACCTATGAAGATGAATAAAAGATGCATGAGGGAAACTTACATTTCCCCAAGAGGTTTGGTTTATACCAACGCGCGGTGGATTTCTACCTATGAAGATGAATAAAAGATGCAGAATGGAAATTTACATTTACCGAAGAAGTTTGGATTATACCAACGCGCGGTGGATTTGTACCTATGAAGATGAATAAAAGATGCATGAGGGAATCTTACATTTACCGAAGAAGTTTGGATTATACCAACGCGCGGTGGATTTGTACCTATGAAGATGAATAAAAGATGCAGAATGGAAATTTACATTTACCGAAGAAGTTTGGATTATACAAATGCGCGGTGGATTTGTACCTACGAAGATGAATAAAAGATGTAGAATGGAAATTTACATTTACCGAAGAAGTTTGGATTATACCAACGCGCGGTGAATTTGTACCTATGAAGATGAATAAAGATGCATAATGGAAATTTACATCTACCGGAGAAGTTTGGATTTTACCAACGCGCGGTGGATTTGTACCTATGAAGATGAATAAAAGATGCACGAGGGAAACTTACATTTCCCCAAGAGGTTTGGATTATACCAACGCGCGGTGGATTTGTACCTATGAAGATGAATAAAAGATGCAGAATTGAAATTTCCATTTACCGAAGTCGTTTGGATTATACTAACGCGCGGTGGATTTGTACCTATGAAGATGAATAAAAGATGCAGAATGGAAATTTACATTTACCGAAGAAGTTTGGATTATACCAACGCGCGGTGGATTTGTACCTATGAAGATGAATAAAAGATGCATAATGGAAATTTACATTTACCGAAGAAGTTTGGATTATACCAACGCGCGGTGGATTTGTACCTATGAAGATGAATAAAAGATGCATGAGGGAAACTTACATTTCCCCAAGAGGTTTGGATTATACCAACGCGCGGTGGATTTCTACCTATGAAGATTAATAAAAGATGCAGAATGGAAATTTACATTTACCGAAGAAGTTTGGATTATACCAATGCGCGGTGGATTTGTACCTATGAAGATAAATAAAAGATGCAGAATGGAAATTTACATTTACCGAAGAAGTTTGGTTTATACCAACGCGCGGTGGATTTGTACCTATGAAGATGAATAAAAGATGCATAATGGAAATTTACATTTACCGAAGAAGTTTGGATTATACCAACGCGCGGTGGATTTGTACCTATGAAGATGAATAAAAGATGCATGAGGGAAACTTACATTTCCCCAAGAGGTTTGGATTATACCAACGCGCGGTGGATTTCTACCTATGAAGATGAATAAAAGATGCAGAATGGAAATTTACATTTACCGAAGAATTTTGGATTATACCAATGCGCGGTGGATTTGTACCTATGAAGATAAATAAAAGATGCAGAATGGAAATTTACATTTACCGAAGAAGTTTGGATTATACCAACGCGCGGTGGATTTGTACCTATGAAGATGAATAAAAGATGCAGAATGGAAATTTACATTTACCGAAGAAGTTTGGATTATACCAACGCGCGGTGGATTTGTACCTATGAAGAGGAATAAAAGATGCAGAATGGAAATTTACATTTACCGAAGAAGTTTGGATTATACAAATGCGCGGTGGATTTGTACCTACGAAGATGAATAAAAGATGCAGAATGGAAATTTACATTTACCGAAGAAGTTTGGATTATACCAACGCGCGGTGGATTTGTACCTATGAAGATGAATAAAAGATGCATGTGGGAAACTTACATTTCCCCAAGAGGTTTGGTTTATACCAACGCGCGGTGGATTTCTACCTATGAAGATGAATAAAAGATGCAGAATGGAAATTTACATTTACCGAAGAAGTTTGGATTATACCAACGCGCGGTGGATTTGTACCTATGAAGATGAATAAAAGATGCAGAATAGAAATTTACATTTACAGAAGAAGTTTGGATTATACCAACGTGCGGTGGATTTGTACCTATGAAGATGAAAAAAGAAGAAGAATGGAAATTTACATTTACCGAAGAAGTTTGGATTATACCAACGAGCGGTGGATTTGTACCTATGAAGATGAATAAAAGATGCAGAATGAAAATTTACATTTACCGAAGAAGTTTGGATTATACCAACGCGCGGTGGATTTGTAACTATGAAGATGAATAAAAGATGCAGAATGGAAATTTACATTTACCGAAGAAGTTTGGATTATACCAACGCGCGGTGGATTTCTACCTATGAAGATGAATAAAAGATGCATGAGGGTAACTTACATTTCCCCAAGAGGTTTGGATTATACCAACGCGCTGTGGATTTGTACCTATGAAGATGAATAAAAGATGCAGAATGGAAATTTACATTTACCGAAGAAGTTTGGATTATACCAACGCGCGGTGTATTTGTACCTATGAAGATAAATAAAAGATGCAGAATGGAAATTTACATTTACCGAAGAAGTTTGGATTATACCAACGCGTGGTGGATTTGTACCTATGAAGATGAATAAAAGATGCATGAGGGAAAATTACATTTACCGAAGAAGTTTGGATTACACCAACGCGCGGTGGATTTGTACCTATGAAGATGAATAAAAGATGCAGAATGGAAATTTACATTTACCGAAGAAGTTTGGATTATACAAATGCGCGGTGGATTTGTACCTACGAAGATGAATAAAAGATGCAGAATGGAAATTTCCATTTACCGAAGAAGTTTGGGTTATACTAACGCGCGGTGGATTTGTACCTACGAAGATGAATAAAAGATGCAGAATGGAAATTTACATTTACCGAAGAAGTTTGGATCATACCAACGTGCGGTGGATTTGTATCTATGAAGATGAATAAAAGATGCAGAATGGAAATTTACATTTACCAAAGAAGTTGGGATTATACCAACTAGCGGTGGATTTGTACCTATGAAGATGAATAAAAGATGCAGAATGGAAATTTACATTTACCGAAGAAGTTTGGATTATACCAACGCTCGGTGGATTTGTACCTATGAAGATGAATAAAGGATGCAGAATGGAAATTTACATTTACCGAAGAAGTTTGGATTATACCAACGCGCGGTGGATTTGTACCTATGAAGATGAATAAAAGATGCCCGAGGGAAACTTACATCTCCCCAAGAGGTTTGGATTATACCAACGCGCGGTGGATTTGTACCTACGAAGATGAATAAAAGATGCAGAATGGAAATTTCCATTTACCGAAGATGTTTGGATTATACTAATGCGCGGTGGATTTGTACCTATGAAGATGAATAAAAGATGCACAATGGAAATTTACATTTACCGAAGAAGTTTGGATTATACTAATGCGCGGTGGATTTGTACCTATGAAGATAAATAAAAGATGCAGAATGGAAATTTACATTTACCGAAGAAGTTTGGATTATACCAACGCGCGATGGATTTGTACCTATGAAGATGAATAAAAGATGCAGAATGGAAATTTACATTTACCGAAGAAGTTTGGATTATACCAACGCGCGGTGGATTTGTACCTATGAAGATGAATAAAAGATGCAGAATGGAAATTTACATTTACCGAAGAAGTTTGGATTAAACCAACGCGCGGTGGATTTGTACCTATGAATATGAATAAAAGATGCATGAGGGAAACTTACATTTCCCCAAGAGGTTTGGTTTATACCAACGCGCGATGGATTTCTACCTATGAAGTTGAATAAAAGATGCAGAATGGAAATTTACATTTACCGAAGAAGTTTGGATTATACCAACGCGCGGTGGATTTGTACCTACGAAGATGAATAAAAGATGCAGAATGGAAATTTCCATTTACCGAAGAAGTTTGGATTATACTAACGCGCGGTGGATTTGTACCTACAAAGATGAATAAAAGATGCAGAATGGAAATTCCCATTTACCGAAGAAGTTTGGATTATACCAACGCGCAGTGGATTTGTACCTACGAAGATGAATAAATGATGCAGAATGGAAATTTACATTTACCGGAGAAGTTTGGATTATACCAACGTGCGGTGGATTTGTACCTACGAAGATGAATAAAAGATGCACGAGGGAAACTTACATTTCCCCAAGAGGTTTGGATTAAACCAACGCGCGGTGGATTTGTACCTATGAAGATGAATAAAAGATTCAGAATGGAAATTTACATTTACCGAAGAAGTTTGGATTATACCAACGCGCGGTGGATTTGTACCTATGAAGATGAATAAAAGATGCATGAGGGAAACTTACATTTCCCCAAGAGGTTTGAATTATACCAACGCGCGGTGGATTTCTACCTATGAAGATGAATAAAAGATGCAGAATGGAAATTTACATTTACCGAAGAAGTTTGGATTATACTAATGCGCGGTGGATTTGTACCTATGAAGATAAATAAAAGATGCTGAATGGAAATTTACATTTACCGAAGAAGTTTGGATTATACCAACGCGCGATGGATTTGTACCTATGAAGATGAATAAAAGATGCAGAATGGAAATTTACATTTACCGAAGAAGTTTGGATTTTACCAACGCGCGGTGGATTTGTACCTATGAAGATGAATAAAAGATGGACGAGGGAAACTTACATTTCCCCAAGAGGTTTGGATTATACCAACGCGCGGTGGATTTGTACCTATGAAGATGAATAAAAGATGCAGAATGGAAATTTACATTTACCGAAGAAGTTTGGATTATACCAACGCGCGGTGGATTTGTACCCATGAGGATGAATAAAAGATGCAGAATGGAAATTTACATTTACCGAAGAACTTTGGATTATACCAACGCGCGGTGGATATGTACCTATGAAGAGGAATAAGAGATGCAGAATGGAAATTTACATTTACCGAAGAAGTTTGGATTATACCAACGCGCGGTGGATTTGTACCTATGAAGATGAATAAAAGATGCATGAGGGAAACTTACATTTCCCCAAGAGGTTTGGATTATACCAAGGCGCGGTGGATTTGTACCTATGAAGATGAATAAAAGATGCAGAATGGAAATTTCCATTTACCGAAGAAGTTTGGATTATACTAACGCGCGCTGGATTTGTACCTACAAAGATGAATAAAAGATGCAGAATGGAAATTCCCATTTACCGAAGAATTTTGGATTATTCCAACGCGCAGTGGATTTGTACCTACGAAGATGAATAAATGATGCAGAATGGAAATTTACATTTACCGGAGAAGTTTGGATTATACCAACGCGCGGTGGATTTGTACCTACGAAGATGAATAAAAGATGCAGAATGGAAATTTACATTTACCGAAGAAGTTTGGATTATACCAATGCGCGGTGGATTTGTACCTATGAAGATGAATAAAAGATGCAGAATGGAAATTTACATTTACCGAAGAAGTTTGGATTTTACCAACGCGCGGTGGATTTGTACCTATGAAGATGAATAAAAGATGGACGAGGGAAACTTACATTTCCCCAAGAGGTTTGGATTATACCAACGCGCGGTGGATTTGTACCTATGAAGATGAATAAAAGATGCAGAATGGAAATTTACATTTACCGAAGAAGTTTGGATTATACCAACGCGCGGTGGATTTGTACCCATGAGGATGAATAAAAGATGCAGAATGGAAATTTACATTTACCGAAGAACTTTGGATTATACCAACGCGCGGTGGATATGTACCTATGAAGAGGAATAAGAGATGCAGAATGGAAATTTACATTTACCGAAGAAGTTTGGATTATACCAACGCGCGGTGGATTTGTACCTATGAAGATGAATAAAAGATGCATGAGGGAAACTTACATTTCCCCAAGAGGTTTGGATTATACCAAGGCGCGGTGGATTTCTACCTATGAAGATGAATAAAAGATGCAGAATGGAAATTTCCATTTACCGAAGAAGTTTGGATTATACTAACGCGCGGTGGATTTGTACCTACAAAGATGAATAAAAGATGCAGAATGGAAATTCCCATTTACCGAAGAATTTTGGATTATTCCAACGCGCAGTGGATTTGTACCTACGAAGATGAATAAATGATGCAGAATGGAAATTTACATTTACCGGAGAAGTTTGGATTATACCAACGCGCGGTGGATTTGTACCTACGAAGATGAATAAAAGATGCAGAATGGAAATTTACATTTACCGAAGAAGTTTGGATTATACCAATGCGCGGTGGATTTGTACCTATGAAGATGAATAAAAGATGCAGAATGGAAATTTACATTTACCGAAGAAGTTTGGATTTTACCAACGCGCGGTGGATTTTTACCTATGAAGATGAATAAAAGATGGACGAGGGAAACTTACATTTCCCCAAGAGGTTTGGATTATACCAACGCGCGGTGGATTTGTACCTATGAAGATGAATAAAAGATGCAGAATGGAAATTTACATTTACCGAAGAAGTTTGGATTATACCAACGTGCGGTGGATTTGTACCTATGAAGATGAAAAAAGAAGCAGAATGGAAATTTACATTTACCGAAGAAGTTTGGATTATACCAACGCGCGGTGGATTTGTACCCATGAAGATGAATAAAAGATGCATGAGGGAAACTTACATTTCCCCAAGAGGTTTGGATTATACCAACGCGCGGTGGATTTGTACCTATGAAGATGAATAAAAGATGCAGAATGGAAATTTACATTTACCGAAGAAGTTTGGATTATACCAATGCGCGGTGGATTTGTACCTACGAAGTTGAATAAAAGATGCAGAATGGAAATTTACATTTACCGAAGATGTTTGGATTATACAAACGCGCGGTGGATTTGTACCTACGAAGATGAATAAAAGATGCAGAATGGAAATTTACATTTACCGAAGAAGTTTGGATTATACTAACGCGCGGTAGAATTGTACCTATGAAGATGAATAAAAGATGCAGAATGGAAATTTACATTTACCGAAGAAGTTTGGATTATACCAACGCGCGGTGGATTTGTACCTATGAAGATGAATAAAGATGCAGAATGGAAATTTACATTTACCGGAGAAGTTTGGATTATACCAACGCGCGGTGGATTTGTACCTACGAAGATGAATAAAAGATGCAGAATGGAAATTTACATTTACCGAAGAAGTTTGGATTATACCAACGCGCGGTGGATTTGTACCTACGAAGATGAATAAAAGATTCAGAATGGAAATTTACATTTCCCCAAGAGGTTTGGATTAAACCAACGCGCGGTGGATTTGTACCTATGAAGATGAATAAAAGATTCAGAATGGAAATTTACATTTACCGAAGAAGTTTGGATTATACCAACGAGTGGTGGATTTGTACCTATGAAGATGAATAAAAGATGCAGAATGGAAATTTACATTTACCGAAGAAGTTTGGATTATACCAACGCGCGGTGGATTTGTACCTATGAAGATGAATAAAAGATGCAGAATGGAAATTTACATTTACCGAAGAAGTTTGGATTATACCAACGCGCGGTGGATTTGTACCTATGAAGATGAATAAAAGATGCACGAGGGAAACTTACATTTCCCCAAGAGGTTTGGATTATACCAACGCGCGGTTGATTTCTACCTATGAAGATGAATAAAAGATGCAGAATGGAAATTTACATTTACCGAAGAAGTTTGGATTATACCAACGCGCGGTGGATTTGTACCCATGAGGATGAATAAAAGATGCAGAATGGAAATTTACATTTACCGAAGAACTTTGGATTATACCAACGCGCGGTGGATATGTACCTATGAAGAGGAATAAGAGATGCAGAATGGAAATTTACATTTACCGAAGAAGTTTGGATTATACCAACGCGCGGTGGATTTGTACCTATGAAGATGAATAAAAGATGCGGGAGGGAAACTTACATTTCCCCAAGAGGTTTGGATTATACCAACGCGCGGTGGATTTGTACCTATGAAGATGAATAAAAGATGAAGAATGGAAATTTTCATTTACCGAAGAAGTTTGGATTATACCAACGCGCGGTGGATTTGTATCTACGAAGATGAATAAAAGATGCAGAATGGAAATTTACATTTACCGAAGAAGTTTGGATTATACCAACGTGCGGTGGATTTGTACCTACGAAGATGAATAAAAGAAGCAGAATGGAAATTTACATTTACTGAAGAAGTTTGGATTATACCAACGTGCGGTGGATTTGTACCTATGAAGATGAATAAAAGATGCACGAGGGAAACTTACATTTCCCCAAGAGGTTTGGATCATACCAACGCGCGGTGGATTTGTACCTATGAAGATGAATAAAAGATGCAGAATGAAAATTTACATTTACTGAAGAAGTTTGGATTATACCAACGCGCGGTGGATTTGTACCTATGAAGATGAATAAAAGATGCAGAATAGAAATTTACATTTACAGAAGAAGTTTGGATTATACCAACGTGCGGTGGATTTGTACCTATGAAGATGAATAAAAGATGCAGAATGGAAATTTACATTTACCGAATAAGTTTGGATTATACTAACGCGCGGTGGATTTGTACCTATGAAGATGAATAAAAGATGCAGAATGAAAATTTACATTTACCGAAGAAGTTTGGATTATACCAACGCGCGGTGGATTTGTACCTATGAAGATGAATAAAAGATGCAGAATGGAAATTTACATTTACCGAAGAAGTTTGGATTATACCAACGCGCGGTGGATTTGTACCCATGAAGATGAATAAAAGATGCATGAGGGAAACTTACATTTCCACAAGAGGTTTGGATTATACCAACGCGCGGTGGATTTGTACCTATGAAGATGAATAAAAGATGCAGAATGGAAATTTACATTTACCGAAGAAGTTTGGATTATACCAATGCGCGGTGGATTTGTACCTATGAAGATGAATAAAAGATGCAGAATGGAAATTTACATTTACCGAAGATGTTTGGATTATACAAACGCGCGGTGGATTTGTACCTACGAAGATGAATAAAAGATGCAGAATGGAAATTTACATTTACCGAAGAAGTTTGGATTATACTAACGCGCGGTAGAATTGTACCTATGAAGATGAATAAAAGATGCAGAATGGAAATTTACATTTACCGAAGAAGTTTGGATTATATCAACGCGCGGTGGATTTGTACCTATGAAGATGAATAAAGATGCAGAATGGAAATTTACATTTACCGGAGAAGTTTGGATTATACCAACGCGCGGTGGATTTGTACCTACGAAGATGAATAAAAGATGCAGAATGGAAATTTACATTTACCGAAGAAGTTTGGGGTATACCAACGCGCGGTGGATTTGTACCTACGAAGATGAATAAAAGATTCAGAATGGAAATTTACATTTCCCCAAGAGGTTTGGATTAAACCAACACGCGGTGGATTTGTACCTATGAAGATGAATAAAAGATTCAGAATGGAAATTTACATTTACCGAAGAAGTTTGGATTATACCAACGAGTGGTGGATTTGTACCTATGAAGATGAATAAAAGATGCAGAATGGAAATTTACATTTACCGAAGAAGTTTGGATTATACCAACGCGCGGTGGATTTGTACCTATGAAGATGAATAAAAGATGCAGAATGGAAATTTACATTTACCGAAGAAGTTTGGATTATATCAACGCGCGGTGGATTTGTACCTATGAAGATGAATAAAAGATGCACGAGGGAAACTTACATTTCCCCAAGAGGTTTGGATTATACCAACGCGCGGTTGATTTCTACCTATGAAGATGAATAAAAGATGCAGAATGGAAATTTACATTTACCGAAGAAGTTTGGATTATACCAACGCGCGGTGGATTTGTACCCATGAGGATGAATAAAAGATGCAGAATGGAAATTTACATTTACCGAAGAACTTTGGATTATACCAACGCGCGGTGGATATGTACCTATGAAGAGGAATAAGAGATGCAGAATGGAAATTTACATTTACCGAAGAAGTTTGGATTATACCAACGCGCGGTGGATTTGTACCTATGAAGAGGAATAAAAGATGCGGGAGGGAAACTTACATTTCCCCAAGAGGTTTGGATTATACCAATGCGCGGTGGATTTGTACCTATGAAGATGAATAAAAGATGAAGAATGGAAATTTTCATTTACCGAAGAAGTTTGGATTATACCAACGCGCGGTGGATTTGTATCTACGAAGATGAATAAAAGATGCAGAATGTAAATTTACATTTACCGAAGAAGTTTGGATTATACCAACGTGCGGTGGATTTGTACCTACGAAGATGAATAAAAGAAGCAGAATGGAAATTTACATTTACTGAAGAAGTTTGGATTATACCAACGTGCGGTGGATTTGTACCTATGAAGATGAATAAAAGATGCACGAGGGAAACTTACATTTCCCCAAGAGGTTTGGATCATACCAACGCGCGGTGGATTTGTACCTATGAAGATGAATAAAAGATGCAGAATGAAAATTTACATTTACTGAAGAAGTTTGGATTATACCAACGCGCGGTGGATTTGTACCTATGAAGATGAATAAAAGATGCAGAATAGAAATTTACATTTACAGAAGAAGTTTGGATTATACCAACGTGCGGTGGATTTGTACCTATGAAGATGAATAAAAGATGCAGAATGGAAATTTACATTTACCGAATAAGTTTGGATTATACTAACGCGCGGTGGATTTGTACCTATGAAGATGAATAAAAGATGCAGAATGAAAATTTACATTTACCGAAGAAGTTTGGATTATACCAACGCGCGGTGGATTTGTACCTATGAAGATGAATAAAAGATGCAGAATGGAAATTTACATTTACCGAAGAAGTTTGGATTATACCAACGCGCGGTGGATTTGTACCCATGAAGATGAATAAAAGATGCATGAGGGAAACTTACATTTCCACAAGAGGTTTGGATTATACCAACGCGCGGTGGATTTGTACCTATGAAGATGAATAAAAGATGCAGAATGGAAATTTACATTTACCGAAGAAGTTTGGATTATACCAATGCGCGGTGGATTTGTACCTATGAAGATGAATAAAAGATGCAGAATGGAAATTTACATTTACCGAAGATGTTTGGATTATACAAACGCGCGGTGGATTTGTACCTACGAAGATGAATAAAAGATGCAGAATGGAAATTTACATTTACCGAAGAAGTTTGGATTATACTAACGCGCGGTAGAATTGTACCTATGAAGATGAATAAAAGATGCACGGGGGAAACTTACATTTCCCCAAGAGGTTTGGATTATACCAACGCGCGGTGGATTTGTACCTATGAAGATGAATAAAAGATGCAGAATGGAAATTTACATTTACCGAAGAAGTTTGGATTATACCAACGCGCGGTGGATTTCTACCTATGAAGATGAATAAAAGATGCAGAATGGAAATTTACATTTACCGAAGAAGTTTGGATTATACCAACGCGCGGTGGATTTCTACCTATGAAGATGAATAAAAGATGCATGAGGGAAACTTACATTTCCCCAAGAGGTTTTGATTATACCAACGCGCGGTGGATTTCTACCTATGAAGATAAATAAAAGATGCAGAATGGAAATTTACATTTACCGAAGAAGTTTGGATTATACCAACGCGCGGTGGATTTGTACCTATGAAGATGAATAAAAGATGCAGAATGGAAATTTACATTTACCGAAGAAGTTTGGATTATACCAATGCGCGGTGGATTTGTACCTATGAAGATGAATAAAAGATGCAGAATGGAAATTTACATTTACCGAAGATGTTTGGATTATACAAACGCGCGGTGGATTTGTACCTACGAAGATGAATAAAAGATGCAGAATGGAAATTTACATTTACCGAAGAAGTTTGGATTATACTAACGCGCGGTAGAATTGTACCTATGAAGATGAATAAAAGATGCAGAATGGAAATTTACATTTACCGAATAAGTTTGGATTATACCAACGCGCGGTGGATTTGTACCTATGAAGATGAATAAAGATGCAGAATGGAAATTTACATTTACCGGAGAAGTTTGGATTATACCAATGCGCGGTGGATTTGTACCTACGAAGATGAATAAAAGATGCAGAAAGGAAATTTACATTTACCGAAGAAGTTTGGATTATACCAACGCGCGGTGGATTTGTACCTACGAAGATGAATAAAAGAAGCAGAATGGAAATTTACATTTACCGAAGAAGTTTGGATTATACCAACGTGCGGTGGATTTGTACCTATGAAGATGAATAAAAGATGCACGGGGGAAACTTACATTTCCCCAAGAGGTTTGGATTATACCAACGCGCGGTGGATTTGTACCTATGAAGATGAATAAAAGATGCAGAATGGAAATTTACATTTACCGAAGAAGTTTGGATTATACCAACGCGCGGTGGATTTCTACCTATGAAGATGAATAAAAGATGCAGAATGGAAATTTACATTTACCGAAGAAGTTTGGATTATACCAACGCGCGGTGGATTTCTACCTATGAAGATGAATAAAAGATGCATGAGGGAAACTTACATTTCCCCAAGAGGTTTTGATTATACCAACGCGCGGTGGATTTGTACCTATGAAGATGAATAAAAGATGCAGAATGGAAATTTACATTTACCGAAGAAGTTTGGATTATACCAACGCGCGGTGGATTTGTACCTACGAAGATGAATAAAAGAACCAGAATGGAAATTTACATTTACCGAAGAAGTTTGGATTATACCAACGTGCGGTGGATTGTACCTGTGAAGATGAATAAAAGATGCACGAGGGAAACTTACATTTCCCCAAGAAGTTTAGATTATACCAACGCGCGGTGGATTTGTAACTATGAAGATGAATAAAAGATGCAGAATGGAAATTCACATTTACCGAAGAAGTTTGGATTATACCAACGCGTGGTGGATTCGTACCTATGAAGATTTATAAAAGATACAGAATGGAAATTTACATTTACCGAAGAAGTTTGGATTATACCAACGTGCTGTGGATTTGTACCTAGGGAGATGAATAAAAGATGCAGAATGGAAATTTACATTTACCGAAGAACTTTGGATTATACCAACGTGCGCTGGATATGTACCTATGAAGAGGAATAAGAGATGCAGAATGGAAATTTACATATACCGAAGAAGTTTGGATTATACCAACGCGCGGTGGATTTGTATCTACGAAGATGAATAAAAGAAGCAGAATGGAAATTTACATTTACCGAAGAAGTTTGGATTATACCAACGTGCGGTGGATTTGTACCTATGAAGATGAATAAAAGATGCACGAGGGAAACTTACATTTCCCCAAGAGGTTTGGATTATACCAACGCGCGGTGGATTTGTACCTATGAAGATAAATAAAAGATGCAGAATGGAAATTTACATTTACCGAAGAAGTTTGGATTATACCAACGCGCGGTGGATTTGTACCTATGAAGATGAATAAAAGATGCAGAATGGAAATTTACATTTACCGAAGAAGTTTGGATTATACCAACGTGCGGTGGATTTGTACCTATGAAGATGAAAAAAGATGCAGAATGGAAATTTACATTTACCGAAGAAGTTTGGATTATACCAACGAGCGGTGGATTTGTACCTATGAAGATGAATAAAAGATGCAGAATGGAAATTTACATTTACCGAAGAATTTTGGATTATACCAACGCGCGGTGGATTTGTACCTATGAAGATGAATAAAGATGCAGAATGGAAATTTACATTTACCGGAGAAGTTTGGATTATACCAACGTGCGGTGGATTTGTACCTACGAAGATGAATAAAAGAAGCAGAATGGAAATTTACATTTACTGAAGAAGTTTGGATTATACCAACGTGCGGTGGATTTGTACCTATGAAGATGAATAAAAGATGCACGAGGGAAACTTACATTTCCCCAAGAGGTTTGGATTATACCAACGCGCGGTGGATTTGTACCTATGAAGATGAATAAAAGATGCAGAATGGAAATTTTCATTTACCGAAGAAGTTTGGATTATACCAACGCGCGGTGGATTTGTATCTACGAAGATGAATAAAAGATGCAGAATGGAAATTTACATTTACCGAAGAAGTTTGGATTATACCAACGTGCGGTGGATTTGTACCTACGAAGATGAATAAAAGAAGCAGAATGGAAATTTACATTTACTGAAGAAGTTTGGATTATACCAACGTGCGGTGGATTTGTACCTATGAAGTTGAATAAAAGATGCACGAGGGAAACTTACATTTCCCCAAGAGGTTTGGATCATACCAACGCGCGGTGGATTTGTACCTATGAAGATGAATAAAAGATGCAGAATGAAAATTTACATTTACTGAAGAAGTTTGGATTATACCAACGTGCGGTGGATTTGTACCTATGAAGATGAATAAAAGATGCAGAATAGAAATTTACATTTACAGAAGAAGTTTGGATTATACCAACGTGCGGTGGATTTGTACCTATGAAGATGAATAAAAGATGCAGAATGGAAATTTACATTTACCGAATAAGTTTGGATTATACCAACGCGCGGTGGATTTGTACCTATGAAGATGAATAAAGATGCAGAATGGAAATTTACATTTACCGGAGAAGTTTGGATTATACCAACGAGCGGTGGATTTGTACCTATGAAGATGAATAAAAGATGCAGAATGAAAATTTACATTTACCGAAGAAGTTTGGATTATACCAACGCGCGGTGGATTTGTACCTATGAAGATGAACAAAAGATGCAGAATGGAAATTTACATTTACCGAAGAAGTTTGGATTATACCAACGCGCGGTGGATTTCTACCTATGAAGATAAATAAAAGATGCAGAATGGAAATTTACATTTACCGAAGAAGTTTGGATTATACCAACGCGCGGTGGATTTGTACCTATGAAGATGAATAAAAGATGCAGAATGGAAATTTACATTTACCGAAGAAGTTTGGATTATACCAATGCGCGGTGGATTTGTACCTATGAAGATGAATAAAAGATGCAGAATGGAAATTTACATTTACCGAAGATGTTTGGATTATACAAACGCGCGGTGGATTTGTACCTACGAAGATGAATAAAAGATGCAGAATGGAAATTTACATTTACCGAAGAAGTTTGGATTATACTAACGCGCGGTAGAATTGTACCTATGAAGATGAATAAAAGATGCAGAATGGAAATTTACATTTACCGAATAAGTTTGGATTATACCAACGCGCGGCGGATTTGTACCTATGAAGATGAATAAAGATGCAGAATGGAAATTTACATTTACCGGAGAAGTTTGGATTATACCAATGCGCGGTGGATTTGTACCTATGAAGATGAATAAAAGATGCAGAAAGGAAATTTACATTTACCGAAGAAGTTTGGATTATACCAACGCGCGGTGGATTTGTACCTACGAAGATGAATAAAAGAAGCAGAATGGAAATTTACATTTACCGAAGAAGTTTGGATTATACCAACGTGCGGTGGATTTGTACCTATGAAGATGAATAAAAGATGCATGGGGGAAACTTACATTTCCCCAAGAGGTTTGGATTATACCAACGCGCGGTGGATTTGTACCTATGAAGATGAATAAAAGATGCAGAATGGAAATTTACATTTACCGAAGAAGTTTGGATTATACCAACGCGCGGTGGATTTCTACCTATGAAGATGAATAAAAGATGCAGAATGGAAATTTACATTTACCGAAGAAGTTTGGATTATACCAACGCGCGGTGGATTTCTACCTATGAAGATGAATAAAAGATGCATGAGGGAAACTTACATTTCCCCAAGAGGTTTTGATTATACCAACGCGCGGTAGATTTCTACCTATGAAGATGAATAAAAGATGCAGAATGGAAATTTACATTTACCGAAGAAGTTTGGATTATACCAACGCGCGGTGGATTTGTACCTATGAAGATGAATAAAAGATGCAGAATGGAAATTTACATTTACCGAAGAAGTTTGGATTATACCAACGCGCGGTGGATTTGTACCTATGAAGATGAATAAAAGATGCAGAATGGAAATTTACATTTACCGAAGAATTTTGGATTATACCAACGCGCGGTGGATTTGTACCTACGAAGATGAATAAAAGAACCAGAATGGAAATTTACATTTACCGAAGAAGTTTGGATTATACCAACGTGCGGTGGATTCGTACCTGTGAAGATGAATAAAAGATGCACGAGGGAAACTTACATTTCCCCAAGAAGTTTAGATTATACCAACGCGCGGTGGATTTGTAACTATGAAGATGAATAAAAGATGCAGAATGGAAATTCACATTTACCGAAGAAGTTTGGATTATACCAACGCGTGGTGGATTCGTACCTATGAAGATTTATAAAAGATACAGAATGGAAATTTACATTTACCGAAGAAGTTTGGATTATACCAACGTGCTGTGGATTTGTACCTAGGGAGATGAATAAAAGATGCAGAATGGAAATTTACATTTACCGAAGAACTTTGGATTATACCAACGTGCGCTGGATATGTACCTATGAAGAGGAATAAGAGATGCAGAATGGAAATTTACATATACCGAAGAAGTTTGGATTATACCAACGCGCGGTGGATTTGTATCTACGAAGATGAATAAAAGATGCAGAATGGAAATTTACATTCCCAAAGAAGTTTGGATTATACCAACGTGCGGTGGATTTGTACCTACGAAGATGATTAAAGAAGCAGAATGGAAATTTACATTTACCGAAGAAGTTTGGATTATACCAACGTGCGGTGGATTTGTACCTATGAAGATGAATAAAAGATGCACGAGGGAAACTTACATTTCCCCAAGAGGTTTGGATTATACCAACGCGCGGTGGATTTGTACCTATGAAGATAAATAAAAGATGCAGAATGGAAATTTACATTTACCGAAGAAGTTTGGATTATACCAACGCGCGGTGGATTTGTACCTATGAAGATGAATAAAAGATGCAGAATGGAAATTTACATTTACCGAAGAATTTTGGATTATACCAACGCGCGGTGGATTTGTACCTATGAAGATGAATAAAGATGCAGAATGGAAATTTACATTTACCGGAGAAGTTTGGATTATACAAACGTGCGGTGGATTTGTACCTACGAAGATGAATAAAAGATGCAGAATGGAAATTTACATTTACCGAAGAAGTTTGGATTATACCAACGCGCGGTGGATTTGTACCTACGAAGATGAATAAAAAAAGCAGAATGGAAATTTACATTTACCGAAGAAGTTTGGATTATACCAACGTGCGGTGGATTTGTACCTATGAAGATGAATAAAAGATGCACGGGGGAAACTTATATTTCCCCAAGAGGTTTTGATTATATCAACGCGCGGTGGATTTGTACCTATGAAGATGAATAAAAGATGCAGAATGGAAATTTACATTTACCGAAGAAGTTTGGATCATACCAACGTGCGGTGGATTTGTACCTATGAAGATGAATAAAAGATGCAGAATGGAAATTTACATTTACCGAAGAAGTTTGGATCATTCCAACGCGCGGTGGATTTGTACCTATGAAGATGAATAAAAGATGAAGAATGGAAATTTACATTTACCGAAGAAGTTTGGATTATAGCAACGTGCGGTGGATTTCTACCTATGAAGATGAATAAAAGATGCATGAGGGAAACTTACATTTCCCCAAGAGGTTATGATTATACCAACGCGCGGTGGATTTCTACCTATGAAGATGAATAAAAGATGCAGAATGGAAATTAACATTTACCGAAGAAGTTTGGATTATACCAACGCGCGGTGGATTTGTACCTATGAAGATGAATAAAAGATGCAGAATTGAAATTTACATTTACCGAAGAAGTTTGGATTATGCCAACGCGCGGTGGATTTGTACCTATGAAGATGAATAAAAGATGCAGAATGGAAATTTACATTTACCGAAGAAGTTTCGATTATACCAACGCGCGGTGGATTTGTACCTACGAAGATGAATAAAAGATGCAGAATGGAAATTTACATTTACCGAAGAAGTTTGGATTATACCAACGCGCGGTGGATTTGTACCTATGAAGATGAATAAAAGAACCAGAATGGAAATTTACATTTACCGAAGAAGTTTGGATTATACCAACGTGCGGTGGATTCGTACCTATGAAGATGAATAAAAGCTGCACGAGGGAAACTTACATTTCCCCAAGAAGTTTGGATTATACCAACGCGCGGTGGATTTGTAACTATGAAGATGAATAAAAGATGCAGAATGGAAATTTACATTTACCGAAGAAGTTTGGATTATACCAACGCGCGGTGGATTCGTACCTACAAAGATTTATAAAAGATACAGAATGGAAATTTACATTTACCGAAGAAGTTTGGATTATACCAACGTGCAGTGGATTTGTACCTAGGGAGATGAATAAAAGATGCAGAATGGAAATTTACATTTACCGAAGAACTTTGGATTATACCAACGCGCGGTGGATATGTACCTATGAAGAGGAATAAGAGATGCAGAATGGAAATTTACATTTACCGAAGAAGTTTGGATTATACCAACGCGCGGTGGATTTGTACCTATGTAGATGAAAAAAAGATGCATGAGGGAAACTTACATTTCCCCTAGAGGTTTGGATTATACCAACACGCGGTGGATTTGTACCTATGAAGATGAATAAAAGATGCAGAATGGAAATTTTCATTTACCGAAGAAGTTTGGATTATACCAACGCGCGGTGGATTTGTATCTACGAAGATGAATAAAAGAAGCAGAATGGAAATTTACATTTACCGAAGAAGTTTGGATTATACCAACGTGCGGTGGATTTGTACCTATGAAGATGAATAAAAGATGCACGAGGGAAACTTACATTTCCCCAAGAGGTTTGGATTATACCAACGCGCGGTGGATTTGTACCTATGAAGATGAATAAAAGATGCAGAATGGAAATTTACATTTCGCGAAGAAGTTTGGATTATACCAACGTGCGGTGGATTTGTACCTATGAAGATGAATATAAGATGCAGAATGGAAATTTACATTTACCGAAGAAGTTTGGATTATACCAACGCGCGGTGGATTTGTACCTATGAAGATGAATAAAAGATGCAGAATGGAAATTCACATTTACCGAAGAAGTTTGGATTATACCAACGCGCGGTGGATTTCTACCTATGAAGATGAATAAAAGATGCAGAATGGAAATTTACATTTACCGAAGAAGTTTGGATTATACCAACGCGCGGTGGATTTGTACCAATGAAGATGAATAAAAGATGCAGAATGGAAATTTACATTTACCGAAGAAGTTTGGATTATACCAACGCGCGGTGGATTTGTACCTACGAAGATGAATAAAAGAACCAGAATGGAAATTTACATTTACCGAAGAAGTTTGGATTATACCAACGTGCGGTGGATTCGTACCTGTGAAGATGAATAAAAGATGCACGAGGGAAACTTACATTTCCCCAAGAAGTTTGGATTATACCAACGCGCGATGGATTTGTAACTATGAAGATGAATAAAAGATGCAGAATGGAAATTCACATTTACCGAAGAAGTTTGGATTATACCAACGCGTGGTGGATTCGTGCCTATGAAGATTTATAAAAGATACAGAATGGAAATTTACATTTACCGAAGAAGTTTGGATTATACCAACGTGCTGTGGATTTGTACCTAGGGAGATGAATAAAAGATGCAGAATGGAAATTTACATTTACCGAAGAACTTTGGATTATACCAACGTGCGCTGGATATGTACCTATGAAGAGGAATAAGAGATGCAGAATGGAAATTTACATATACCGAAGAAGTTTGGATTATACCAACGCGCGGTGGATTTGTATCTACGAAGATGAATAAAAGATGCAGAATGGAAATTTACATTCCCAAAGAAGTTTGGATTATACCAACGTGCGGTGGATTTGTACCTACGAAGATGATTAAAGAAGCAGAATGGAAATTTACATTTACCGAAGAAGTTTGGATTATACCAACGTGCGGTGGATTTGTACCTATGAAGATGAATAAAAGATGCACGAGGGAAACTTACATTTCCCCAAGAGGTTTGGATTATACCAACGCGCGGTGGATTTGTACCTATGAAGATAAATAAAAGATGCAGAATGGAAATTTACATTTACCGAAGAAGTTTGGATTATACCAACGCGCGGTGGATTTGTACCTATGAAGATGAATAAAAGATGCAGAATGGAAATTTACATTTACCGAAGAAGTTTGGATTATACCAACGTGCGGTGGATTTGTACCTATGAAGATGAAAAAAGATGCAGAATGGAAATTTACATTTACCGAAGATGTTTGGATTATACCAACGAGCGGTGGATTTGTACCTATGAAGATGAATAAAAGATGCAGAATGGAAATTTATATTTACCGAAGAAGTTTGGATTATACCAACGTGCGGTGGATTTGTACCTATGAAGATGAATAAAAGATGCAGAATGGAAATTTACATTTACCGAAGAAGTTTGGATTATACCAACGCGCGGTGGATTTGTACCTATGAAGATGAATAAAAGATGCATGAGGGAAACTTACATTTCCCCAAGAGGTTTGGATTATACCAACGCGCGGTGGATTTGTACCTATGAAGATGAATAAAAGATGCAGAATGGAAATTTACATTTACCGAAGAATTTTGGATTATACCAACGCGCGGTGGATTTGTACCTATGAAGATGAATAAAGATGCAGAATGGAAATTTACATTTACCGGAGAAGTTTGGATTATACAAACGTGCGGTGGATTTGTACCTACGAAGATGAATAAAAGATGCAGAATGGAAATTTACATTTACCGAAGAAGTTTGGATTATACCAACGCGCGGTGGATTTGTACCTACGAAGATGAATAAAAGAAGCAGAATGGAAATTTACATTTACCGAAGAAGTTTGGATTATACCAACGTGCGGTGGATTTGTACCTATGAAGATGAATAAAAGATGCACGGGGGAAACTTATATTTCCCCAAGAGGTTTTGATTATATCAACGCGCGGTGGATTTGTACCTATGAAGATGAATAAAAGATGCAGCATGGAAATTTACATTTACCGAAGAAGTTTGGATCATACCAACGCGCGGTGGATTTGTACCTATGAAGATGAATAAAAGATGCAGAATGGAAATTTACATTTACCGAAGAAGTTTGGATCATTCCAACGCGCGGTGGATTTGTACCTATGAAGATGAATAAAAGATGAAGAATGGAAATTTACATTTACCGAAGAAGTTTGGATTATAGCAACGTGCGGTGGATTTCTACCTATGAAGATGAATAAAAGATGCATGAGGGAAACTTACATTTCCCCAAGAGGTTTTGATTATACCAACGCGCGGTGGATTTCTACCTATGAAGATGAATAAAAGATGCAGAATGGAAATTAACATTTACCGAAGAAGTTTGGATTATACCAACGTGCGCTGGATATGTACCTATGAAGAGGAATAAGAGATGCAGAATGGAAATTAACATTTACCGAAGAAGTTTGGATTTTACCAACGTGCGGTGGATTCGTACCTGTGAAGATGAATAAAAGATGCACGAGGGAAACTTACATTTCCCCAAGAAGTTTGGATTATACCAACGCGCGGTGGATTTGTAACTATGAAGATGAATAAAAGATGCAGAATGGAAATTCACATTTACCGAAGAAGTTTGGATTATACCAACGCGTGGTGGATTCGTGCCTATGAAGATTTATAAAAGATACAGAATGGAAATTTACATTTACCGAAGAAGTTTGGATTATACCAACGTGCTGTGGATTTGTACCTAGGGAGATGAATAAAAGATGCAGAATGGAAATTTACATTTACCGAAGAACTTTGGATTATACCAACGTGCGCTGGATATGTACCTATGAAGAGGAATAAGAGATGCAGAATGGAAATTTACATATACCAAAGAAGTTTGGATTATACCAACGCGCGGTGGATTTGTATCTACGAAGATGAATAAAAGATGCAGAATGGAAATTTACATTCCCAAAGAAGTTTGGATTATACCAACGTGCGGTGGATTTGTACCTACGAAGATGATTAAAGAAGCAGAATGGAAATTTACATTTACCGAAGAAGTTTGGATTATACCAACGTGCGGTGGATTTGTACCTATGAAGATGAATAAAAGATGCACGAGGGAAACTTACATTTCCCCAAGAGGTTTGGATTATACCAACGCGCGGTGGATTTGTACCTATGAAGATAAATAAAAGATGCAGAATGGAAATTTACATTTACCGAAGAAGTTTGGATTATACCAACGCGCGGTGGATTTGTACCTATGAAGATGAATAAAAGATGCAGAATGGAAATTTACATTTACCGAAGAAGTTTGGATTATACCAACGTGCGGTGGATTTGTACCTATGAAGATGAAAAAAGATGCAGAATGGAAATTTACATTTACCGAAGAAGTTTGGATTATACCAACGAGCGGTGGATTTGTACCTATGAAGATGAATAAAAGATGCAGAATGGAAATTTACATTTACCGAAGAAGTTTGGATTATACCAACGTGCGGTGGATTTGTACCTATGAAGATGAATAAAAGATGCAGAATGGAAATTTACATTTACCGAAGAAGTTTGGATTATACCAACGCGCGGTGGATTTGTACCTATGAAGATGAATAAAAGATGCATGAGGGAAACTTACATTTCCCCAAGAGGTTTGGATTATACCAACGCGCGGTGGATTTGTACCTATGAAGATGAATAAAAGATGCAGAATGGAAATTTACATTTACCGAAGAATTTTGGATTATACCAACGCGCGGTGGATTTGTACCTATGAAGATGAATAAAGATGCAGAATGGAAATTTACATTTACCGGAGAAGTTTGGATTATACAAACGTGCGGTGGATTTGTACCTACGAAGATGAATAAAAGATGCAGAATGGAAATTTACATTTACCGAAGAAGTTTGGATTATACCAACGCGCGGTGGATTTGTACCTACGAAGATGAATACAAGAAGCAGAATGGAAATTTACATTTACCGAAGAAGTTTGGATTATACCAACGTGCGGTGGATTTGTACCTATGAAGATGAATAAAAGATGCACGGGGGAAACTTATATTTCCCCAAGAGGTTTTGATTATATCAACGCGCGGTGGATTTGTACCTATGAAGATGAATAAAAGATGCAGAATGGAAATTTACATTTACCGAAGAAGTTTGGATCATACCAACGCGCGGTGGATTTGTACCTATGAAGATGAATAAAAGATGCAGAATGGAAATTTACATTTACCGAAGAAGTTTGGATCATTCCAACGCGCGGTGGATTTGTACCTATGAAGATGAATAAAAGATGAAGAATGGAAATTTACATTTACCGAAGAAGTTTGGATTATAGCAACGTGCGGTGGATTTCTACCTATGAAGATGAATAAAAGATGCATGAGGGAAACTTACATTTCCCCAAGAGGTTTTGATTATACCAACGCGCGGTGGATTTCTACCTATGAAGATGAATAAAAGATGCAGAATGGAAATTAACATTTACCGAAGAAGTTTGGATTATACCAACGCGCGGTGGATTTGTACCTATGAAGATGAATAAAAGATGCAGAATTCAAATTTACATTTACCGAAGAAGTTTGGATTATGCCAACGCGCGGTGGATTTGTACCTATGAAGATGAATAAAAGATGAAGAATGGAAATTTACATTTACCGAAGAAGTTTGGATTATAGCAACGTGCGGTGGATTTCTACCTATGAAGATGAATAAAAGATGCATGAGGGAAACTTACATTTCCCCAAGAGGTTTTGATTATACCAACGCGCGGTGGATTTCTACCTATGAAGATGAATAAAAGATGCAGAATGGAAATTAACATTTACCGAAGAAGTTTGGATTATACCAACGCGCGGTGGATTTGTACCTATGAAGATGAATAAAAGATGCAGAATTCAAATTTACATTTACCGAAGAAGTTTGGATTATGCCAACGCGCGGTGGATTTGTACCTATGAAGATGAATAAAAGATGCAGAATGGAAATTTACATTTACCGAAGAAGTTTGGATTATACCAACGCGCGGTGGATTTGTACCTACGAAGATGAATAAAAGATGCAGAATGGAAATTTACATTTACCGAAGAAGTTTGGATTATACCAACGCGCGGTGGATTTGTACCTTTGAAGATGAATAAAAGAACCAGAATGGAAATTTACATTTACCGAAGAAGTTTGGATTATACCAACGTGCGGTGGATTCGTACCTATGAAGATGAATAAAAGCTGCACGAGGGAAACTTACATTTCCCCAAGAAGTTTGGATTATATCAACGCGCGGTGGATTTGTAACTATGAAGATGAATAAAAGATGCAGAATGGAAATTTACATTTACCGAAGAAGTTTGGATTATACCAACGCGCGGTGGATTCGTACCTACAAAGATTTATAAAAGATACAGAATGGAAATTTACATTTACCGAAGAAGTTTGGATTATACCAACGTGCAGTGGATTTGTACCTAGGGAGATGAATAAAAGATGCAGAATGGAAATTTACATTTACCGAAGAACTTTGGATTATACCAACGCGCGGTGGATATGTACCTATGAAGAGGAATAAGAGATGCAGAATGGAAATTTACATTTACCGAAGAAGTTTGGATTATACCAACGCGCGGTGGATTTGTACCTATGTAGATGAAAAAAAGATGCATGAGGGAAACTTACATTTCCCCTAGAGGTTTGGATTATACCAACACGCGGTGGATTTGTACCTATGAAGATGAATAAAAGATGCAGAATGGAAATTTTCATTTACCGAAGAAGTTTGGATTATACCAACGCGCGGTGGATTTGTATCTACGAAGATGAATAAAAGAAGCAGAATGGAAATTTACATTTACCGAAGAAGTTTGGATAATACCAACGTGCGGTGGATTTGTACCTATGAAGATGAATAAAAGATGCACGAGGGAAACTTACATTTCCCCAAGAGGTTTGGATTATACCAACGCGCGGTGGATTTGTACCTACGAAGATGAATAAAAGATGCAGAATGGAAATTTACATTTACCGAAGAAGTTTGGATTATACCAACGCGCGGTGGATTTGTACCTTTGAAGATGAATAAAAGAACCAGAATGGAAATTTACATTTACCGAAGAAGTTTGGATTATACCAACGTGCGGTGGATTCGTACCTATGAAGATGAATAAAAGCTGCACGAGGGAAACTTACATTTCCCCAAGAAGTTTGGATTATATCAACGCGCGGTGGATTTGTAACTATGAAGATGAATAAAAGATGCAGAATGGAAATTTACATTTACCGAAGAAGTTTGGATTATACCAACGCGCGGTGGATTCGTACCTACAAAGATTTATAAAAGATACAGAATGGAAATTTACATTTACCGAAGAAGTTTGGATTATACCAACGTGCAGTGGATTTGTACCTAGGGAGATGAATAAAAGATGCAGAATGGAAATTTACATTTACCGAAGAACTTTGGATTATACCAACGCGCGGTGGATATGTACCTATGAAGAGGAATAAGAGATGCAGAATGGAAATTTACATTTACCGAAGAAGTTTGGATTATACCAACGCGCGGTGGATTTGTACCTATGTAGATGAAAAAAAGATGCATGAGGGAAACTTACATTTCCCCTAGAGGTTTGGATTATACCAACACGCGGTGGATTTGTACCTATGAAGATGAATAAAAGATGCAGAATGGAAATTTTCATTTACCGAAGAAGTTTGGATTATACCAACGCGCGGTGGATTTGTATCTACGAAGATGAATAAAAGAAGCAGAATGGAAATTTACATTTACCGAAGAAGTTTGGATAATACCAACGTGCGGTGGATTTGTACCTATGAAGATGAATAAAAGATGCACGAGGGAAACTTACATTTCCCCAAGAGGTTTGGATTATACCAACGCGCGGTGGATTTGTACCTATGAAGATGAATAAAAGATGCAGAATGGAAATTTACATTTCGCGAAGAAGTTTGGATTATACCAACGCGCGGTGGATTTGTACCTATAAAGATGAATAAAAGATGCAGAATGGAAATTTACATTTACCGAAGAAGTTTGGATTATACCAACGTGCGGTGGATTTGTACCTATGAAGATGAAAAAAGATGCAGAATGGAAATTTACATTTACCGAAGAAGTTTGGATTATACCGACGCGCTGTGGATTTGTACCTATGAAGATGAATAAAAGATGCATGAGGGAAACTTACATTTCCCCAAGAGGTTTGGATTATACCAACGTGCGGTGGATTTGTACCTATGAAGATGAATAAAAGATGCAGAATGGAAATTTACATTTACCGAAGAAGTTTGGATTATACCAACGCGCGGTGGATTTTTACCTATGAAGATGACTAAAGATGCAGAATGAAAATTTACATTTACCGGAGAAGTTTGGATTATACCAACCCTCGGTGGATTTGTACCTACGAAGATGAATAAAAGATGCAGAATGGAAATTTACATTTACCGAAGAAGTTTGGATTATACCAACGCGCGGTGGATTTGTACCTACGAAGATGAATAAAAGAAGCAGAGTGGAAATTTACATTTACCGAAGAAGTTTGGATTATACCAACGTGCGGTGGATTAGTACCTATGAAGATGAATAAAAGATGCATGGGGGAAACTTACATTTCCCCAAGAGGTTTGGATTATATCAACGCGCGGTGGATTTGTAACTATGAAGATGAATAAAAGATGCAGAATGGAAATTTACATTTACCGAAGAAGTTTGGATTATACCAACGCGCGGTGGATTCGTACCTACAAAGATTTATAAAAGATACAGAATGGAAATTTACATTTACCGAAGAAGTTTGGATTATACCAACGTGCAGTGGATTTGTACCTAGGGAGATGAATAAAAGATGCAGAATGGAAATTTACATTTACCGAAGAACTTTGGATTATACCAACGCGCGGTGGATATGTACCTATGAAGAGGAATAAGAGATGCAGAATGGAAATTTACATTTACCGAAGAAGTTTGGATTATACCAACGCGCGGTGGATTTGCACCTATGTAGATGAAAAAAAGATGCATGAGGGAAACTTACATTTCCCCTAGAGGTTTGGATTATACCAACACGCGGTGGATTTGTACCTATGAAGATGAATAAAAGATGCAGAATGGAAATTTTCATTTACCGAAGAAGTTTGGATTATACCAACGCGCGGTGGATTTGTATCTACGAAGATGAATAAAAGAAGCAGAATGGAAATTTACATTTACCGAAGAAGTTTGGATTATACCAACGTGCGGTGGATTTGTACCTATGAAGATGAATAAAAGATGCACGAGGGAAACTTACATTTCCCCAAGAGGTTTGGATTATACCAACGCGCGGTGGATTTGTACCTATGAAGATGAATAAAAGATGCAGAATGGAAATTTACATTTCGCGAAGAAGTTTGGATTATACCAACGCGCGGTGGATTTGTACCTATAAAGATGAATAAAAGATGCAGAATGGAAATTTACATTTACCGAAGAAGTTTGGATTATACCAACGTGCGGTGGATTTGTACCTATGAAGATGAAAAAAGATGCAGAATGGAAATTTACATTTACCGAAGAAGTTTGGATTATACCGACGCGCTGTGGATTTGTACCTATGAAGATGAATAAAAGATGCATGAGGGAAACTTACATTTCCCCAAGAGGTTTGGATTATACCAACGTGCGGTGGATTTGTACCTATGAAGATGAATAAAAGATGCAGAATGGAAATTTACATTTACCGAAGAAGTTTGGATTATACCAACGCGCGGTGGATTTGTACCTATGAAGATGACTAAAGATGCAGAATGGAAATTTCCATTTACCGGAGAAGTTTGGATTATACCAACCCTCGGTGGATTTGTACCTACGAAGATGAATAAAAGATGCAGAATGGAAATTTACATTTACCGAAGAAGTTTGGATTATACCAACGAGCGGTGGATTTGTACCTATGAAGATGAATAAAAGATGCAGAATGGAAATTTACATTTATCGAAGAAATTTTGATTATACCAACGCGCGGTGGATTTTTACCTATGAAGATGAATAAAAGATGCAGAATGGAAATTTACATTTACCGAAGAAGTTTGGATTATACCAACGCGCGGTGGATTTCTACCTATGAAGATGAATAAAAGATTCATGAGGGAAACTTACATTTCCCTAAGAGGTTTTGATTATACCAACGCGCGGTGGATTTCTACCTATGAAGCTGAATAAAAGATGCAGAATGGAAATTTACATTTACCGAAGAAGTTAAGATTATACCAACGCGCGGTGGATTTGTACCTATGAAGATGAATAAAAGATGCAAAATGGAAATTTACATTTACCGAAAAAGTTTGGATTATACCAACGCGCAGTGGATTTGTACCTATGAAAATAAATAAAAGATGCAGAATGGAAATTTACATTTACCGAAGAAGTTTGGATTTTACCAACGCGCGGTGGATTTGTACCTATGAAGATGAATAAAAGATGCAGAATGGAAATTTACATTTACCGAAGAAGTTTGGATTTTACCAACGCGGGGTGGATTTGTACCTATGAAGATGAATAAAGATGCAGAATGGAAATTTACATTTACCGGAGAAGTTTGCATGAAACCAACGCGCGGTGGATTTGTACCTCCGAAGATGAATAAAAGATGCAGAATGGAAATTTACATTTACCGAAGAAGTTTGGATTACACCAACGCGTGGTGGATTTGTACCTACGAAGATGAATAAAAGAAGCAGAATGGAAATTTACATTTACCGAAGAAGTTTGGATTATACCAACGTGCGGTGGATTTGTACCTATGAAGATGAATAAAAGATGCACGGGGGAAACTTCCATTTCCCCAAGAGGTTTGGATTATACCAACGCGCGGTGGATTTGTAACTATGAAGATGAATAAAAGATGCAGAATGGAAATTTACAATTACCGAAGAAGTTTGGATCATACCAACGCGCGGTGGATTCGTACCTATGAAGAGTTATAAATGATGCAGAATGGAAATTTACATTTACCGAAGAAGTTTGGATTATACCAACGTGCGGTGGATTTGTACCTAGGGAGATGAATAAAAGATGCAGAATGGAAATTTACATTTATCGAAGAACTTTGGATTATACCAACACGCGGTGGATTTGTACCTATGAAGAGGAATAAGAGATGCAGAATGGAAATTTACATTTACCGAAGAAGTTTGGATTATACCAACGCACGGTGGATTTGTACCTATGAAGATGAATAAAAGATGCATGAGGGAAACTTACATTTCCCCAAGAGGTTTGGATTATACCAAGGCGCGATGGATTTCTACCTATGAAGATGAATAAAAGATGCAGAATGGAAATTTACATTTACCGGTGAAGTTTGGATTATACCAACGTGCGGTGGATTTGTACCTACGAAGATGAATAAAAGAGGCAGAATGGGAATTTACATTTACCGAAGAAGTTTGGATTATACAACGCGCGGTGGATTTGTACCTACGAAGATGAATAAAAGAAGCAGAATGGAAATTTACATTTACCGAAGAAGTTTGGATTATACCAACGTGCGGTGGATTTGTACCTATGAAGATGAATAAAAGATGCACGGGGGAAACTTACATTTCCCCACGAGGTTTGGATTATACCAACGCACGGTGGATTTGTACCTATGAAGATGAATAAAAGATGCAGAATGGAAATTTACATTTACCGAAGAAGTTTGGATTATACCAACGCGCGGTGGATTTGTACCTATGAAGATGAATAAAAGATGCAAAATGGAAATTTACATTTACCGAAGAAGTTTGGATTATACCAACGCGCGGTGGATTTGTACCTATGAAGATGAATAAAAGGTGCATGAGGGAAACTTACATTTCCCCAAAAGGTTTGGATTATACCAACGCGCGGTGGATTTGTACCTATGAAGATGAATAAAAGATGCAGAATGGAAATTTTCATTTACCGAAGAAGTTTGGATTATACCACGTGCGGTGGATTTGTACCTACGAAGATGAATAAAAGATGCAGAATGGAAATTTCCATTTACCGAAGAAGTTTGGATTATACTAACGCGCGGTGGATTTGAACCTATGAAGATGAATAAAAGATGCGCAATGGAAATTTACATTTACCGAAGAACTTTGGATCATACCAACGCGCGGTCGATTTGAACCTATGAAGATGAATAAAAGATGCAGGAGGGAAACTTACATTTCCCCAAGAAATTTGGATTATACCAACGCGCGGTGGATTTGTACATATGAAGATGAATAAAAGATGCAGAATGGAAACCTACATTTACCGAAGAAGTTTGGATTATACCAACGCGCGGTTGATTTGTACCTAGGGAGATGAATAAAAGATGCAGAATGGAAATTTACATTTACCGAAGAAGTTTGGACCATACCAACATGCAGTGGATTTGTACATAGGGAGATGAATAAGAGATGCGCTATGGAAATTTACAATTACTGAAGAAGTTTGGATTATACCAACGTGCGGTGGATTTGTACCTATGAAGATGAATAAAAGATGCACGAGGGAAACTTACATTTCCCCAAGAAGTTTGGATTATACCAACGCGCGGTGGATTTGTACCTATGAAGATGAATAAAAGATGCAGAATGGAAATTTACATTTACCGAAGAAGTTTGGATTATAGCAATGCGCGGTGGATTTGTACCTATGAAGATGAATAAAAGATGCAGAATGGAAATTTACATTTACCGAAGAAGTTTGGACTATACCAACACGCGGTGGATTTGTACCTATGAAGATGAATAAAAGACGCATGAGGGAAACTTACATTTCCCCAAGAGGTTTGGATTATACCAACGCGCGGTGGATTTGCACCTATGAAGATGAATAAAAGACGCAGAATGGAAATTTTCATTTACCGAAGAAGTTTGGATTATACCAACGCGCGGTGGATTTGTACCTATGATGATGAATAAGAGATGCGCAATGGAAATTTACATTTACCGAAGAAGTTTGGATCATACCAACGCGCGGTGGATTTGTACCTATGAAGATGAAAAAAAGGTGCATGATGGAAACTTACATTTCCCCAAGAAGTTTGGATTATACCAACGCGCAGTGGATTTGTACCTACGAAGATAAATAAAAGATGCAGAATGGAAATTTACATTTACCAAAGAAGTTTGGATTATACCAACGCGCTGTGGATTTGTACCTACGAAGATGAATAAAAGATGCAGAATGGAAATTTCCATTTACCGAAGAAGTTTGGATTATACTAACGCGCGGTGGATTTGTACCTATGAAGATGAATAAAAGATGCAGAATGGAAATTTACATTAACAGAAGAAGTTTGGATTATACCAACGCGCGGTGGATTTGTACCTATGAAGATGATTAAAGATGCAGAAAGGAAATTTACATTTACCGGATTAGTTTGGATTATACCAACGCGCGGTGGATTTGTACCTACGAAGATGAATAAAGGATGCAGAATGGAAATTTACATTTACCGAAGAAGTTTGGATTATACCAACGCGCGGTGGATTTGTACCTACAAAGATGAAAAAAAGAAGCAAAATGGAAATTTACATTTACCGAAGAAGTTTGGATTATACCAACGTGCGGTGGATTTGTACCTATGAAGATGAATAAAAGATGCACGAGGGAAACTTACATTTACCCAAGAGGTTTGGATTATACCAACGCGCGGTGGATTTGTACCTATGAAGATGAATAAAAGATGCAGAATGGAAATTTACATTTACCGAAGAAGTTAGGATTATACCAACGTGCGGTGGATTTGTACCTTGAAGATGAATAAAAGATGCAGAATGGAAATTTACATTTACCGAAAAAGTTTGGATTATACCAACGAGCGGTGGATTTGTACCTATGAAGATGAATAAAAGATGCAGAATGGAAATTTACATTTACCGAAGAAGTTTCGATTATATCAACGCGCGGTGGATTTGTACCTATGAAGATGAATAAAAGATTCAGAATGGAAATTTACATTTACCGTAGAAGTTTGGATTATACCAACGCGCGGTGGATTTGTACCTATGAAGATGAATAAAAGATGCATGAGGGAAACTTACATTTCCCCAAGAGGTTTGGATTATACCAACGCGCGGTGGATTTCTACCTATGAAGATGAATAAAAGATGCAGAATGGAAATTTACATTTACCGAAGAAGTTTGGATTATACCAACGCGCGGTGGATTTGTACCTACGAAGATGAATAAAAGATGCAGAAGGGAAATTTACTTTTACCGAAGAAGATTTGATTATACCAACGCGCTGTGTATTTGTACCTACGAAGATGAATAAAAGATGCAGAATGGAAATTTACATTTACCGAAGAAGTTTGGATTATACTAACGCGCGGTGGATTTGTATCTATGAAGATGAATAAAAGATGCAGAATGGAAATTTACATTAACCGAAGAAGTTTCGATTATACCAACGCGCGTTGGATTTTTACCTATAAAGATGAATAAAGATGCAGAAAGGAAATTTACATTTACCGAAGAAGTTTGGATTATACCAACGCGCGGTGGATTCGTACCTATGAAGATTTATAAAAGATGTAGAATGGAAATTTACATTTACCGAAGAAGTTTGGATTATACCGACGTGCGGTGGATTTGTACCTATGAAGATGAATAAAAGATGCACGAAGGAAACTCACATTTCCCCAAGAATTTTGGATTATACCAATGCGCGGTGGATTTGTACCTATGAAGATGAATAAAAGATGCAGAATGGAAATTTACATTTACCGAAGAAGTTTGGATTATAACAACGCGCGGTGGATTTGTACCTATGAAGATGAATAAAAGACGCATGAGGGAAACTTACATTTCCCCAAGAGGTTTGGATTATACCAACGCGCGGTGGATTTGTACCTATGAAGATGAATAAAAGATGCGCAATGGAAATTTACATTTACCGAAGAAGTTTGGATCATACCAACGCGCGGTCGATTTGAACCTATGAAGATGAATAAAAGATGCAGGAGGGAAACTTACATTTCCCCAAGAAATTTGGATTATACCAACGCGCGGTGGATTTGTACCTATGAAGATGAATAAAAGATGCAGAATGGAAATTTACATTTACCGAAGAAGTTTGGATTATACCAACGCGCGGTGGATTTGTACCTATGAAGATGAATAAAAGATGCAGAATGGAAATTTACATTTACCGAAGAAGTTTGGATTATACCAACGCGCGGTGGATTTTTACCTAGGGAGATGAATAAAAGATGCAGAATGGAAACCTACATTTACCGAAGAAGTTTGGATTATACCAACGCGCGGTTGATTTGTACCTAGGGAGATGAATAAAAGATGCAGAATGGAAATTTACATTTACCGAAGAAGTTTGGGCCATACCAACATGCAGTGGATTTGTACATAGGGAGATGAATAAGAGATGCGCTATGGAAATTTACAATTACTGAAGAAGTTTGGACTATACCAACGTGCGGTGGATTTGTACCTATGAAGATGAATAAAAGATGCAGAATGGAAATTTACATTTACCGAAGAAGTTTGGATTATACCAACGCGCGGTGGATTCGTACCTATGAAGATTTATAAAAGATGTAGAATGGAAATTTACATTTACCGAAGAAGTTTGGATTATACCAACGTGCGGTGGATTTGTACCTATGAAGATGAATAAAAGATGCACGAAGGAAACTCACATTTCCCCAAGAATTTGGGATTATAGCAATGCGCGGTGGATTTGTACCTATGAAGATGAATAAAAGATGCAGAATGGAAATTTACATTTACCGAAGAAGTTTGGACTATACCAACACGCGGTGGATTTGTACCTATGAAGATGAATAAAAGACGCATGAGGGAAACTTACATTTCCCCAAGAGGTTTGGATTATACCAACGCGCGGTGGATTTGCACCTATGAAGATGAATAAAAGACGCAGAATGGAAATTTTCATTTACCGAAGAAGTTTGGATTATACCAACGCGCGGTGGATTTGTACCTATGATGATGAATAAGAGATGCGCAATGGAAATTTACATTTACCGAAGAAGTTTGGATCATACCAACGCGCGGTGGATTTGTACCTATGAAGATGAATAAAAGATGTGTGAGGGAAACTTACATTTCCCCAAGAAGTTTGGATTATACCAACGCGCGGTGGATTTGTACCTATGAAGATGAATAAAAGATTCAGAATGGAAATTTACATTTACCGAAGATGTTTGGATTATACCAACGCGCGGAGGATTCCTACCTATGAAGATAAATAAAAGATGCAGAATGGACATTTACATTTACCGAAGAAGTTTGGATTATACCAACGCGCGGTGGATTTGTACCTATGAAGATGAATAAAAGATGCAGAATGGAAATTTACATTTACCGAAGAAGTTTGGATTATACCAACGCGCGGTGGGTTCGTACCTATGAAGTTTTTTAAAAGATGCAGAATGGAAATTTACATTTACCGAAGAAGTTTGGATTATACCAACGTGCGGTGGATTTGTACCTATGAAGATGAATAAAAGATGCATGAGGGAAACTCACATTTCCCCGAGAAGTTTGGATTATACCAACGTGCGGTGGATTTGTACCTATGAAGATGAATAAAAGATGCACGAGGGAAACTTACATTTCCCCAAGAAGTTTGGATTATACCAACGCGCGGTGATTTAAACCTTTGAAGATTTATAAAAGATGCAGAATGGAAATTTACATTTACCGAAGGAGTTTGGATTATACAAACGTGCGGTGGATTTGTACCTATGAAGATGAATAAAAGATGCACGAGGAAAACTTACATTTCCCCAAGAAGTTTGGATTATACCAATGCGCGGTGGATTTGTACCTATGAAGATGAATAAAAGATGCAGAATGGAAATTTACATTTACCGAAGAAGTTTGGATTGTACCAACGCGCGGTGGATTCGTACCTATGAAGATGAATAAAAGATGCATGAGGGAAATTTACATTTACCGAAGAAGTTTGGATTAAACCAACGCGCGGTGGATTTGTACCAATGAAGATGAATAAAAGATGCAGAATAGAAATATACAATTACCGAAGAAGTTTGGATTATACCAACATGCGGTGGATTTGTACCTACGAAGATGAATAAAAGAGGCAGAATGGAAATTTACATTTACCGAAGAAGTTTGGATTATACAACGCGCGGTGGATTTGTACCTACGAAGATGAATAAAAGAAGCAGAATGGAAATTTACATTTACCGAAGAAGTTTGGATTATACCAACGTGCGGTGGATTTGTACCTATGAAGATGAATAAAAGATGCACGGGGGAAACTTACATTTCCCCACGAGGTTTGGATTATACCAACGCACGGTGGATTTGTACCTATGAAGATGAATAAAAGATGCACACTGGAAATTTACATTTACCGAAGAAGTTTGGATTATACCAACGCGCGGTGTATTTGTACCTATGAAGATGAATAAAAGATGCAAAATGGAAATTTACATTTACCGAAGAAGTTTGGATTATACCAACGCGCGGTGGATTTGTACCTATGAAGATGAATAAAAGGTGCATGAGGGAAACTTACATTTCCCCAAAAGGTTTGGATTATACCAACGCGCGGTGGATTTGTACCTATGAAGATGAATAAAAGATGCAGAATGGAAATTTTCATTTACCGAAGAAGTTTGGATTATACCACGTGCGGTGGATTTGTACCTATGAAGATGAATAAGAGATGCGCAATGGAAATTTACATTTACCGAAGAAGTTTGGATCATACCAACTAGCGGTGGATTTGTACCTATGAAGATGAAAAAAAGGTGCATGATGGAAACTTACATTTCCCCAAGAAGTTTGGATTATACCAACGCGCAGTGGATTTGTACCTACGAAGATAAATAAAAGATGCAGAATGGAAATTTACATTTACCAAAGAAGTTTGGATTATACCAACGCGCTGTGGATATGTACCTACGAAGATGAATAAAAGATGCAGAATGGAAATTTCCATTAACAGAAGGAGTTTGGATTATACCAACGCGCGGTGGATTTGTACCTATGAAGATGATTAAAGATGTAGAAAGGAAATTTACATTTACCGGATTAGTTTGGATTATACCAACGCGCGGTGGATTTGTACCTACGAAGATGAATAAAGGATGCAGAATGGATATTTACATTTACCGAAGAAGTTTGGATTATACCAACGCGCGGTGGATTTGTACCTACAAAGATGAATAAAAGAAGCAGAATGGAAATTTACATTTACCGAAGAAGTTTGGATTATACCAACGTGCGGTGGATTTGTACCTATGAAGATGAATAAAAGATGCACGAGGGAAACTTACATTTACCCAAGAGGTTTGGATTATACCAACGCGCGGTGGATTTGTACCTATGAAGATGAATAAAAGATGCAGAATGGAAATTTACATTTACCGAAGAAGTTTCGATTATACCAACGCGCGGTGGATTTGTACCTATGAAGATGAATAAAAGATGCAGAATGGAAATTTACATTTACCGTAGAAGTTTGGATTATACCAACGCGCGGTGGATTTGTACCTATGAAGATGAATAAAAGATGCATGAGGGAAACTTACATTTCCCCAAGAGGTTTGGATTATACCAACGCGCGGTGGATTTCTACCTATGAAGATGAATAAAAGATGCAGAATGGAAATTTACATTTACCGAAGAAGTTTGGATTATACCAACGCGCGGTGGATTTGTACCTATGAAGATGAATAAAAGATGCAAAATGGAAATTTACATTTACTGAAGAAGTTTGGATTATACCAACTCGCGGTGGATTTGTACCTATGAAGATGAATAAAAGATGCAGAATGGAAATTTACATTTACCGAAGAAGTTTGGATTATACCAAAGCGCGGTGGATTTGTACCTATGAAGATGAATAAAAGATGCAAAATGGAAATTTACATTTACCGAAGAAGTTTGGATTATACCAACGCGCGGTGGATTTGTACGTACGAAGATGAATAAAAGATGCAGAATGGAAATTTACTTTTACCGAAGAAGTTTTGATTATACCAACGCGCTGTGTATTTGTACCTACGAAGATGAATAAAAGATGCAGAATGGAAATTTACATTTACCGAAGAAGTTTGGATTATACTAACGCGCGGTGGATTTGTATCTATGAAGATGAATAAAAGATGCAGAATGGAAATTTACATTAACCGAAGAAGTTTGGATTATACCAACGCGCGTTGGATTTTTACCTATAAAGATGAATAAAGATGCAGAAAGGAAATTTACATTTACCTAAGAAGTTTGGATTATACCAACGCGCGGTGGATTCGTACCTATGAAGATTTATAAAAGATGTAGAATGGAAATTTACATTTACCGAAGAAGTTTGGATTATACCAACGTGCGGTGGATTTGTACCTATGAAGATGAATAAAAGATGCACGAAGGAAACTCACATATCCCCAAGAATTTTGGATTATACCAATGCGCGGTGGATTTGTACCTATGAAGATGAATAAAAGATGCAGAATGGAAATTTACATTTACCGAAGAAGTTTGGATTATAACAACGCGCGGTGGATTTGTACCTATGAAGATGAATAAAAGACGCCTGAGGGAAACTTACATTTCCCCAAGAGGTTTGGATTATACCAACGCGCGGTGGATTTGTACCTATGAAGATGAATAAAAGATGCGCAATGGAAATTTACATTTACCGAAGAAGTTTTGATCATACCAACGCGCGGTCGATTTGAACCTATGAAGATGAATAAAAGATGCAGGAGGGAAACTTACATTTCCCCAAGAAGTTTGGATTATACCAACGCGCGGTGGATTTGTACCTATGAAGATGAATAAAAGATGCAGAATGGAAATTTACATTTACCGAAGAAGTTTGGATTATACCAACGCGCGGTGGATTTGTACCTATGAAGATGAATAAAAGATGCAGAATGGAAATTTACATTTACCGAAGAAGTTTGGATTATACCAACGCGCGGTGGATTTTTACCTAGGGAGATGAATAAAAGATGCAGAATGGAAACCTACATTTACCGAAGAAGTTTGGATTATACCAACGCGCGGTTGATTTGTACCTAGGGAGATGAATAAAAGATGCAGAATGGAAATTTACATTTACCGAAGAAGTTTGGACCATACCAACATGCAGTGGATTTGTACATAGGGAGATGAATAAGAGATGCGCTATGGAAATTTACAATTACTGAAGAAGTTTGGATTATACCAACGTGCGGTGGATTTGTACCTATGAAGATGAATAAAAGATGCACGAGGGAAACTTACATTTCCCCAAGAAGTTTGGATTATACCAACGCGCGGTGGATTTGTACCTATGAAGATGAATAAAAGATGCAGAATGGAAATTTACATTTACTGAAGAAGTTTGGATTATACCAACGCGCGGTGGATTCGTACCTATGAAGATTTATAAAAGATGTAGAATGGAAATTTACATTTACCGAAGAAGTTTGGATTATACCAACGCGCGGTGGATTTGTACCTATGAAGATGAATAAAAGATGCACGAAGGAAACTCACATTTCCCCAAGAATTTGGGATTATAGCAATGCGCGGTGGATTTGTACCTATGAAGATGAATAAAAGATGCAGAATGGAAATTTACATTTACCGAAGAAGTTTGGACTATACCAACACGCGGTGGATTTGTACCTATGAAGATGAATAAAAGACGCATGAGGGAAACTTACATTTCCCCAAGAGGTTTGGATTATACCAACGCGCGGTGGATTTGCACCTATGAAGATGAATAAAAGACGCAGAATGGAAATTTTCATTTACCGAAGAAGTTTGGATTATACCAACGCGCGGTGGATTTGTACCTATGATGATGAATAAGAGATGCGCAATGGAAATTTACATTTACCGAAGAAGTTTGGATCATACCAACGCGCGGTGGATTTGTACCTATGAAGATGAATAAAAGATGTGTGAGGGAAACTTACATTTCCCCAAGAAGTTTGGATTATACCAACGCGCGGTGGATTTGTACCTATGAAGATGAATAAAAGATTCAGAATGGAAATTTACATTTACCGAAGATGTTTGGATTATACCAACGCGCGGTGGATTCGTACCTATGAAGATAAATAAAAGATGCAGAATGGAAATTTACATTTACCGAAGAAGTTTGGATGATACCAACGCGCGGTGGATTTGTACCTATGAAGATGAATAAAAGATGCAGAATGGAAATTTACATTTACCGAAGAAGTTTGGATTATACCAACGCGCGGTGGGTTCGTACCTATGAAGTTTTTTAAAAGATGCAGAATGGAAATTTACATTTACCGAAGAAGTTTGGATTATACCAACGTGCGGTGGATTTGTACCTATGAAGATGAATAAAAGATGCACGAGGGAAACTCACATTTCCCCGAGAAGTTTGGATTATACCAACGTGCGGTGGATTTGTACCTATGAAGATGAATAAAAGATGCACGAGGGAAACTTACATTTCCCCAAGAAGTTTGGATTATACCAACGCGCGGTGATTTAAACCTTTGAAGATTTATAAAAGATGCAGAATGGAAATTTACATTTACCGAAGAAGTTTGGATTATACAAACGTGCGGTGGATTTGTACCTATGAAGATGAATAAAAGATGCACGAGGAAAACTTACATTTCCCCAAGAAGTTTGGATTATACCAATGCGCGGTGGATTTGTACCTATGAAGATGAATAAAAGATGCAGAATGGAAATTTACATTTACCGAAGAAGTTTGGATTATACCAACGCGCGGTGGATTCGTACCTATGAAGATGAATAAAAGATGCATGAGGGAAATTTACATTTACCGAAGAAGTTTGGATTAAACCAACGCGCGGTGGATTTGTACCAATGAAGATGAATAAAAGATGCAGAATGGAAATTTACAATTACCGAAGAAGTTTGGATTATACCAACGTGCTGTGGATTTGTACCAATGAAGATGAATAAAAGATGCAGAATGGAAATTTACATTTACCGAAGAAGTTTGGATTATACCAACGCACGGTGGATTTGTACCTATGAAGATGAATAAAAGATGCATGAGGGAAACTTACATTTCCCCAAGAGGTTTGGATTATACCAACGCGCGGTGGATTTGTACCTATGAAGATGAATAAAAGATGCAGAATGGAAATTTTCATTTACCGAAGAAGTTTGGATTATACCAACGCGCGGTGGATTTGTACCTAGGGAGATGAATATGAGATGCGCAATGGAAATTTACATTTACCGATGAAGTTTGATTATACCAACACGCGGTGGATTTGTACCTATGAAGATGAATAAAAGATGCATGAGGGAAATTTACATTTACCGAAGAACTTTGGATTATACCAACGCGCGGTGGATTTGTACCTATGAAGATGAATAAAAGATGCAGAATGGAAATTTACATTTACCGAAGAAGTTTTGATTATACCAACGCGCGGTGGATTTGTACCTACGAAGATGAATAAAAGATGCAGAATGGAAATTTACATTTACCGAAGTTTGGATTATACCAACGCGCGGTGGATTTGTACCTATGAAGATGAATAAAAGATGCAGAATGGAAATTTACAATTACCGGAAAAGTTTGGATTATACCAACGCGCGGTGGATTTGCACCTATGAAGATGAATAAAAGACACAGAATGGAAATTTTCATTTACCGAAGAAGTTTGGATTATACCAACGCGCGGTGGATTTGTACCTATGATGATGAATAAGAGAGGCGCAATGGAAATTTACATTTACCGAAGAAGTTTGGATCATACCAACGCGCGGTGGATTTGTACCTATGAAGATGAATAAAAGATGTGTGAGGGAAACTTACATTTCCCCAAGAAGTTTGGATTATACCAACGCGCGGTGGATTTGTACCTATGAAGATGAATAAAAGATTCAGAATGGAAATTTACATTTACCGAAGATGTTTGGATTATACCAACGCGCGGTGGATTTTTACCTAGGGAGATGAATAAAAGATGCAGAATGGAAACCTACATTTACCGAAGAAGTTTGGATTATACCAACGCGCGGTTGATTTGTACCTAGGGAGATGAATAAAAGATGCAGAATGGAAATTTACATTTACCGAAGAAGTTTGGACCATACCAACATGCAGTGGATTTGTACATAGGGAGATGAATAAGAGATGCGCTATGGAAATTTACAATTACTGAAGAAGTTTGGATTATACCAACGTGCGGTGGATTTGTACCTATGAAGATGAATAAAAGATGCACGAGGGAAACTTACATTTCCCCAAGAAGTTTGGATTATACCAACGCGCGGTGGATTTGTACCTATGAAGATGAATAAAAGATGCAGAATGGAAATTTACATTTACCGAAGAAGTTTGGATTATACCAACGCGCGGTGGATTCGTACCTATGAAGATTTATAAAAGATGTAGAATGGAAATTTACATATACCGAAGAAGTTTGGATTATACCAACGTGCGGTGGATTTGTACCTATGAAGATGAATAAAAGATGCACGAAGGAAACTCACATTTCCCCAAGAATTTGGGATTATAGCAATGCGCGGTGGATTTGTACCTATGAAGATGAATAAAAGATGCAGAATGGAAATTTACATTTACCGAAGAAGTTTGGACTATACCAACACGCGGTGGATTTGTACCTATGAAGATGAATAAAAGACGCATGAGGGAAACTTACATTTCCCCAAGAGGTTTGGATTATACCAACGCGCGGTGGATTTGCACCTATGAAGATGAATAAAAGACGCAGAATGGAAATTTTCATTTACCGATGAAGTTTGGATTATACCAACGCGCGGTGGATTTGTACCTATGATGATGAATAAGAGATGCGCAATGGAAATTTACATTTACCGAAGAAGTTTGGATCATACCAACGCGCGGTGGATTTGTACCTATGAAGATGAATAAAAGATGTGTGAGGGAAACTTACATTTCCCCAAGAAGTTTGGATTATACCAACGCGCGGTGGATTTGTACCTATGAAGATGAATAAAAGATTCAGAATGGAAATTTACATTTACCGAAGATGTTTGGATTATACCAACGCGCGGTGGATTCGTACCTATGAAGATAAATAAAAGATGCAGAATGGAAATTTACATTTACCGAAGAAGTTTGGATTATACCAACGCGCGGTGGATTTGTACCTATGAAGATGAATAAAAGATGCAGAATGGAAATTTACATTTACCGAAGAAGTTTGGATTATACCAACGTGCGGTGGATTTGTACCTATGAAGATGAATAAAAGATGCACGAGGGAAACTCACATTTCCCCGAGAAGTTTGGATTATACCAACGTGCGGTGGATTTGTACCTATGAAGATGAATAAAAGATGCACGAGGGAAACTCACATTTCCCCGAGAAGTTTGGATTATACCAACGTGCGGTGGATTTGTACCTATGAAGATGAATAAAAGATGCACGAGGGAAACTTACATTTCCCCAAGAAGTTTGGATTATACCAACGCGCGGTGATTTAAACCTTTGAAGATTTATAAAAGATGCAGAATGGAAATTTACATTTACCGAAGAAGTTTGGATTATACAAACGTGCGGTGGATTTGTACCTATGAAGATGAATAAAAGATGCACGAGGAAAACTTACATTTCCCAAGAAGTTTGGATTATACCAATGCGCGGTGGATTTGTACCTATGAAGATGAATAAAAGATGCAGAATGGAAATTTACATTTACCGAAGAAGTTTGGATTATACCAACGCGCGGTGGATTCGTACCTATGAAGATGAATAAAAGATGCATGAGGGAAATTTACATTTACCGAAGAAGTTTGGATTAAACCAACGCGCGGTGGATTTGTTCCAATGAAGATGAATAAAAGATGCAGAATGGAAATTTACATTTACCGAAGAAGTTTGGATTATACCAACGCGCGGTGGATTTGCACCTATGAAGATGAATAAAAGACGCAGAATGGAAATTTTCATTTACCGAAGAAGTTTGGATTATACCAACGCGCGGTGGATTTGTACCTATGATGATGAATAAGAGAGGCGCAATGGAAATTTACATTTACCGAAGAAGTTTGGATCATACCAACGCGCGGTGGATTTGTACCTATGAAGATGAATAAAAGATGTGTGAGGGAAACTTACATTTCCCCAAGAAGTTTGGATTATACCAACGCGCGGTGGATTTGTACCTATGAAGATGAATAAAAGATTCAGAATGGAAATTTACATTTACCGAAGATGTTTGGATTATACCAACGCGCGGTGGATTTTTACCTAGGGAGATGAATAAAAGATGCAGAATGGAAACCTACATTTACCGAAGAAATTTGGATTATACCAACGCGCGGTTGATTTGTACCTAGGGAGATGAATAAAAGATGCAGAATGGAAATTTACATTTACCGAAGAAGTTTGGACCATACCAACATGCAGTGGATTTGTACATAGGGAGATGAATAAGAGATGCGCTATGGAAATTTACAATTACTGAAGAAGTTTGGATTATACCAACGTGCGGTGGATTTGTACCTATGAAGATGAATAAAAGATGCACGAGGGAAACTTACATTTCCCCAAGAAGTTTGGATTATACCAACGCGCGGTGGATTTGTACCTATGAAGATGAATAAAAGATGCAGAATGGAAATTTACATTTACCGAAGAAGTTTGGATTATACCAACGCGCGGTGGATTCGTACCTATGAAGATTTATAAAAGATGTAGAATGGAAATTTACATATACCGAAGAAGTTTGGATTATACCAACGTGCGGTGGATTTGTACCTATGAAGATGAATAAAAGATGCACGAAGGAAACTCACATTTCCCCAAGAATTTGGGATTATAGCAATGCGCGGTGGATTTGTACCTATGAAGATGAATAAAAGATGCAGAATGGAAATTTACATTTACCGAAGAAGTTTGGACTATACCAACACGCGGTGGATTTGTACCTATGAAGATGAATAAAAGACGCATGAGGGAAACTTACATTTCCCCAAGAGGTTTGGATTATACCAACGCGCGGTGGATTTGCACCTATGAAGATGAATAAAAGACGCAGAATGGAAATTTTCATTTACCGATGAAGTTTGGATTATACCAACGCGCGGTGGATTTGTACCTATGATGATGAATAAGAGATGCGCAATGGAAATTTACATTTACCGAAGAAGTTTGGATCATACCAACGCGCGGTGGATTTGTACCTATGAAGATGAATAAAAGATGTGTGAGGGAAACTTACATTTCCCCAAGAAGTTTGGATTATACCAACGCGCGGTGGATTTGTACCTATGAAGATGAATAAAAGATTCAGAATGGAAATTTACATTTACCGAAGATGTTTGGATTATACCAACGCGCGGTGGATTCGTACCTATGAAGATAAATAAAAGATGCAGAATGGAAATTTACATTTACCGAAGAAGTTTGGATTATACCAACGCGCGGTGGATTTGTACCTATGAAGATGAATAAAAGATGCAGAATGGAAATTTACATTTACCGAAGAAGTTTGGATTATACCAACGTGCGGTGGATTTGTACCTATGAAGATGAATAAAAGATGCACGAGGGAAACTCACATTTCCCCGAGAAGTTTGGATTATACCAACGTGCGGTGGATTTGTACCTATGAAGATGAATAAAAGATGCACGAGGGAAACTTACATTTCCCCAAGAAGTTTGGATTATACCAACGCGCGGTGATTTAAACCTTTGAAGATTTATAAAAGATGCAGAATGGAAATTTACATTTACCGAAGAAGTTTGGATTATACAAACGTGCGGTGGATTTGTACCTATGAAGATGAATAAAAGATGCACGAGGAAAACTTACATTTCCCAAGAAGTTTGGATTATACCAATGCGCGGTGGATTTGTACCTATGAAGATGAATAAAAGATGCAGAATGGAAATTTACATTTACCGAAGAAGTTTGGATTATACCAACGCGCGGTGGATTCGTACCTATGAAGATGAATAAAAGATGCATGAGGGAAATTTACATTTACCGAAGAAGTTTGGATTAAACCAACGCGCGGTGGATTTGTTCCAATGAAGATGAATAAAAGATGCAGAATGGAAATTTACATTTACCGAAGAAGTTTGGATTATACCAACGCACGGTGGATTTGTACCTATGAAGATGAATAAAAGATGCATGAGGGAAACTTACATTTCCCCAAGAGGTTTGGATTATACCAACGCGCGGTGGATTTGTACCTATGAAGATGAATAAAAGATGCAGAATGGAAATTTTCATTTACCGAAGAAGTTTGGATTATACCAACGCGCGGTGGATTTGTACCTAGGGAGATGAATATGAGATGCGCAATGGAAATTTACATTTACCGATGAAGTTTGATTATACCAACGCGCGGTGGATTTGTACCTATGAAGATGAATAAAAGATGCATGAGGAAAATTTACATTTACCGAAGAACTTTGGATTATACCAACGCGCGGTGGATTTGTACCTATGAAGATGAATAAAAGATGCAGAATGGAAATTTACATTTACCGAAGAAGTTTTGATTATACCAACGCGCGGTGGATTTGTACCTACGAAGATGAATAAAAGATGCAGAATGGAAATTTACATTTACCGAAGTTTGGATTATACCAACGCGCGGTGGATTTGTACCTATGAAGATGAATAAAAGATGCAGAATGGAAATTTACAATTACCGGAAAAGTTTGGATTATACCAACGCGCGGTGGATTTGTACCTACGAAGATGAATAAAAGATGCAGAATGGAAATTTTCATTTACCGAAGAAGTTTGGATTATACCAACGCGCGGTGGATTTGTACCTATGATGATGAATAAGAGAGGCGCAATGGAAATTTACATTTACCGAAGAAGTTTGGATCATACCAACGCGCGGTGGATTTGTACCTATGAAGATGAATAAAAGATGCAGAATGGAAATTTACATTTACCGAAGATGTTTGGATTATACCAACGCGCGGTGGATTCGTACCTATGAAGATAAATAAAAGATGCATGAGGGAAACTTACATTTCCCCAAGAGGTTTGGATTATACCAACGCGCGGTGGATTTGTACCTATGAAGATGAATAAAAGATGCAGAATGGAAATTTACATTTACCGAAGAAGTTTTGATTATACCAACGCGCGGTGGATTTGTACCTACGAAGATGAATAAAAGATGCAGAATGGAAATTTACATTTACCGAAGTTTGGATTATACCAACGCGCGGTGGATTTGTACCTATGAAGATGAATAAAAGATGCACAATGGAAATTTACAATTACCGGAAAAGTTTGGATTATACCAACGCGCGGTGGATTTGTACCTACGAAGAGGAATAAAAGATGCAGAATGGAAATTTACATTTACCGAAGAAGTTTGGATTATACCAACGTGCGGTGGATTTGTACCTATGAAGATGAATAAAAGATGCACGAGGGAAACTACATTTCCCCAAGAAATTTGGATTATACCAATGCGCGGTGGATTTGTACCTAGGGAGATGAATAAAAGATGCTCAATGGAAATTTACATTTACTGATTATGTTCGGATTATACCAACGCGCGGTGGATTTGTACCTAAGAAGATGAATAAAAGATGCAGAATGGAAATTTACATTTACCGAAGGAGTTTGGATTATACCAATGCACGGTGAATTTGTACCTATGAAGATGAATAAAAGAGACAGAATGGAAATTTACATTTCCCGAAGAAATTTGGATTATACCAACGCGCGGTGGATTTGTACCTATGAGGATGAATAGTAAAAGTAAAGTTAGCGACCATAGTCGAGGGTGACCCGAAGGCTCCCTTTTCGATAGCTACTACACCAAGGTGTAGGGGAGGGCGCTACTCCATTCCCAGGATTGCTCCACTTTACCCTTGAACCGTACCTTATAATGCTGAGTGTTAAGCAAGGTGGTATCAAGTTCCATTTTTAAAGTCTTTGGTATGACTCGACCTGGGATTGAACCCAGGTCTCCCGGGCCATTGGCGAACACTCTAACCGCTGGGCCGAATAAAAGATACAAAATGGAAATTTACATTTACCGAAGAAGTTTGGATTATACCAACGTGCGGTGGATTTGTACCTATGAAGATGAATAAAAGATGCACGAGGGAAACTTACATTTCCCCAAGAATTTTGGATTATACCAATGCGCGGTGGATTTGTACCTATGAAGATGAATAAAAGATGCAGAATGGAAATTTACATTTACCGAAGAAGTTCGCATTATATCAACGCGCGGTGGATTTCTTCCTAGGGAGATGAATAAAAGATGCAGAATAGAAATTTACATTTACCAAAGAAGTTTGGAGTATACCAACGCGCGGTGGTTTTGTACCTATTAAGATGAATAACAGATGCAGAAATGATATTTACATTTCCCCAAGAAGTTTGGATTAAACCAACGCAATGTGGATTTGTACCTATAAAGATGAATAAAAGATGCAGAATGGTAATTTACATTTCCCATAGAATTTATGAGTACACAAACGCGCAGTGGATTTGTACATACTAAGATGAATAAAAGATGCAGAATGGAAATTTACATTTACCGAAGAAGTTTGGATTATACCAACGTGCGGTGGATTTGTACCTATGAAGATGAATAAAAGATGCAGAATGGAAATCTACATTTACCGAAGAACTTTGGATTATACCAACGCGCAGTGGATTTGTACATATGAAGACGAATAAAAGATGCAGGATGGAAATTTACATTTACCGAAGAAGTTTGGATTATACCAACGCGCGGTGGATGTGTACCTATGAAGATGAATAAAGGATGCAGAATGGAAATTTACATTTACCAAAGTGGTTTGGATTATACCAACGCGCGGTGGATTTATACCTATGAAGATGAATTAAGGATGTAGAATGGAAATTTACATTTACCGAAGAAGTTTGGATTATACCAACGCGCCGTGGATTTGTACCTAGGGAGATGAATAATAGATGCAGAAGGGAAATTTACATTTCCCGAAGAAGTTTGGATTATACCAACGCGCATTGAATTTGTACCTATGAAGATGAAAAAAAGATGCAGAATGGAAATTTAAATTTATCGAAGAAGTTTGGATTATACCAACGCGCGGCGGATTTGTACCCACGGAGCAGAATGAAAGATGCAGAATGGAAATTTACATTTACCGAAGAAGTTTGGATTATACCAACGTGCTGTGGATTTGTACCTACGAAGATGAATAAAAGATGCAGAATGGAAATTTACATTTACCAAAGAAATTTGGATTATACCAACGCGCGGTGGATTTGTACCTTGGGAGATGAATAAATGATGCTCAATGGAAATTTACATTTACTGATTATCTTCGGATTATACCAACGCGCGGTGGATTTGTACCTAAGAAGATGAATAAAAGATGCAGAATGGAAATTTACATTTACCGAAGGAGTTTGGATTATACCAATGCACGGTGAATTTGTACCTATGAGGATGAATAAAAGAGACAGAATGGAAATTTACATTTCCCGAGAAATTTGGATTATACCAACGTGCGGTGGATTTGTACCTAAGAAGATGAATAAAAGATGCAGAATGGAAATTTACATTTCCCGAAGAAGTTTGGATTATACCAATGCACGGTGAATTTGTACCTATGAATTTGAATAAAAGAGACAGAATGGAAATTCATATTTATCGAGAAGTTTGGATTATACCGACGCGCGGTGGATTTGTACCTAGGGAGATGAATAAAAGATGTGTAATGGAAATTTACATTTACCGAAGAAGTTTGAATTATACCAACGCGCAGTGGATGTGTACCTATGAAGATGAATAAAAGATGAACAAAGGAAATTTAAATTTCCCGAATATGTTTGGATTATACCAACGCGCGGTGGATTTGTACCTATGAATATGCATAAAAGATGCAAAATGCAAATTTACATTTACCGAAGTAGTTTGGATTATAGCAACGCGCGGTGAATTTGTACCTATGAAGATGAATAAAAGATGCAGAATGGAAATTACATTTACCGAAGAAATTTGGATTATATTAACGTGCGGTGGATTTGCACCTAGGAAGTTTAAGGAAAGATGCGGAATGGAAATTTACATTTCCCGAAGAAGTTTGGATTATACCAACCGGCAGTGGATCTGTACCTATGAAGATGAATATAAGATGAACAAGGGAAATTTACTTTCCCGAAAAAGTTCAGATTCTATCAACACGCGGTGGATTTGTACCTATGAAGATGAAGAAAAGATGCTCAAAGGAAATTTACATTTCCCCAAGAAGGTAGGATTATACAAACGCGCGGTGGATTTGAACCTGTCAAGAAGAAGAAAAGATGCACAATGTAAATTTACATTTCCTGAAGAAGTTTAGATTATACCATCCCTCGGTGGATTTGTACCTATGAAGATTGGAATATACCAGACGTGCGGTGGATTTATACCTATGAAGATGAATAAAAGAGGCACAAAGGAAATTTACAATTCCCGAAGAAGTTTGGATTATACCAAAACCTGGTGGATTTGTACCTATGAAGATGAATTAAAGTTGCAGAATGGAAATTCACATTTACCGAAGAAGTTTGGATTATACCAACGCGCAGTGGATTTGTACCTAGGGAGATGAAAAAAAATGTACAATGGAAATTTACATTTCCTGAAGAAGTTTGGATTATACCAACGCGCGGTGGATTTGTAACTATGAAGGTGAAGAAGAGTTGATGAATGGAAATTTAAATTTCCCGAAGAAGTTTGGATTATACCAACGCACGGTGGATTTGTACCTATGTAGATAACGAAAAGATGCACAATGGAAATTTACATTTTCCGAAGAAGTTTGGATTATACCAACGCTCGGTGGATTTGTACCTATAAAGATGAAAAAAGTGGAAAAATTGAAATTTACATTTCACGAAGAAGTTTGGATTATACCAACGCGCGGTGGATTTGTAACTATGAAGATGAATATAAGATGCACAATGGAAATTCACATTTCCCGAAGAAGTTTGGATTATACCCCCGCGCGGGGGATTTGAACCTATGAAGATGAATAAAAGATGCACAATGGATATTTACATTTACCGAAGAAGTTTGGATTATACCAACGCGCGGTGGATTTGTACCTATGAAGATGAATAAAAGATGCAGAATGGAAATTTACATTTACCGAAGAAGTTTTGATTATCCCAACGCGCGGTGGATTTGTACCTATGAAGATGAATAAAAGATGAAGAATGGAAATTTACATTTACCGAAGAAGTTTGGATTATACCAATGCACGGTGAATTTGTAACTATGAAGATGAATAAAAGAGACAGAATGGAAATTCAAATTTATCGAGAAGTTTGGATTATACCGACGAGCGGTGGATTTTTACCTAGGGAGATGAATAAAAGATGCAGAATGGAAATTTACATTTACCGAAGAAGTTTGAATTATACCAACGCGCAGTGGATGTGTACCTATGAAGATGAATAAAAGATGAACAAGGGAAATTTAAATTTCCCGAATATGTTTGGATTATACCAACGCGCGGTGGATTTGTACCTATGAAGATGCATAAAAGATGCAAAAGGCAAATTTACATTTACCGAAGTAGTTTTGATTATACCAACGTGCGGTGAATTTGTACCTATGAAGATGAATAAAAGATGCAGAATGGAAATTTACATTTACCGAAGAAGTTTGGATTATACCAACGTGCGGTGGATTTGCACCTATGAAGATTAAGGAAAGATGCGGAATGGAAATTTACATTTCCCGAAGAAGTTTGGATTATACCAACGCGTGGTTGATTCGTACCTATGAAGATGAATAAAAGATACACAAGGGAAATTAATTTTTCCCGAAGAAGTTTGGATTATACCAACGCGCGGTGGATTTGTACCTTTGAAGATGAAGAAAAGTGGAAAAACTGAAATTTACATTTCCCGAAGAAGTTGGGATCATACCAACGCGTGGTGGATTTGTACCCATTAGGATGAATAAAAAATGCACAATGGAAATTTACATTTCCCGAAGAAGTTTGGATTATACCAACGCATGGGGGATTTGTACCTATTAAGATGAAGAAAAGATGCACAAGGGAAAAATATATTTCCCCAAGAAGTTTCTATTATACCAGCGCGCGGTTGATTCATACCTATGAAGATAAAGAAAAGATGCACAATAGAAATTTACATTTCCCCAAGAAGTTTGGATTATACGATCGCACGGTGGATTTGTACCTATGAAGATGAAGAAAAATGGAAGAATTGAAATTTACATTTCCCAAAGATGGTTTGTTTATACCAACGCGTGGTGGATTTGTACCTACGACTATGAATTAAAGATGCAGAATTGAAATTTACATGTACCGAAGAAGTTTGGATTATACCAACGCTCGGTGGATTTGTACCTATGAAGATGAATAAAAGATGCTGAATGGAAATGTACATTTACCGAAGAAGATTGGATTAAACCAACGCGCGGTGGATTTGCAACTGTGAAGATGAATAATAGATGCAGAATTGAAATTTACATTTACCGACGAAGTTCGGATTATACCAACGTCGGTGGATTTGTACCTATCAAGAAGAAGAAAAGATGCACAAGGGAAATTAACATTTCCACAAAAAGTTTGGATTATACCAACGCGCAGTGGATTTGTACCTATGAAGATGAATAAAAGATGCAGAATGGAAATTTAAATTTATCGAAGAAGTTTGGATTATACCGATGCGCGTTGGATTCGTACCTAGGGAGATGAATAAAAGATGAAGAATGGAAATTTACATTTACCGAAGAAGTTAGGATTATACCAACGCGCGGAGGATTTGTACCTCGGGAGATTAATAAAAGGTACACAATGGAAATTACATTTACCGAAGAAGTTTGGATTATACCAACGCGCGGTGGATTTCTACCTATGAAGATGAATAAAAGATGCTGAATGGAAATGTACATTTACCGAAGAAGATTGGATTAAACCAACGCGCGGTGGATTTGCAACTGTGAAGATGAATAATAGATGCAGAAGAGAAATTTACATTTACCGAAGAAGTTTGGATTATACCAACGCGCATTGAATTTGTAACTATGAAGATGAAAAAAAGATGCAGAATGGATATTTAAATTTATCGAAGAAGTTTGGATTATACCAAGGCTTGATGGATTTGTACCTATGAAGATGAATGAAAGATGCACAATGGAAATTTACATTTACCGAAGAAGTTTGGATTATACCAACGTGCGGTGGATTTGCACCTACGAAGATTAAGGAAAGATGCGGAATGGAAATTTACATTTCCCGAAGAAGTTTGGATTATACCAACCGGCAGTGGCTTTGTACATATGAAGTTGATGAAAAGATGCACATTGGAAATTTACATTTCCCGAAGATGTTTGGATTATATCAACGCACAGGGAATTTGCACGTATAAAGATGAATAAAAGATGCAGAATGGAAATTTACATTTCCCGAAGAAGTTTGGATTATACTAACGCGTGGTGGATTTGTACCTATGAAGATGAATAAAAGATAAACAAGGGAAATTTACATTTCCCGAAGATGTTTGGATTATACCAACGCGCGGTGGATTTGTTCTATGAAAATTAATAAATGATGCACAATGGAAATATACATTTCCGGAAGAAGTTTAGATTATACCATCCCGCAGTGGATTTGTACATCTGAAGATGAAGGAAAATGTAAAATTGAAATTTACATTTCCGCAAGAAGTTTAGATTATATCAAAGCGCGGTGGATTTGTACCTATGAAGATGAATAAAAATGCACAATGGAAGTCTTCATTTCCCGAAGAAGTTTGGATTATACCAACGCGCGGTGGATTTGTACCCATTAAGATGAAGAAAAGATGCAGAATGGAAGTTTTCGTTTCCCGAAGAAGTTTGGATTATACCAACGCGCGGTGGATTTGTACTATGAAGATGAAAAAAAGTTGAAAAATGGAAATTGACATTTCCCGAAGAAATTTGGATTATACCATCGCGTTGTGGATTTTTACCTTTGGAGACTAATAAAGGATGCACAAGGGAAATTTATATTTCCCGAAGAAGTTTTAATAACCCAACGCGTGGTGGATTTGTACCTATGAAGATGAATAAAAGATGCACAATGGAAATTTAAATTTCCCGAAAAAGTTTGGATTATACCAACGTGCTGTGGATTTGTACCTATGAAGATGAATAAAAGATGCACGATGGAAATTTACATTTCCCGAAGAAGTTTGGATTATACCTACGGGCGTTGGATTTGTATCTATGAGCATGAATAAAAGATGCACAAGGGGAATTTACATTTCCCGAAGAATTTTGGATTATACCAACGCGCGGTGGATTTGCACCTATGAAGATGAATATAAGATGCACGATGAAAATTTACATTTCCCGAAGAAGTTTGGATTATACCAACGTTCGGTGGATTTGTACCTATGAATATGAAGAAAAGAGGAAAAATGGAAATTTACATTTCCCGAAGAAGTTTGGATTATACCAACGTGCTGTGGATTTGTACCTATGAAGATGAAGAAAAATGGAAAAATTGTAATTTACTTTTCCCCAAAAATATTAGATTATACCAACGCTCGGTGGATTTGCACCTATGAAGATGAATAAAAGATTCACAATGGAAAATTACATTTCCCCAAGAAGTTTGGATTATAGCAACGTGCGGTGGATTTGTACCTATGAAGATTAATAAAACATGCACGATGGAAATTTACATTTCCCGAAGAATTTTGGATTATACCAACGCGCGGTGGATTTGTACTTATGAAGATGAATTAAAGATTCACGATGGAAATTTACATTTCCACAAGAAGTTTAGATTATACCAACGTTCGCTGGATTTGTACTATAAAAATGAATAAAAGATGCACAATGGAAATTTACATTTCCCGAAGAAGTTTTGATTAAACCAACGCGCGGTGGATTTGTACCTATGAAGATGAAGGAAAGATGCACAATGGATATTTACATTTCCCGAAAAAGTTTAGATCATACCAACGCGCGGTGGATTTGTACCTATGAAGATGAAGAAAAGATGTACAATGGAAATTTACATTTCCCTAAAAAGTTCGGATAATACCAACGCGTGGAGGATTTGTACCTATGAAGATGAATAAAAGATGCACGATGGAAATTTACATTTCCCGAAGAAGTTTGGATTATACCAACGGGCGTTGGATTTGTATCTATGAGGATGAATAAAAGATGCACAAGGGAAATTTACATTTCCCGAAGAAGTTTGGATTATACCAACGCGCGGTGGATTTGTACCTATGAAGATGAAAAAAAGTGGCAAAATGGAAATTTACATTTCCCGAAGAAGTTTGGATTATACCAACGTACGATGGATTTGTACCTCTGAAGATGAAGAAAAGATGCACAAGGGAAATTTACATTTCCCGAAGAAGTTTGGGTTATACCAACGCGTGGTGGATTCGTACCTATGAAGATGAAGTAAAGATGCATGATGGACATTTACATTTCCCCAAGAAGTTTAGATTATAACAACGCTCTGTGGATTTGTACTATGAAAATGAATAAAAGATGTACAATGGAAATTTACATTTCCGAAGAAGTTTAGATTATACCAACGCTTGGTGGATTTGTACCTATGAAGATGAATAAAAGATGCACAAGGGAAATTTACATTTCCCCAAGAAGTTTGGATTATACGAATACGCGCGGTGGATTTGCTCCTTATTTCTCTCCTCTCAGTAGTCGACCACGTGACAACTATCATAGATTATTTAGGATAAAAGTGTAATAAAGGAGAAAAAACAAAAAACCGACGTGTAGACACACAAAGACACAGGAAGAAGCACGAGGGGGGAAGATTGGTAGTCAGGTAAATTTTATGGTGTATCAACCCCTCATAGACTTTTTGTGGGATGAAGAGTAATAAAAAAAAAAAAACGGAAATATATACGTATACGTGTACAAAGAATCGAAAAAGAGAAACAATACATGGAGAGAATGAAATTGGTCACGGAAAATTAAAACGAACTGAAAATTCACAGACACAAATCTTGTAATTAAAAAGAACCACGACTTTTTCAAAATAGTCACCACTATATAAATTAAAGGCAATACAAGAACAAACCATTTTTCTTACTGAAGACGACGTAAAACGTCAGAAACACGCGTGAAAGAAAAATAACTAACTTCAAAACAAATCCTTTTGTGGACCTATTCACTTTAAAATATATAAATTATTTAGATATTCTTAACATGTCTAAATTTTTATATGATTGTATTTATTCCACCGAATAGAAAAGTGCCACAAGGCCAACAAATTGTTCGACTTAACAAAATCCATTCTCTGAATATAATAATATATCATTTAATTTACTATAAAGTCACATATATTGTGCAAAACTTACAAGATTATTCTTTAAGAAAGAGTCTAAATATTTCATAGTTACCTCTCTTGTTATAATGTTCATTTCCATGGACAAGAATTTCTTCAAAAATACTTTTCAAAGAAAATTTAGTTTTCAACAGAATTAGTATTTGTAACAAAATGTGCATATTGTGGACAGTAAAGTACCTCTCAAAGATTAGGTATGTATAAATGGGCACATCCATCTAGGATAGATCTTTCCAGGTTTACCAGCAACAATATATTTTGTGAACCTGACCGTGTTTGGTAAATACAGCTTCTTTAACAAGATTTCTGAATCATTTCTCGTTCCTCAACGACATTTGCATCGGAAAAATGAGGTCTAAGCTGTTCGGGTTTTGGTTATTCTTTCCTTGTTTTTCAAATGGTAAAAATGCCCGTATTTGTTAATGTGGAGGATTTTGATGTTCTCGTAGTTCAATTGAAAAAAAAAATCTTCGTGTGTCGGATCCACAATTAACAACACAAGTAATATGAACAAAACAGACAAAATAATTTCACAGCAACAAGAATGTTAAAACATTTTCTTTTATACCATAAAACAATCGAGGAAAAGGTAATACAAAGAAGCCAGGTTAGAATAAGTCTATGTATATGAGTGTGTTGGTGTGTATAATACAAATACATCTTTTTCTGAGTTAGTAACTTATACTTTATATCATCGACCATTTTTTTTATAAAATCAGTTTCAAATGTTTAGTTTTATGTTAGACTTCTTCGTTTCTTTCAAAGTGTTGTAGTTTTCAGAATGGTTTCAATTGTCCACTTTCACAAGTAAATTGCAGTCACCCATTACTTTCCTCAGGTTGTTTTTATTTCCTCCTATGTAGCTAAAGATAATCCCCTACTTCATTGTATTCCCTTTATGTTAGACTTCTTCGCTTCTTTCAAAGTGTTGTAGTTTTCAGAATGGTTTCAATTGTCCACTTTCACAATTGCAGTCACCCATTACTTTCCTCAGGTTGTTTTTATTTCCTCCTATGTAGCTAAAGATAATTCCCTACTTCATTGTATTCCTTCTGTCGTATTCACTCAATCATGTATGCAAGTTTTGCACTTTTCCTTGCAGAAAGTTTTTATTTTCATTAAGATTTCAACAGTTTTTATTGTCCACTTCCTCGAGTAGATTGCCATTTTTTTAAATCTTTTTACCAGTTCGAAAATATTCTCTGCTACAGATGATTTTTTACAATATAAATATGAAAACAATTTAGCAAAATAAATCTTGCAATGATTCTAGTAAAAGAAATTTTGTAACTTTTGTTGCCGCAATATCTGAATAGGATTTAAAGAGACTCCATTTTATTTTCATTTGAAAAAGCTATCAGTTTGTTTTTCTCTGGTCCTTTGCTACGTTACAAACCGTGGAATCCCACCTGTGTGGGGAATTTACCATTCGGAAGCCCATTCGCCTTGTTTTTGACAGGGATACACTACTAGTATACTCAAATCTGGAGTAGGATTTTGAGCCCTACCTAATTTCGGGTTTCCAATCGACAATAAATAGTGCTGTACACTTTATCAGTGGTCAAAGTCTTATTCTCTCAACGAAACTGACCCTCATTCACAGCTTTGTAGTACCTTTATGATAAAATACAATTTGTATCTGATTAGCATGGCATTAATTCAAACCGTACTTCCAAACCACATCGTCCTTCATGCAACATTATTATTCATAGATTTCTACAAAGTATTTGATTCTATAAAGATAGAAAAGTTGGACAGATACTACTGGCATATGGTCTCACCAAAGAAGCTCTTACCGCTATGACGATGCTTTAAAAAAACACGAAAGCAATGTTGCCCTCCCCTGATGGCAACAGGAACAATCTTCGTCTTTGTCGCTGCAATTTATGGAGCGACATAGGTATCACCTGTTGTCAACCGCGACCAACTGATGACACTGTGGGGGGGATTTTTACCTTTCTGCAGAGCTGTGGTCACTGTATTCTACTGCCACAAACATTTCCTTCTTAGGCATCACGTGTTGTCTCCCTTGGCCAACTGATGACCCTGTTGAGAGGAGTTTTACCTTTCTGCAGAGCTGTGGTCACCGTATTCTACTGCCACTAATATTTCCTTCTTAGGCATCACGTGTTGTCTCCCTTGGCCAACTGATGACCCTGTTGAGAGGAGTTTTACCTTTCTGCAGAGCTGTGGTCACCGTATTCTACTGCCACTAACATTTCCTTCTTAGGCATCACATGTTGTCTCCCTTGGCCAACTGATGACCCTGTCGGGAGGAGTTTTACCTTTCTGCAGAGCTGTGGATTCTATAAAGATAGAAAAGTTGGACAGATACTACTGGCATATGGTCTCACCAAAGAAGCTCTTACCACTATGACGATGCTATAAAAAATACGAAAGCTATGTTGCCCTCACCTGATGGCAACGGGAACATATTCGTCTTTGTCGGTGCAATTTATGGAGAGACATAGGCATCACCTGTTGTCAACCGCGACCAACTGATGACACTGTGGGGGGATTTTTACCTTTCTGCATAGCTGTGGTCACTGTATTCTACTGCCACAAACATTTCCTTCTTAGACATCACGTGTTGTCTTCCTCGGCCAATTGATGACCCTGTCGAGAGGAGTTTTACCTTTCTGCAGGGCTGTGGTCACCGTATTCTACAGCCCTAGCCGACGGGGAGAGTTCACTTTCGTGTAATCATTTAGTCGAATAGGAGAGTCTCTTTGTGATCTCGATTGTTTTGAAGTGTGTGCAACATGGCGACTGATATGTAAGCTCCCGTTATTGAAAATATAAACAACATGAAAAAACAAGACGTGATATCCTCCATTCAGATATTATTGTTATATATCGCTAAGAAGAAAAGATTTTCATAATATTTGATGTGAATAATTTACCGACTGATTTTAACAAAGCAAGTTATATTAAATAATTAGCCAGTGATATTGATTTTTATTGATTTCTGATATTATTATTTTATGTTTAAATGTATTAGAATATTTTGCCGTCTAAAGATGAATAAAGTCTCGGAACAGACTTTTTTCTAACATTTTTTTTCAAAAGTAAAAAACAAGAGAGATGTTTCTGAGATTTGAACTATTCGATAAGGGTATCAATTTGATTTTGACTAACAAGCTCTCTCTGTCTCTCTCTCTCTCTCAATATATATATATAAATCTAATCATGAATATATATATATATGTTAATATATATATGCAGAAGTGTGTGTTGAAGTCCCTGGAAATTTTTACAATATTGGAAGTTGGTAAATATACTTTTTTCAGTAAGACTATAAAAGTATTATCGTTGGCTGTAAGTTCCTCCATTCTTTATCAAAATATTACACAAAATTAATGTCATAAATATTTATTTATTCCTATTTCACATTTATTCCTAATTTCATTTGGACTTTTGGCATACCCCATCAACCTCAGATAATAAATGGTTTATATTTAAACTATGATACTCTATTTGACGAACCTTTCGAAGTTAATAAGTTAAATTACGTATCGAACATTTTTATTTTCAAATTACATAATGTTTCTGATAACTGACCTATTCAAAAAAAGTATTTTCAAAATGTAATTGTTTAGATAATCCGTATTTCAATGGCCTGCTCGATGCAAATCAGCCAATCAAGTCACTTATAATTTCATAGGTACCTAACTGAAAAGAGCCGCTAAAAATGTAGATTTTCAAATTATGGTTTGAAAGCTGTGAATAGTCGTCCAAAATCTGACTGCTAAGTAATATCATATTTGTCATCTTCATGTAAATGTGCCAATCAAGACGCTTTTCATTGGATGGACAACTTTCGAGAGACAATTGTCTCTTTTCCTTTCTTAGGTGTACAGAGGTAAAGAGCATTGAAGATAAATCATTATTCAAAGAAATAGTAAAAAAGTAATAAAAAAAACTTTTAAAATGTTCAAAGATTAGGTCGATCCATGTCGAATATTAAAGAGGAGTGGATCTATACTTTGCTCGACGTCAAACAGTCGAGGATTTTCGAAAAGTCTTATGTTAGTTAACAAGCCAAATAATAGCATAACATTATTTAGTTGTCTAACTGACAAAGTCTGACGAATCTCATAGTCCTTCTCCATAGACGAGATCTGTTTCCATCGGTAACACTGATGGTCATTTCATTCCTTTTTTTTCTAACAAAGTCTTGTTCCGTGTACTCTAATTGTATGTCACACTTGTTCTGGTTTACTTCCAACTGTTTCTTCTTGAATGACTCCCGTCTATTAAAAAATGATGCATATTCATAAGCAATAGTAATATTACGTACTTACAAACCTGTGAATCATATTAAAAATGGCCGCTTAGACAAAAAACAACAACAAAGGAATAAACTGTAAGTTTTTTGCCAACAAAGAAAATATTCAAATAAAGATTAAAAGAGACGGACTCGTGGGTGTACAACAAAACAAATACATTTATTAACCACAGGGAAAGACATGAAACTAATGACCATGAACAGAACTGTTTCAACTCTGTGGGCACCAGTTAAAAGGCCATCCACTATGTGTCATGATGGATTCTCAGTCTGCCTTTTTTTTCATATGTCTACGGTCATCTAGTCCCGAGAAATCTCACAGTGCACGTTCCCTTTGATGAAAATATTTTTTATACTACAGAGGGATATTTGATATTTTGATAACTTTGATATTTTTCGTTAAGTCTGATCATAAACACCAACAAAATCGACAGGCAGTTCAAGCTTTTCGAATCAGCTAAGATTAAAACGTCGCAAACATCAAATAAATAACTACTATTTTAAAAACTTTAACAGTTAAGAAAATTTAATTTTTTTAACCACTTTGAAATTGAAGTAAAACTCAAATTAATTACGTTATCATATTAGTTGCTTGCTTGGTTTCTATATTTTTAAATTCCTGTTAAACATTGGCTTCTGTTTTCCTTAAATTCATTTTAGATGAAGAATTGTCGGTCGATAAGTCAACACGACAATTGAGAAATCTTTGATAGAATAGCAACCATTAGAAAAATCAAGTTTCCTGTGACCAAACAAAAGTTCGAATCCCTCTTATCAACATAGATAATATCGCCAAATTCCTCTGTCAGTGGAATTTTTCATTACAAACATTTCACCTTACAATAATACTCACACATCGTCTACAGAAGTTCTCAACGAAAATCGCTTCAACCTGAGATCATACGCTACCCATCCAGGATCATTCGACTCGATTGGAGTTTTTCTACAAACGGGCGTCATTTTAGATGTACATTCTTGTTCCGACCAATCAGAAATCCAGCATGTTTCAATCATCTATCTCTCCCTATCTATCTATCTATATATATAAAGATAGATAGATACAGAAGACTGTCAGTCTGGCCCTAAATTAATCCCTCACGTAATATGCCAGGTCTTATATGCCTGAGAGAAAAACTCTGAACGAGGACTTATTCTATAAGGGATCAAGTGCCAACCTGCCCCGTCTTCGCACGTACGAAAATAAAGTCCCGTTTTGGGATTTTAATCAATTTGCCGTCACACTATATATATATATATATATATATATATATATTATATATATGTGTGTGTGTGTGTGTGTGTGTATTTGTATATCTACCTAATTATCTCTCTTTTGAACTCCTATCGAGATTAGTACTTATCTATCTCAGTCATTTCGTATCTCTGTATCTATTAATTATATATACATAAGTGTGTATGTGTGTGGTTCTATCTATACATGCTTCGGTTCTATGTATTTCAGCCTATTAATATATATCATAGCACTATCTATCTATCTATCTATCTATCTATCTATCTAATTCTTTTCATATGTTTAAAGATAATTTAATAATCTTTTAAGGAAAATGTGTAATTATTTTATATTTAATCAAAATTTAATAATTCTTTTTTTTTCAATCAAAATTTAATAAATTCAATTTTGATTTTTCTACAAAGATAGAAAATAGTTTCTGTGCCGAAAAAGATGTGATTTAACTGTTCAAAGTTATCCGGAAGATGAAAGATAAATTCTTATATTGATAAAAATGAAGATCATCTGCAAATTCAGACGATACATTTGAAGGTTTTCCAGATGGAAAAAAAAAGTTTTATTCCAGAAATCCAATCCAAGAAATTTTATTTAACACAAAAATTATAAAAAGATTTTTGCTTAAAACCTCTCAAGCGATATCTTAAACAATTAACAGTTTTACTGTATCGAAAAAAGCAAAATGTGTAATGTTTATACATTTTTTGACAAAATAAAAGCAATTTTATAAAAGTGTTTCCTCTTTTGTTTATGTTTGCTAATATACAATCAGAAAAAAAAAACCGAAAATATATTTTTATATGAGAATTGATTTTTTATGTATTGCAGACGTTTTGTCCTCATCTTGGTAGGTTTTTTTTTTTTGTTTTTTTTTGTGTGTTGTTTCTTCTTCACTACATTTCGGCCAAATTTCACCTCTGGCCTTCTTCAGGTGATTAATCGCGACCTTAGATAGGAATGCAGAGTCTTGTAACCGTATTCCCGGTAATCACTGCCTTCCATAGTTGTTGTCTATCGGACCACGTTTTTGACCAAATAAACCTCTGGATTGCTTAGGTAGGAATTGAAACCGCTATCTTCTGGCAATGCTCACCTGTAACCGTAGAGACTAAACGCCTCTATCCGCTGCGCCACGAAGGGCGATCAAGGTTGGATTTTTTGGTCTTATAAATCCAATTATTTGTCCTCCTTATCTGGTCCTCCATAGTCGGGTCCGTACTGAATTTGTAATTGTCTTTAATTGGAAACATTTTGAGATGAGGCTTCTTAATCTGAGAATTAATTTTTTATCTATTTTTATTTATTGCAGACAGTTTAATTGGATAATTTAATTATAAGACCAAAAAATCCAACCTTGATCGCCCTTCGGGGCCCGTGGCGTAGCGGTTAGAGGCGTTGAGTCTCTACGGTTCCAGGTGAGCATTGTCAGAAGATAGCGGTTTCAATTCCTACCCGAGCCAGCCAGAGGTTTACTTGGTTAAAAACGTGGTGCGATAGACAACAACTATGGAAGACAGTAATTACTGGGGATACGGTTACAAGACTCAGCATTCCTATTCGAGGTCACGGTGAAACGTAGTGAAGAAGAAACAACACAAAAAATAAAAGACCACTAAGATGAGGACAAAAAGTCCGCAATAAAGAAAAAAAATAATTCTCAGATTAAGAAGCCTCATCTCAAAATGATTCCAATTAAAGACAATATTTTTATATGATTTTTATCAACCGATACTACAAATGTAACGGGAATTAAACGACTCTCTTGTTGATTACGTCAGTAAAAAGAGAATTAATCTCAAAGATTAATCTTTAACAAAATTTGTTAGAGATTTTCATTTTAAAATGAAACTTGTTTTCTACGAATATCAGAAGCACAAAAAAAAAAAGAATAAATAAATAAATGAACAATATAAAATACGTCTATTACGTATTAAAAGGATTTGTTCAACTCTAGAATGTCAACCTTTATTTAAATCAACTTGGTTGTTCATATTACGATTAAAGATTTTTCTCAATACATAAACAATTATGTATAAAAGTCATGATAAAAGTTATGATCATAACTTTATAAATATTTAAATTTCGATTTTTCAACTAATGAAAAACCGCAGAAAGATCTAAACGTTTTCACTGTGCGAGCTCAATGTTCTTTCTGAACTTTTTCCGTTAGTCAAAATATTCTTTCGAATTCAAATTTCCCTCCAATTAATTAAGCAGACGTTAATTTGAAATGCAACAGTATATTTTTTCATTTGAAACGCTGGAGAACTTTTCCAAACCGAACTCACAGACACAGTATTTGATCCTTTTTTACAACAGCAACTCAAGCGTTCATTTCCCTTTACAAAACATGTAAAATAAAATAAAAAATCGCTTGCAACAAAAATAAATAGCTGTCTGGGAATGAACTGCAATATCATTCGATAAAAATATTTTTATATCTACCTGTCTATATATCTATCGATCTCTCTATTTGTTTATCAATCTCATTTTTTTCCATATCTGTCAATCTATCTATATATCTGTCTATCTACCGCGATGTAGTAACCAACGAGTTGAACAGGCACCTCCTAGTAATCGTGTTCGAACTCCAATTGCAGTATTTCGTTCAACGTGAAAGTCGATCAACATGAATTTTCCAGTGACATGCTTCGTTTCATTTTAAATGCATATCTGACGCAGTTTACATGGTATCTCAGACAAGCACATCCTAACCCAACCGAAACAACACACTTCCGTTCATGACCGGTTCCACAACCGTAATTTTTTTAACGGGAACAACACGTCATGCGACAACTCACACTCATGTTCCTTGAACATTTTCGACTAAAACGACAAACGCCTCACGATCAGACAACATAGATGCGTAGATACCATCAACATCGATCATATCAATAAAAAAAGAACAAATATCAATATGAACCTAATACTGAACACTAACTAGACCAATGGTACAGCTTCTCCAACTAAACGGATCTAAACAGGTCACTTCCTTAACAATTTGAAAATACACGTTGATACGATCAATTATCAAAGTGGAGGGCTTTATCATAGCCCACAAGCAACTGATGTTGGAAATCCTTGTTGATGGCACGGAAACATCCAAACTGGTCACTTCCCCCAAACGTTTTAAAAAGGTGAGTTATTTATTACGATCAATTATCGAAAGGGAGGGCCTTATCATAGCCCACTTGCTACTGATGTTGGAAATCCTTATTTAAAAAACGCAAAGCCATCTTTATTGAGAGTGAACGGAATTCTTCACTGCTACCGTAAATGAACCCTGGTATCAACATAGATAACATAGCTAAGTTCGTCGGTGGAATTTTCAAGCATCAACTCAGAGGTTATTGTCAGGTCAAAATGATTCAACAATCAGTCTCGATCGTAGTTTCTAACCGTTAAGCAGAGAGTGTTCTATTTGCAATATTCTCTTAATGGTATAATGATTTGTTTCAATATTACACATATTTAAGGAGTAGCATCCAGTCCCCACAGTGGATACGTGCTAACCCAGTAAATATACAACCAATTTCTGCAATAAAACCACCAGTGAACACTACCAAGACGAATGCAACAGCTAATCCAGCTAAACAGATCTAAATATCTCATTTCCCCCAGCGATTTAAAAATGCGCGTTAATTGATACGATCAATAATAAAAAAGGACCTACTTCAATGCATTGAATTATCTTAGTTTCTCCTTGTTAAAAGTTTGGTATTGGGTCATTTCAAGACACCGAATCATTTTAGTTTCTCCTCGCTTCTCTGCTTTTGCGAGTCTCATACTGCGCCATCACAAAGAATCAAAAGATCTCAGTTTTTCCACGCTTCACTAATTTTGCGAATCTAAAATTGTCTCCGACCTCATTTCCCTTCCCTACCCGGGGTAGAATGGTACAAAGTCAGAGTCCAGTGTGACGTAATGCCTAGTAGTTGTTTTTGCCAGTCTTATATAACCACGGAGAATTCGACCTGTGATCTTTCACAGGTCGAATTCTCCGTGGTTAAATAATATTCTGGATGGCCACGAAAATTAAATTGGTCATACCTCCAGTCTGCCAGCAAAGCATGCCACTTACGTACTTTACGTGGCATTTCTGCTGGGACACCTGCATCCTGTTTACTTTAGCAAACAGGTCTATTTCCTTTTATGTCACCCTCGAAATTTATGCAACACATCAAAAGGAGTAAGGCTTACTATCAGTACGGAACACGATGATTCCTGCACCTCGGCACGCCAAAGAATCTAGAAAAGCAGCAGCACCGACTTCTGCATTTCAAGACATAAACTTCCACAGAAAAATTAGCAACGGTTACACAGGAAGTAAAACAGACGCGCCCAGCAACTCTTTCTATATAACCTAACCATATCAGCTACAACCTTGGTCCACGAACAGACAAACAAAAATCATACGTTCGTACGATTCACCAATCTATTTTTATGTCATATAACTTTCTCTTTACAAAAGATTGTATGATCGACAAAAAAAATTATGCCTTGCAAAATATTATGCCTTGCAAAATATTATGCCTTGCAAAATATTATGCCTTGCAAAATCTTGAGTAAAATTATAACGTGTAAAAAGAAGATAAAATCATGACGTGTAAAAATGTGTAATAAATTATGATTAATAAAGAAAAATGAAAAATGATGAAGTGTAAAAAAGAGTGTAAAATGAAGACGTGTTGGGGTGGCAGATGCTTCCTCGTCTTCTCAACGTATTCAAACTCTGAACAAGGTGTACTTTTGTTACTTGTGACTTATTCGCCTATGTACCCCCCCCCCCAAGTTAAAGTCTCAGGAATTGATTTTTGGATTTTATTTTTGTTTTCGGGTTAAGTTGTATGAATCTCTCTCTCTCTCTCACTCTCTCTCATACACATTACGATTATTCATGATTGTCGAGTTGGATACAATTCATCATATTTCGATCTTTACTTAAAGTTTCGGCACGGACAATTTTCTTTTTAAAGTATGGATGATCAAACACCTGACCATCCCTAGTTTTTATGCTAATGCATTCTCATAAATTGTATGTCTCTATTCAGACGTTCTTTTTTCTTTCTCCTGCGGGTCTCTGTAGAAAAAATATCGTCCAATGGGAAACTACAGTAAAAAAAGACTATGAAATATGAAATACTTTTATCTAATCAGTCAAAATTATGTATTCATTATATTTATGTGAAATTCAAGCCGCTAAAAAAAATGTTTAACATGAATTTTATTCTTCTTTATGAACTACATCCTTCGACGATTAAGGGACAAAAAGGAATAAAGTCAAAAAATGCTGAGAAGAACAAAATTGTAACTTATTTTACCATTTTTGAAATTTCAGTTGACGTATATGATTAAAATGGAATAATTAGCCATCTTCTGTGAGTGGGGTTATGGGGTCAGGAATGTTCCTTTGCTATTTTTGAGTTGTCCCATGAAGAAAGCAAAGTTTAGTTTTAAACCAAAACAAAAAAATTGACTATTTTTAATTTTTAATTTTAACAACTTAATCCCAAAAGAAAATATTCTAAATTATATTCTAAAGCAAAAAAATGTCTCGTTTCTTAATTTTAATAATTTGTATTAAAATATTTACCTCCCAAGAATCCAATAAATACGAAAGCAATAGTACTGGATTCATACGCCAAACCTGCAGAAAAGCTATATTTTCTTCGGGACATACGATTCTTTATTTAACCTGAATTCACGGATATTACCTACTTGTAAGTAAATACATTTTCTCAACAATAATGTATAATGTTAAATATGGAATATAATCAATTCTCTGTAAGCATTGTTCATTTCAGTTGTTGTTTGCTAATTTTTTTGTACTGAACTTTTATTGTTTATTCTTATCGACTATGAAAACAACAAACTATATTATTTAATATCAACTTTATCGTCTGAAAAATAATTTAAAAATATTCTTACAGATAATTATCACCAATGGAAGTTTACGTTCATTTTTTTTCTGGTTACCAAAAAATTATATAGAAATGTTACACTTGCCTTCAATCATCGAGACAAGGTTTTCTTTCAGTGATTTTCCTCATTTTTTATTCAGTTTAAAATTACATATAACTTTCCGCAATCTCTAATACAGAACGTCCTCAGATTCATAAAAACTTGCAGTTTTGTCACTTTAAGCAAACACAATTTTGTACCCTCCCCATAAGAATGTTTTAGCAATAAACTCCTTTTTTTTTTTTCGAGAAATATGCAATATGTTAAATAAAAACTACGTAAGTAAATAACGGCCTTTTTTCTCCCAACGATGCGAAAAGCACATGGAAAAGAATCCATCAACTCTCCAACCACCAAGACAAGACACTTTCATTTTCTGACCTAGCTAAACCTGAAGACATTTTGATCAATAATTTCTTTAAATGCCTAATGAAATGCAAAAAACTGACCAACAAAAATTTCCATAAGAAAAAGGAGGGGCATTTTACTTCCCTTGATAATAACTATGTTCTACAAATCATGTTCATATCGTTTGTAGTCGCCATGAATTCAGGTATAGTCCAATAAATTACTGAAATAATCTTTCAATTGGTGGTAAAAGTAGTAAATTTAGTCTACCCGTGCTCCAATGCCTCTTTTCTGAGAAAAATACATCACCCAGGTTGAAAAACAAAATAGCCGCTATTACTCAAAATAAGTCAATCTTGGTCGTGTGTTAATCGTCAGATGTCGGACTCAGATGAAAATGGATCAATGTTCAATCTCATTTATCACTGTTTGTTGTAATTGTAGTCTTTCTTCTTTTAGTTTAATTCATATTATAGATACCAATTTAAAAAGTATTTAGTTATCTTTAACAAAATGTGATGTTGATTAAATATATAAAATATGGTATAACTGAATTGCAGACATTTATTAGAGCATCGTCCACAGGTGATTCCCCACTTGAATGACTCAATTGTGGTAATCACAAAATCTGATTGGCATAAATTATATTGAAATCATTTTAGATTGAATTCCAGAATCAGTTACGCTTTGTAAATATCAATATGTGAATATTACAGTCTGTTCCAATCTATCTATTTTAGAGTGTTTATCTATCTATCTATCTATCTATCTATCTATCTATCTATCTGTCTATTTAACTCTGTTCATGTTTATCTATCTCAATCTGTTCGTATCTATCTATATGTCCTGTCAATTCAGGCACAGCTCACTAATAGTGTAATACTACAACTAGCTATATTCTTGTTGAAATATATACAGGGGCTTATTAAATAATATTTGGGATACTCAACTATACTAAAACTACAGTTTAGGTTAGTAAACTTCATCTACAAATAGTACACAATGTATTTCTCTAGTCAAAACACAATCTATTTAACATTTGGATCATTGACATGTAACAATTTATAGATATTTCGCATTGGATACTCTTTTTCCTATTTTATGAAACGACCATCTTGGAAAAGGGCATCAATTTTCTATTCAACGTGAGTAACGTGCTATTCTGAGAGAATGGGTTCTGGAGCACATCTAGGGCAAATTTAGGGGTTGTACCATCAAGGGAAAGATTCTTGTGTGATACTGACTTAATCTGCTCCATTAGTAGCTGTTTTAATGTGTTTACGTCAAAAGTTGATTGAAAATCAAATTGTTATGAACATGTGTATCTTATAGTGGTTTACGAACGGAAAGAAAAGGATGGGCTGTTTATCAGATTTCTCTTTCTTTTGTAATACGATACATGTAAATTTGAATGTAATATAATTTCCTTTTCTGTTTTGAGTAATAAAAACCATTTAAATACAAATCTAATACACATAAAACGATAAAGTATTTTTCAGAAATTTACATACATTTTTTTAAACAAATGACTTTCCATAAACTGCATTTTTTTCATTACTCTTCCTTTTCTTAATTGATAGTTTTCTCTTGTTTATTGATTACAGATCTTTAACCCGATGAGTTTCTTGAATTTGAATACAGTAATTTCTTGATGAGCAGGATTTTCAAAGAAATGATATTTGAAACAAATATGTGAATATCTCCAGGGGAGAATTATTGTCTTCCAAAGGAAGGATTGTTTTTTTTCATAATTTGGTGGCGTTTTTGCATATAAGTACTGGAGAGAAATATTTTGTAAAATCTCTTGGTCTTCTTTTCCTGGTCATAAATTCTAATGAAATATGCAAACAGAAAACAAAGAAAAGCCATTCTCTTGCAAAATATGCAGCTCATCTTTTTCAACTAAGTTGGAGTTCGAAGTGCATATACAAACACATTTTGGAGAGAAGTTAAATACCTGTGAAGAGAGTGGTTCGAGCTTTTCAACCAATTCGGGAGATCAAGTGCATATACAAGGACACAGAGGAGAGAAACAACATCTTTGTGAAATTAACCCTTCTTCCTTTGCACGACCATCAGAACTAGAAAGGCATATTAGAACGCGCACAGGTGAGAGGACATATTCCTGTAACATGTGTGACTCTTCCTTTTCCCGAAAATCATTTTTAGATTATCATAGGCGAACACACATGGGACAGAAGCCATATTCCTGTGACATGTGTGACTCTTCCTTTTCCCGAAATTCACATTTGGTTATTCATATGCGAGCACACACGGGAGAGAAGCCATATTCCTGTGACATATGTGAATCTTTCTTTTCCCAAAAGTCACATTTGGGTAGGCATAGGCGAAAACACACGGGCGAGAAGCCATATTGCTGTGAAATATGTGACTCTTCCTTTTCACGAAAATACAATTTAGATGAACATAGGAAAACACACACGGGAGAAAAGCCATATTCCTGTGACATATGTGACTCTTCCTTTTCCCGAAATTCCCATTTGGTTATTCATATGCGAGCACACACGGGAGAGAAGCCATATTCCTGTGACATATGTAAATCTTCCTTTTCCCAAAAATCACATTTGGATAGGCATTGGCGAACACACACGGGAGAGAAGCCATATTCCTGTGACATATGTAAGTCTTCCTTTGCCCGAAAATCACATTTGGATACTCATAGGCGAACACACACGGGAGAGAAGCCATATTCATGTGATATGTGTGACTCTTCCTTTTCCCAAAAATCAACTTTGGATAGACATAGACGAACACACTGAGGAGAGAAGCCATATTCCTGTGACATGTGTAATTCATACTTTTCCCCAAAATCAGCTTTGGATATTCATAAGCGAACACACTCAGGAGAGAAGCCGTATTCTTGTGACATGTGTGACTCTTCTTTTTCAATGAATTTAAGTTTGAACAGGCATATGAAAACGCACAGATGAGAGAAGCCATATAATTTTGAAGTTGTTGCTCCCTAATTTCTAATTAGTCACGTTTGCCTGTTCAAACCAAAGATCACACTGGATAAAACAAATCTTTTTCTGCTGTACGTGATTCTTCGTTTTTGATTTTGTCAAATTTCCAGGTACAATGTATATAGAGAATATTGCTTGGATGTATATGAGTGTGTCTATGTATATATGAATATTTATATGTATACATAATGTATATATACGTGCATATATATATATGCGTGTGTGTATGTGTGTGTAATAAATTTTCACTTCTCAGTAAAATTAATTTTTCGGTCTTTGTATGAGAACCATCCAAAAACTGAATATTCGTTTCGTACCTGAATGTCGAAGCTAAATATTGCATAAGAATTTTGAAGAACAAAACGTTCAAATAATTTTTTTAAATAAATAAAAATATCATAAATAATAAATTCATTTCAAAAGAAATCTTCTTTTAATTTGATTTACTCACTCAGGTTTTTTGCCTGACAAATATTTATTTAAGTAAATGTTTTCTTTCGTAAGAAATATTCGTATTTCAGTTTAATCGTCTTTTTAAAACTAATCTTTATACATTTCTGCGTAAGCGTTATGTATCTTTTTTTATTTTTGTAATTATTTAAACTAAAAAAAATTTACTTTATATATATGTGTGTGTAATAATTAGCTGAGTTCATTTTGAGACCAATGTTTCTATGTAGTTGCTTCAGGCTAACGTCAGAGATTTGATTTCAGCAGGTGTATTTGCAACAGCCCTCAATTATCTTCAGCTCCTCGACTTTTTTTTTAGTGTGAATCCATGTACTTTCATTTGATCTATTAGCATTAGTATTATGTAATCTTGGCAGATTATGAATAGAGACAGTTCCAATGTATCTCTTCACAAGACACTAGTGAAAAGTCAAAGAAATATTTCACCATATTTAATATTTTGAGAAATACTGGATATATTTTTTGCTTCTCAACTTTTTCTTTTTACTATGAAACCATTTTCTTTTGTTAGATCTATTGACATTCATATTCCATTATCTTGGCAGATTATGAACAGAAACTGTTCCAATGTATTTCTCCGCAAGACACAAGTGACAAAGTAAATTAGGAACCTTCTAACGTTTCATATTTTAGAAAAATATTGAATATACCTTCAATCAGTCATATGAGAATGGCTCTCCAATGGACATTTCTTCTTTTCCTAAGAAAGAAATTTTCTCATGCTTGTTTTAATTTTCCATTTACTAACGAACTTGTTTTGGAGTTTAACATTATTTGATTGAATGTCGGTTTTTTAAATTCTCTTGGATAAATCACCCTGAAGAATTTCACAACCGGTTGTAACCATAAATATATCAGTGATTTCCTTTTCACCACTATATTCACATAATATCCCCTGGCAGAGGTCTATGACTACTCAGCAATCTGATGATGAGGCTTCAGGTTTGGAGAATTGGGAGATAAGAAGTACGGGTTTATTGCCATTAATCCTAGATACACACAAACCTGACGTGGTAGAACTTGTTTGGGTCTCATCTATGGTCAATTTAATCTTCCCCACTCACTAAAACCTGATATTAGCATTAATAAATGCAAGGATATATTCACAGTGAATAAATGAAAGGAAATCAAGTTCAGTTCATTTACATATTGATATAGTGGAAGATCCTGAAACCCCCTGTGAATGGATTACTCGGTCTTTAAAAGACGCGAGTAAGCGGTAACCAAAGGTAAAAGCGAGAGTACCCACTTTGGCATTCAAGATACAATCGAGTGTCTATATATTATTTGTACGTTGTACTTTCAAACGATAAACTTGTTATACTTACTATTCGTGTGGAGTTTTATTTATACTGAGTATATTCCCCCAGGGATATATAAGATTTGGCGACTAGGGATGCGAAACAAACGTACACCCAGATCTATATCAGATTTGGCGACGAAGGATTTGAGAACGGACTTACACCCAAATCTATATCAGATTTGGCGACGAGGGATTCGAGAAGGAATTATAACCAAATATATTCCAGATTTGGAGACAAGGGAATCGAGAACGAACTCACACACAAATCGATACCAGATTTGGCAACAAAAGATTCGTAAAACGAACTTCCATCCAATCTATAAGATTGGATGAACAACGTATAATTTTTTTGTCACCGTATTAGGTGGACCAGTTGAAAAAACAAATTTCAACTCACCCGGAAATATAAAAAGGACTTGAAGTACTTCAAACAAACTGTGGCGTTTAGAAAAAAAAGATAAGTAATTTTTTGGCTTTCCCCACTCCACATTGAAAGAAAAAGTAAAACTACGTCTTTTTGGCCAAAACTATTTAATTGTTGGTCAACTGTTTGGGTGGATTTTGTTTTACATATTCGTTTTATGCTAAATATGGAACAATTAACGGAATTGACAAAAATTCCAGGAACCGCAGTACAACAATAACAACAACAGTTTCTACAGCAACAAGAAAATTTTCAGAAACAACAGACAGATGTGCAAAAACAAATTGTAAAACAGCAGGACATTTTGCAAAAAATATTGTTAAAGCAAGGCGAACGGGAAAAATTCAAATTTGTTACGGTCGATAAAAATGACAACAAATTAAATTACTTGTTTGCACTTTTCAGTGACGATAAACGTAAACAATGAAAGATCAGTAAAATATTTTACAACAGAACAAAGAAAATTGACAGCGATAATATAGAATTAGTTATACACAATATTTAACACGAAACATACATTATTGAATTGTTAATAAAATTTACTTACAAGTACGTAATTTACGACAACTGAAGTTCAATGTAGAAAAGGTTGTCTTGGCAAAAATATGGTTTTCAAGCAGGGTTGTCAGATTAAGCCAGCATTATTGTTTTCGTATTTATTGACTTCTTTTTATAATGTAATACAACAATTAAAAAGTGAGAAATTTTTTCTTCATGAATTTAATTTAGAATATCGAGTTTAACGATTAACTTGTTATTTAGATTAAAATTAAAAATAGTTTGATTTTTTATTATAATTAATGTTTCCTTTCTCCGTTAGACAATTGAGATATAACTTCTCTAGAAATGTATGAGTAATTTTGTGGTGAAAGAGAAAGAAAACACCAACCTCAAAAACAGTTAGGGACCTGTGAGTTATTAGCTGATGTAAGAATCAAGTAGAAGATACTTATCACTTTAAGTAAAGCTCGAAAGATCTACGAATGATTCTGAATTATATTTTCATTACGTGACTAAGAAAAGCCAATTTATATTTAGGAAATCGTCCATCTAATTCCCATCGTTTGTACTGGTCTTGGCTGGAAATATGTTGAAAGATGTCATCGATATTAAATAATGTTTCTTTCAGTCCATTTAGAATTCTTAACATCGTGAGATGGAAGATTTTCGGTGGGGAACTAATTCCAAATGGAAGATGGTTAAAAAATACTGACCGAGCGGTGTCACTTCGTGACAAGTCTATATTCTTTATCCAGCAGGATTTGTCCAAATCCTTGTTTTTCATAAATATTTGCTGTCTTTACATTTGGTCAACTTTTCATCAACTTTTTTCATCGGCCGGATCTCTCCCAAAATTGCTTAGTTGAATAGATCATCGCAGATCCTTACATCTCCAGTTTTGGGTTAAAATAAAAACAAATTGAATATAGGCTTCTAAAAAAATTATTGAATATAATCTGCTAACCATAACTCCTTAAAAGAAAAATAAATTCATTAAAATTCTTTAAAATACCCACCCTAAAAAAAACAAAAATAAATAGTATATCACCGTTGAAAAATAGCTCCCCTCCAAAAAAAAACCCCTAAATAAATTGAATATAGCCTCATACCAAGATCTTACATCCCCAAAATAAACAAAAATTAGATGTAACCTCCTAACAATAGCCCATACCACCAATATTAACTAAAATAAATTGAATCAACCCCCCGTCAAAAGCTTCCGCCCCTCTCAAAATAAACAAAAATAAATTGGATATAACTTCCTTACCATCGCCCCAGACAAAAAAGAAAACAAAAACAAAACTGAATGTAACCCTAATGATACCCACAAACTTACGTTCCTATATACTGTTACACGACTGTGGGTTTTTCTTTTGGGGGCGTTGTAGGAGACAGCACACCAATTGACAACACCCACCTACGTTTATTCCACATTTTCTTCCAATACGATAAACACATCACGATTAGGCATGACAGATGCACAGATACCATCCCCATCGATTATATCAATCAAAAAAAAAAATAATAATCCTGTCCCAACACGAACCTAACACCATACACTACCAGGACAGGTGCAATAGCTACTCCAGCTAAATAGATCCAAACAGGTCACCTTAATTGATACGATCAATTATAAAAGTGGAGGGCCTTACCGTAGCCCACCGGCTACTGACGTTGGATATCATTGTTTAACAAACAAAAAGATACGAATTGGTCACTTCCCTAAGCTATTTAAAAGTGTGAGTTAATTAATACGATCAATTATCGAAGAGTAGGGTCTTATTGTAGTTCACTGGCTACTGATATTGGACATCCTTGTTTAAAAAACGGAAATATCCGAGCAAGTAACTTCCCTTAGAGATCGTAATATCTGAGTTTCTCACCTTTTCTCTGCTTTCGTGAGTCTTGTCTTGAGTCATCCAAAGGCAAAAATTATCTTACTTTCTCCTTGCTTCTCTAATTTCACTAGTCTGCTATAAGGCCATCTCAAGGAATCGACTCATCTTAATTTCATCGGAAGTATTCATAATCCTTTAGAGACTACCTCTAATCCTTTTACCGACAGTCCTTTCGAGGATAATAAGACCTATCAGCACCCCGAGACACGATGATTCCTCTGCCTTGGTACGCAGACGTCTCGAGATAAGCAGCAGCGCTGATTCCGGCGTTTCAACATATCAACTTCTTCAGAAAAATCAGCAACGTTTTCTCTGAAAGTAAAACAGACACTCCAGCAAGTCTAACCCCATAACCTAGCCTTTCAAGCTACAACCTTGCTTCATCACCAGGCTATCAAACAACATTCGTTTGTACGATTAACCAAATAAAAAGTTGGCATTTCAAATTTATTCTCTTGTCGTTGTCATCGTTGCCTAGTTTTGTATCATATCACTTTCCCTTTACAAAAGATTGCGTGATCGACATATCGGCCCAGTTACAAATTTATGACATGCAAAAATAAGTGTAAATTTATGACGTGTAACAGGAGTATGAAATCATTCTCTTCTGTTGTGTTCGGTATTATGTAATCACATGACCAGCCGAGAAATTCCTCGTTCTAATTTTGTCTCGGTTCTTTGAACATTAGAGACGTTCTTTTTGTCGTTTTTCTTTAAATTGTAGAGACATGTCTCTTGCCTGGTCATATTACATTAATCCTTTATTGTTCTCCACTCAATCAATAAAAACTTTTTACTGTTTTTCTACTTATTTTAGGCATATCATGTATAGAGTAAATCTTTCTAAATATGGAAATGAACTCATCTTTATTTCTGTTTACTCACTGTTAGTTGATCATTGAATATAGTAAGGCTAATATTATTTTTTGAGGGGAGTGGGGAATCGACTGAATATTCTCACTGGCACCAAATTAGCCTAGTAGTCCAATCACCAAAATGCACGTACATCACGCTATGGAATCAATAACTACGTACGAATTTACTTATCTACTACTTATTTACAAAAATAAATCCCCAATAAGATGTGAAATATTAAAATGGAAACAATCTTTAATTAAAAATACAGTCAAATGATTCTTAGAATATTATTCGACGAATCGCGAAGAAAAGAAAGATATTCGATCAAATAAATCATGTATATAAAAATATCTTCCTTCGGCAAATCAAGTACAGGGCTCGAATCCCTTTTAAAAGGAGATGACTCAGCCTCTCTCTCTGTCTCTCTGTCTCTGTCTCTGTCTGTCTGTCTGTCTGTCTCTCTCTCTCTTTCTGCGACTATTCGTGATAGTCCAGTAGGATAGAAATTATATTTTGATCTTGAATATTTTTGAGACAATAGTGTTGACAATAAATAAAATATTTTGTTCTTTTTCTAGTCGGTAAGTTTAAGCAATGAATGTTTAATAAAAATTGCCATGAATATTTTCTTTTTAAAGTATGGATGATCAAACGCGTTATCATTCATGGTTTTATAGTAATATATTCCCTTCAAAACATAAGTCTCTCTTTAGCCTTTGTCTTTATTTCTCGTACGGGCCTCCGTAAAACGTATCGTCCAATAAGAACGCAGACTAAAAAGTCTATGAAGCATAAAATACATATATCTAATAAGTCAAATTCGTTTGAGGTGGTGTCCTCGTGGTGTAATGGTTAATCAGTGAACTGTAGGTTCGTAGTAAGCGAGTTCGAGTTTCGATTTCGCTTTTATGTCCACTTTCGGACAAATACCCTTGGGAAAGGTATGAACCTCCTTTTCCTCTAAGCTATGGGTAAAAATTGTACCACTACTGTTCTTTTAGAAGGATGGCTTTTGCATTAAATAACCTACAGTGGTTGATCTGCCATTAAATAAACAAAGTAAAATTATCATTTTTTATGTTAATTTTAAACTATTAACAAAAACGTTTAACCCGATTTTTTTTACTTGTAAACCACATCATTAAATGATTAAACTACAAAAATTAATATGGTCAAAAAATGTTGGGAAGAACAAAATTGTCAATAAATTCAACATTTTTGAAATTTCAAGGGACTTATATGATTAAAATGGATTAATTAGCCATTTCTTGTGGATGTGAGTTTGTTTGGATGTCAAAACGTTCCTCTTTTCGTTTTTTGTGTAGTCTCATGAAGAAAGGAAAGGTTGATTAAAAATAAAAATAAAAACAGAAATCAAGCAATTTTTCATTTTTAATTCAAACAACAACATCATTCTAAAAGAAGATATTCTAAATTACATTCTAAAAGGAAAAACGTCTCGCTTCTTAATTTTGGTAATTTGAATTAAAAGATTTTTCTATCAAGAATTCAATAAATACGAAAACAATACTGCTGGCTTCAACGGTCGAACCTGCTTGAAAGGTACAGTTTGGTCCGGACAACTGATTCTTCATTGAACCTCAATTCACGTATATTAGCCATTTGTACGTAAGTAGATTTTCTCAAATATTTAATAATGTAAAATGTTGAATATGGAGTATAACTAATTATCTGTAATCATGGTTCATTTCAGCTGTTCTTTTGGTAAGTTTTTTTTTGTGAACTTTCATTGTTTATATTTATCGACGATGAAAACAAAAAGCCAACTATTTTATTTATTGTCAACTAAAACAAATTGTCTAAAACAAATCTACTTTTACAGATAAGTGCCACCCATGTATGTTTACTTGAGAATAATATAGAAACTTAAGGCTTACTACAAAGATAAGGTTCTTTTTCAGTGATTTTCTTTATGCATTTTAAAATTACATATTTTACTTCTAAGAAAAGTGGGGGGGGGGATTTTTTCTTCTCGTCCACAATCTCCTACATACAACGTCCTCAGACGCCTAAAATATGCAGTTTCCTCATTTCATACTTATAAAACTTCGTACCTTCCTCATTAGAATGTTGTAACCATAAACTGCTTTTCTTTTTGTGACAAATGCAACATGCTAAATAAGAACTAAATAAGTAAATATCGACATTTGTCTTTCGACTAAGCGAAAAGAACAAAAAAAAAAACAAACAAACAAATTCTCCAACCACAAAGACATCACACTTTCGTTGTGTGACCTTGCTAACCATGAAGACATCTTAGTCGATAGTCTGCGAAATTTTTTGTATGAGTAACGAAGTGCAAAAAACTGGCCACTGAAAACTTCCACCAGAAAGAGGAGGGGCATTTTTGTCTATGATAAAAACTACATATGGTCTCATCGGCTGTAATTGTTATGAAATCTGGTATGGTGCAGTAAATTATTGAATTATTCTTTTACTTGGTGGTACAAGCACAGATATTCCTGACCATCTCTCGCCACTACTCGCTATCGTTCATCGCTTCCGGTAGGTCATCAGGGCTACACCCCTTATCCTCACAGACCTGCTGTATGTAAGTTCGAGCTGGTCACCCTGCTTTGCTCGGCCATGTGAAGTGGTCCATAGGAGAAAATCAGTTATAAGCTCGTCCCTACTTCTCCAGCAGTGTCCTGCATATCGGGTTCGTCTACCTTTCATAGTTTTCGTGATTGGTGGTAGGTGGCCGTATACCTACTGATTTGTGGGGTGTTGCCTCCTGGACTTGTTCAGTAATGCTCGCAGCATTCTTGTGTAGCTGTCGTCAAGATTTTTTTCCATTCGTCTTGTTAGCGTCCTTGTAGTGCATCCATATAGCAGTATCGACACGACCACTGCTTGGAAGAAACTGCGCTTCATTTTATTGGTCAGCTCTGATTTCCATATGATCGATTTTCTATTGATAGCTGTCTATTCCTTGCCTAGTTGCGTATGGATATCCGTCTCGCTTGATGAGACACTGATTCCTAGGTTGGCGAACTTGTCAACTAGTTTCAGAGCTACCGTTTAGTGTGGAAATATCACCTGTTTGATTAAAGCACATATATTTCGTTTAGTGTGCATTGACATGAGGCTGAAGCCTGCAGCAGCTTGTTCCAGACTATGCGCTTGGGTTTCGGCTTGGGCGGGTGCATTTACCAGAATAGCTATGTCATCGGCTTTGTCGGCGTCAGTAATTGTTTTTCCTGGGTACCTTCTGCTGCTTTTCTTTGTCAGCTTGAAACCGTTTTCTTTGGTTTTATCAATCGATGTTCTAAGCACGTAGTCTAGACAGATGATGAATAGGTATAGGGTTAGTGTGTCTCCTTGTAGTGCTCCTGCTTCAATGGCTACTTTGTGTCTCCATCCGGAGAATGCACTTTTGCTTCGGTGTTTCTGTAGAGAATCATGATGCCTGAAACGGTTTCTTTTGTAAGGCCGTACGTGAGTCGATTCTTTCAAGGATTCTATGGATAGTCAATATTTGTGATGTCATAGATCTATTTCTCCGAAGGCCATTTTATTTCTTCCTAAGAATGTTGTCAATTTGGGGTTGTATGCGGTTGCGTAGTAGAATATTGTATATTTTTGCTGCTATGGATGTAAGTGTTATACCTCGGTAGTTCTTTGCTAATCCGAAGTCGTTTTTTTGTGGGGGAAAGGATGATTCATCCCTTTATCTATCTGTTGAACTGTTGAATATTAATTTGGTTTTGATTATAAACTGTGTTGCGGTGTCAAAGCAGTATGTTGTCGAATTGCCTGGTCTTCCATACTTCTGGGGGAATTTCATCAAGTCCTGTGGCTTTTCTATCTTTAATTTTTTCTAAGTACTGAGTCGAGTTCTTCAAGAGTAAACAGTCCTAGTTTGATGTCTAATTGCTAACTAATAATTATCGTGATTGGTTCATGTGTAACTTTCGGTGGGTTTCCTAGCAGATTTTCGGAATGCTGTTTCCACAGTTTATTCGTCCGTGTTGGTTGGTAGCTTTCAGTTTAGCTTTGGCAGTACTCTTCTTTCTGCTCACTTCGTTTTCGCTTGCCATGCTATCCTAGATTGTCTGTCTTCCACTGAGTCTCTAATATTATCTATCTGATTTGTATGTATTCTCTCTGTTCTTTTAGGTATATGTTGGCTTATTCATTTTGTTTTTTTTTTAGTTTCAGGGCATTTGAGTTCATTGGCTTCTTCCTATTGCATATGGAGGCAGTTTTCACGTCTGCACGTTTTTCTCTAACAGTTAATGTCTCCCATGGGACTCTAGATTTAGTTCTATGTTTTGTTGGTATGAATTTTGCTGCTGCTTCTAGGTGGGCGTTGATGAAATTCTTATATTCGTCATTCGGTGTAAGTGTCTCTGTCTTCTCCTGTAATGCATTGAATTTGTTTTTTAATGCTATCTCAAATTTATCTCTAATATCCTTGTTATTAAGAAGGGCCAAGTCATAATGTATGGTGGTCGTTGTTTGGGTGGCATTCTTTCGTAGTGTCAGTCGTATTTTTGCCGAGACAATTCGGTAATCGGAGGACACACCCGTGAATGAGGAGTAAGCTTCGCAATTCACTGCGCTATTTTTCCATTTCTTGTTATAAAGACGTTGTCTATCTGTGCATAGATATTGTTTGCGTATGAGTCGCTCCTTTGTTTTCTCTCCCTTTTTTGTACTGAGGTTTGTTAATGTATTTTCTATCGTGAAATTTGTTAGATGTTGTCCATTTCTGTTTGACGAGTTGTGTTGGCTGTATTTGTGGTTTCCGTTTTTCCTTATTTGGGCATTCATGTCTCCGCCCATGACGTGTACGTTGTTTAGGGATGCTATGAACAAGAGAGGAGAGCTCAACGTAGAAGGCGATGAGTTCAGTGTCTTCACTAACATTGATAGGGCGGTAGCAGGAGATGATTGTTGCACTGAGGTTGCCTTTATAAGTAGCTACCATTATCCTTGGGTGTATTTTGTCTTTTCTATTTAGCAATTTTAGGGCTCGAGGTTCTATAAGTATACCTACTCCTCCTATGATGGCATTGACAGAGTCTTTTCATGCTGATGCAGTGGCTAGCGTCCATCCATTGCCGTTATCTTGATATTTAATATCTTCGCTATGTGTGTATCTGTGTTCTTGGATGCATATTATGTCTATGTTATAATCTGTGGCAGATGCAATAGTTGTCCCATTCTATTTAAGGTTCTGACGTTAAATGTTGCTATTTGTATTGTGTGTTTGCATTTTAGTAATTGTTGTTTAAGCTTTGTAGCTAATTTTTCGAACACTGAAGCTAAGACTCTAAACTCAGCAGGAAGTGCCCCTTTTTTACCCGCATGAAGAGCAATGCGGTTTGGACATTTGGTTCGAGTGTGGGTCATGGTATGATTATCTTTCAATGGCTGCTTTTATTCTCATCTACAGAAGCCACTCTCATAGATCAGCAGCAGTAGTTCCCCTATCGAACTAATCGATCCTTATAGGCATTGTATTTAACGTTTGCTTAGGTTCTTGGGTTCTAATAGTGTTAGTTTCTTTGACCAGATTGAATATCAATTTGGATTTACGGTAAAATTGCCTTTACATAGAAGACACACATATTGTACTGCAGTAATTTTACAAAGAAAATAGAATTTTTAAATAAAATCCTTCATCCATTTTAAATGATAGTACAGTGAACAACAATATGATTTTACTGACCAGTTTTTGACTTTTGTCTTTGGGTGGAACATGGTCCTTCTTTCCTTGCTTGGTTTATCATGTTTTGTCTCAAGTGATTTTATGGACTTAAGTAGAAGTTGGTTGGGCTACTGCTTGGAATGGAGAGGGAAGGTGGAGGCTCGTCTAAGTATCAGTTTCTACCCTTTTTTTCTGGCGGGTGGGGGCCTTCGTTTTTTACTTATGCTGAATATTTTACTCTAGTATGGGGGTCTGTAAATAATCCTAACCAAGTTTTGTATTTCATTTGAAAATTGAATTTTCGTTGTAAAATCAATATATATATATATATATATATAACATGGTAAAACTGAATTGCAGGTTTTCATCTGAGCATCGTCCACAGAAGGAAAAAGAGAGACTTTATATCGGATTTCTCTTTCTTTTGTAATACGCTCCATGCAAACTTATATGTAAGGTAGTTTCCTTTTCGATTTTGAGTAACAGTACCCATTTCAATTCAAGTTTAATACACATACAAAAAAACTGATAACGTATTTTTCCAAAACTTGCAAAAACTTTTCTTTTTAAAATATATGACTTCTATGAACTGCATTTCTTTCTTATTTTTCCAACTCTTAATTGATGGTTTTCTCTTGTTTTATCTATTACAGATTTTAACGTGAAGAATATCTTGACTTTGGATACCGTATTTTCTTGAAGAGCAGGATTTTCAAAGAAACCCTATTGGAAACGAATATGTGAATATCTACAGGGATAAATTATATACTTTGGAAGGAAGGACTGTTTTTTTTTTTGTTTTTTTCATAGTTTGGTGGCGTTTATATTTACTGGTGAGAAATATTTTGTAAAATCGCTTGGGCTTCTTATCCGGGTGAGAAATTCTAATGAAATATGCAAACAAAAATCAAAGAAAAGCCATTGTCTTGTAAAATATGCGGCTCGTCGTTTTCAACTATGATGGAATCCGAAGTGCATATACAAACGAATTTTGGAGAGAATTGTGAATCGTGTGGCTCAAGCTTTACAACCAATTCCCGAGTTCAAGTGGATATGAAAGGACTCAAAAGAGAGAAACAACATATTTGCGAAATTTGTTCCTCTTCCTTTTCAGGACAATCAGATTTAGAGAGGCATATAAGAATACATTCTGGAGAGAGGCCATATTCCTGTGAAATATGTGATTCCTACTTTTCACTAAAATCAACTTTCGATAATCATATGCGAACACACACAGGAGAGAAGCTATATTCTTGTAAAATATGTGACTCTTCCTTTTCCCAAAAATCACATTTACATTATCATAGGCGAATACACACAGGAGAGAAGCCATATTCTTGTAAAATATGTGACTTTTCCTTTGCACAACAATCAGATTTAGAGAAGCATATAAGAATACACACTGGAGAGAGGCCATATTCCTGTGAAATATGTAACTCTTCCTTTTCCCGAAAAACAATTTTAGATAATCATAGGCGGAGACACACAGGAGAGAAGCCATATTCTTGTAAAATATGTGATTCTTTCTTTTCCCAAAAATCACATTTGCATAGACATAGGCGAACACACACTGGAGAGAAGCCATATTCTTGTGAAATATGTGACTCCCCCTTTTCCCAAAAATCACATTTGAATATTCATATGCGAACGCACACAGGAGAGAAGCCATATTCCTGTGAAATATGTGACTCCTCCTTTTCAGTAAAATCAGCATTAGATATTCATTGGCGAACACACACAGGAGAGAAGCCATATTCCTGTGAAATATGTGACTCCGCCTTTTCAGTAAAATCAAATTTGAATATTCATATGCGAACACACACAGGAGAGAAGCCATATTCCTGTGACATATGTGACACCTACTTTTCAGTAAAATCAAGTTTGAATATTCATAAGCGAATTCACATTGGAGAGAAGCCTTATTCCTGTAAAATATGTGACTCTTCCTTTTCAGTAAAATCAGCTTTGGATAAGCATAAGCTAACACACACAGGATAGAATCCATATTCCTGTGAAATATGAGACTTCTCCTTTTCCCCAAAATCAACTTTGGATAAGCGTAAGCTAACACACACAGGATAGAAGACATATTCCTGTGAAATATGTGACTCTTCCTTTTCAGTAAAATCAGCTTTGGATAAGCATAAGCTAACACACAGGAGAGAAGCCATATTCCTGTGAAATATGAGACTCCTCCTTTTCCCAAAAATCAACTTTGGATAAGCGTAAGCTAACACACATAGGATAGAAGACATATTCCTGTGAAATATGTGACTCTCCTTTTTCCCAAAAATCAACTTTGGTTAAGCATAGGCGAACACACACAGGATAGAAGCCATATTCCTGTGAAATATGTGACTCACCTTTTTCCCAAAAATCAACTTTGGTTAAGCATAAGCTAACACACAGAGGATAGAAGCCATATTCCTGTGAAATATGAGACTCCTCCTTTTCCCAAGAATCAACTTTGGATAAGCGTAAGCTAACACACACAGGATAGAAGACATATTCCTATGAAATATGGGACTCTTCCTTTTCCCAAAAATCAACTTTGGATAAGCATAAGCTAACACACAGAGGATAGAAGCCATATTCCTGTGAAATATGTGACTCCTCCTTTTCCCAAAAATCAAATTTGGATAGACATAGGCGAACGCACACAGGATAGAATACATATTCCTGTGAAATATGTGACTCCTTCTTTTCCCTGACAACAAATTTGGATAGACATAAGCGAACACACAGAGGAGAGATGCCGTATTTCTGTGAAATATGTGACTCCTCCTTTTCCCTAACATCAAATTTAGATAGACATAGGCGAACACACAGAGGAGAGAAGCCATATTCCTGTTTCAGTAACATCAAGTTAGAATATTCATAAAACAACACACTCAGAAGAGAAGCCATAGTCCTGTGACATGTGTGACGCTTCTTTTTCTCGAAAATCACGTTTGGATAAGCATAAGCGATCACACACACAAGAGAAGCTATACTCCTCTGAAATATTTGACACATCCTTTTCCCAAAAATCAAATTTGAATAATCATAGAACACTCACAAGAGAGAAGCCATATTCCTGTTAAATATGTGACTTCCTTTTCCCAAAAATCTCCTTTGAACAGGTATATGAAAACGCACAGATGAGAAAAACCATATTCTTGTTAATTTGTAGTTCTCTATTTTCAAATATGTCACGTTTACTAGTGCACACGAAAAATCCCACTGGATAAAACAAAACTTCTGTTGAACGTGATTCTTCTTTTTTGATCACGTCAAATATCCTGGTACCATGTACAGACATTAACGATTGCATGGAGTCCTGGATATGACAATAAAATGCATCTGATGGTGAGGCTCCGGTTCTGATGTTTTAGGAAATATGGAGTACCCGTTCATTGCCATTAATCCTAGATCCATTCAGACTTAAGTAGTTGTACTTGTTTGAATCTCATAAAAAGGTCAAATGGATCTGTTTCTAAAATAATTTCATAAGAATCCTTAAAAATTGAAAATATATTAATGTTAATAACCTTCTAAGAGGGAAGTGTTGTTCTTTTATGTTAGAACTGATTTCATAGAAAAATCCAAACCCACAAAAAAACTTAAATACACACACACACACACACACACACACACAGACAGACATAAACACCTCCCCAACACACAATTACCCAGGGAGGAAAATTAGAAGTCAGCTGAAATTCATGGCACAGCAACTATCATAGATTATTTAGGGTAAAATAGTAATAAAAGAGAAAAAAAACTGACACACACACGTATACGCACACAAAGACACACACAGAAGCACTAGGGTGGGAAGAAGATTGGTAGTCACCTAAATGTTATGGTATATCAACTATCATAGATTTTTTTAGGTGGAAGAAGAGTAACAAAAGGAAAAAAATCCGGAAATATATATGTAAAAAAAAAAAAAAAACCAAGAGAACAAATAGAAAAAGAGAAACAACACATGCAGAGATTAAAATTGATCAAGAAAAATTAAACCGAACTGAAAATTCGCAGACTCAAATCCTGAAAATAAAAAGAACCTCAACCTTATCAAAATAATCACCACTATATAAATTAAAGGAAATACAAGATTAAACCATTTTTTGTAGTGGAACTCACCTTGTTAACTTCAGTTGACAAATAAAAGTAAAGTTGGCGACCGTAGTCGAGCGCGACCAGGAGGATCCCTTTTCAATAGCTACTACACCGAGGTGTAGAAGAGAGCGCTTCTCTTTTCCCTGAATTGTTCCACTTTACCCTTGATACATACGTTATATTTCTGAGTGTTAAGCGAGGAGATATCAAGTACCATTTTAAAAGTCTTTGGTATGACGTGACCTGGGATTGAACCTTGGTCTCTTGGACCATTGGCGAACACTCTACCTTGTAGGCCAATGAGTCGGTCGAGTTGACAAATAATTGACATTTTGTATTATGAAAACCATTATTTCTTATTGATATATAACACAAATGACAAAATACTGGAAGTTGCGTCTTGTGTTTTCAAGTTGTTTATATTTTCAAAAATGGGAGCTAACATCTCGGTCGCCATCTTACAAACACTCCAAAATCAAACGATCGAGATCAATAAAATATTCTTGTATTTGACTAAAAGATTACACAAATGCGATTCCATCCATTCAGGTCGGGCCGTAGAATACGGTGAATCCATTCCTGTTGAGAGGTAAAACTCCTCCCACGGGATAATTAGTTAGCTGTGGGTGTCAACACATGATGCCTGAGAACGATTCCCTTGTAGCTGTGTAGGTCTTGATACGGTAACCAACTAGTCAAGTCACTATCAACACATCCCTTTTGTCCTTACTGGGCTAGACAGACAGTCAGAGAGGTCCGATCCGATCAATCGACTGCTTATGTCAAGCCCTAGCACCTCATATGATTGTGCCAATGGGATTCTTTAGTTGATCCTTTGGAAAATAAATCATCATCACCATCATTAAGTCACATTGTCAGCAAAAAATTCATTGACTCTCTCTCTATCTCCCTCTCTCTCGCCAACCGTCCCTATTATCAATCGTTCCTGGCAAGTCTGCTAGACAACATCTAGTGTCCGCACAGAAATAATGTCCTGGTCGGCTGACACTGGCGCGTCCATGTGTAAGGTCTTTAGAAAAAGTTTGCTTCTTAGTTACTTAAGACTACTTTTCCATCAGAGTTCGTTCGCAATCTTCTTCAAAAAAATGTCCTCACACACCTAATAGATGGAGTTTTTACTTTAGACTTACATAATTATGTACCCCCTCCATTGATCCATAAATTGCTATTTTCGTGAAAATGCTATATGCTAAAAAAGAACTACGTAAGTAAATATCGATATTTGTTTTCCACCAAGATATCACTCCTTCGTTTTCTGACGTTACTAACTCTGAATGTATCTTGCTCGATAGACTTCGAGATTTCTTTGAATGACTAATGAACCAAAGAGAACAACCTACCGAAAAATTCTGTGAGAAAAAGCCGGGTGGGATTTTTCTATCCCTCTGCCATTTCCTACATATAAGTGTTTGTAATATTTCTTATTGATTTCTTCGTTTTTAATAGTATCGCAACCATTGTGGTTTATTTAATGTCAAAAGACTTTCTGAGAAAGCAAAGTAATAATAATTGTTAATCCATGTATGGGAGTGGTAGATAGAGATTCTTTTTTTTTCCAAAGTTATTCGTCAGAAATTGAATGTAATACTGTGACTGGAGTTCAAACCCTGTAACAGTCCAGTACGTTTGAAACTACGCCAAGGGACTTCAATCCATTCCTCATTTAAAATGCTCAAAATGTAAATTCAACTGTAAAATAAAACTTTACATAAAAACATTTCTGTGAGGGATAAAGGAAGATTCATAGCTTTTCCAAAGGGTATTAATCCGATGTTTATTGCAATAGGTCGAAGAAAGTTCAAACCACATCACAGTTCATGTCATTTGCCATTCCACCAAGGAGACTTGTCCCCATTTCTCATTTGAAAAGTTGAGAAGATAACTTCTAAAGGGTAAAAATAAATAAATAAATAAACAAAAACAAGTAATTTAAAAACTCTTTTAATTTATCTTCAGTTATTAGTAAATTATTGGTAAATATTCATAAAAGTGAGAATGTTTTCCAAGTGCATATTATTACAATTTTTGTCTAGAGATAAATAAATTTTCACAAATTTCTTCACTTCAGTAAAATTTTATAATTGTCTTCTTTTCTCAAATCTTTCTTCTTCCTTATAGCACAAAAATGATCTTTCTTTCTCTATTCAAAGGAGAAATCGCCAGATTTCTTTAATTTCAATAAATGGATTCGTTTATTAAAAGTCAGATTCATTTTAGAATGTGATGATGTGCGTTTCATCACTGACTTTATTGTGACTGTAACATGAGACGATCGTTGTACAGTGGTTGCAATTTTGTTTCTTACACTTACCATCCATTGATTTTCTTTTTAATAAGTGATTACCTGTGATAACGGGATGATTCATCTGTTTATTTCTCCTTTCAACGCAGATGTAAGTCCATAGTTTTCCCTTCTTTTCTTGTCTTTTACTGTTTAGGCCTACAAGTCTGTTTTCGAAAAAAAAAGTCTCTGTTATATATTCTTCATTTCTATTCGGTGAGTTCAGCAAAGACTTTATTACATTTTCATTTGCCTATACGATCTTTCACGTCTCCACTGATGATTAAAACGTTTAATTCGAGAATGTTTCGAACAAAAAAATTATAGCTCATTGTAGAAACGATGATGTCTGTTTCATTTCTGACTTTAGTGGAACTAAAGGATAAGATAATTGTAGATTATCAAACTTATTTCTTACAGTCTTCAACGTTTTTCTCTTAAAATTGACTGAATGACATTAAATGACGTCTTGCGTCTTTCCTGTGACATGTGTTACTCTTCCTTTGCAAAAAAGAAAAAACAACTTTGAATCGTCACAAGAGAACACACTGGAGAGAAGCCATATTACTGTAAAATGTGTAACTCTTTTTTTTCACACAAATCAAGTTTGAACAGGGATATGAAAAAGCACTGATGAGAGAAGCCACATTCTTGTGAAGTATATAGCTCTTCATTATAAGTAAGTCACGTTTGGCTGTGCACAGGATAAAAATAAACTTTTTTCTGATGAACGAGAATCTTCGTTTAAAACTTTATGAAGATTGCTGGTAAAATTTACTTAGAGAATATATATTTCAAAGAGACCCTGGAATCTACGAGATTTCCAAGAACATGTCCACCAGTTTCCGAGAACTTCCATTTTGTTTAGAGATATCTCGTTTTTGATTAAACAGATGTACTCCGTTTTGTATGCATTCATGTAGAGGCCAATACACTTGCTACCAGCTCCAGAGTACGCAGCAGGAATTTGTCTTGGGTAGGTGTATTTGCCCGAGGCGCTATGTCATCTGCGTAGTCTGCGTCTGTAGTAGATTGTGCGGAGTAACGCCTGCTTCTTGCCTTTCTTAGTATAAAGCCATTTTATTTCATTAGATCTGTCGACGCACGAAGTACGTAATTTTGACTGATTATGAACAGATATGTGGCTAATGTATCCCCATGTAGAACATCAGCAGCAATGTCAAAATGTCTGTGTCTCCATATGGTGAGCAAACTTTTACTTTCGTGTTTTTCGAGAGCATCATTATGGCTCTGACAGTTTCTTTGGAGAGACCATAGGCTAGAATTATTTGCTCTTCCTTTTCTCAGTAAATATGGAATTAAATGCGTTGGAGAAATCTACAAATTAGAGTGTCCCCTCGAGATTTTTTACACGAACTCTTAATATTTGACGCATTGTCAAAATCTGTGATGTGGATCGGTTTCTCAGAAAACCATTTTGATTCTTCCAATGAATTTTCTTAATTTCTGATACGATGCGGTTGAGTAATAGAGCATTTTAAATTTTAGCCGCAATGGAAATAAGGGTTTATGCCTTGGTAGTTCTTGGCAATTCCGAAGACACGTTTCATGGGGAAAGGGAAGATGTAACCTTTTGTCCATCTGTCTATTTTGTTCTAGTTTTATACGGCGTTGCTGTATTGGAACAATAAGTTTTTAAATTTCCTTGTCTTCCATACTTTTGGTGGTATTTCATCAAGACAGGCAAGTTTCCTGTTTTGAATTTATATTCCTACAACCTCAAGTTTTTCTTGGGTAAATTGTCCTAGTTTGATGGCTAGTTGATTATAAATATTTTTCGTGATAGGTTGATCTGTAATTTTTAAGATTTCCCCGCAGATTCTTGAAATGTTCTATCCACATGTACATTGGTTCTTATTGCTGGCAGTTTTTCTTTACTGTCTGTCACGCTATTCGTGATTGTCTATCTTCTTCTGATTTTCTAATTTGATTGATCCGTTGAATGTATTCTATTTGTTCTTTTTGGTATGCGTTAATTAGTTTGCTTTGTGACTTCTTGAGTTTCTAAGCGTTGACATTAATTGGGTTCCTTTTGTTATAGTGGGATGCTGTTTTCACGCTGTCTTGTTTTTCTTAACTGCTAATGTTGCCAACAGAACTCCATTTTTGGCTCTTAGTTTGGTATGCATTCTGCTACTGCTTTCATTTGGGTATGGACCAAGTTCTCAATTTCGTCATTCGGCCAAGTGTTTAGAATATCTCCAGAAGAGCATCGAAAATACTTCTTGGAGTTATCGTATATTTATCTCTAATATCTCTATTGTTAAGCAAGAACCAGTCATAGTATGTGGTTTTTGTTGTTTGCGTTTTATTGCTGCGTAGGTTCAGACTAATCTTTGCTGAGACAATTTTGTAATCAGAAGACACATTTTAAAAAGAGGAAAATGCCACACAATTCAAAGAGCAATTAATCCATTTCTTATAAGGATGTAATTCATCTGTGCTTTAGCATTATTTGTGTAAGCATAGGTCCATCATTTTCGCTTCCTCTTCTGGAATTTAATATTAAGTCATGTTATTCCATTTCCAAGTGGGAAATCTGTTTGATGTTTCCCATTTCTCTTTGACAGGCTATGCAAGCAAAATTCGTTATTTTCATTTTTACCTATTTGAGCATTCCTGTCTCCACCGATGATTAGAATGTTGTGTTTGGAGATACTACGAACAAGGGAGGATAACTCTTATAGAAGAGGATGAGGTCCGTTTCATCAGGAGAATTACCAGGACTACAGATTGAAATGATTGTTTCGCTGGGGTTGCCGTTAAACGTAGCTTCCGTTATTCTCGTCTGTATTTTCTATATGCTCTTAACTGATTATAGTAAACGAAGACTGAGAAGCATTCCTATAGCCTCTATGACGGCATTGACAGGGGTTTTCCCAGCAGATTCTGAAACAAATGTCCATCTATTGCCAGTATCGTTAAATACTGCGGCTATTTGCTGCATTGAAGCTCATCATATTTTTTGTAAATACTCACAAACATTGAATACATACTTTACATGATAATCTGTAGATTTCATCGTAATTTACAAGATATAATCAAGAAAACGGTTTTGTATTTATTTACGAAGAAACAATAGACATATTTTACATGATAAATTGTTGATTTCTTCTAAATCAAGTTATAATAGTTAATCGGGCAATAGGAATTAAATGGTATAAATAGTAGCACTTTATGTGTGTGTGTGACTGCGTGTGTGTGTATGTACACATATAAATATGTGTATATGTGTGGGGGGTGTATTTATGTATATAAGTGATGTACTCCTATGGACCCCACATATGGACGAGCAAAAGCAGGACGACCAGCTCGAACATAATACAAAATGTTTCAATTTTTGTCTTCCATCTGATTAGTTTTCGATGGTGGTTTTCAAGTTCATTTCTTTCAGGAGCTTAAGAATAAGATGTAAATTGTAGGATTTTTAAGCGTTGTTTTGTAAATATTTATAATCATTGAATATTTTATATTTTATCCGATAATTTGCAGATTTTATCTTCAATTAGTTTTGATAGTTACTTGGGTTATCGGAATATTTTCTTAATATTATATCTGAGAGCAGGTAGGTTTATGTAGATGTGTGAATATGTGTAGTGTGTATGGGTGTGTATATCTATTGGGTGTATACGTATATATATATATATATATATATATATATACATATTGCTTTTTGCATAGGGAAAAAAAGTAATACAGGTTTTTCGGATTCAGTCTTTGAACTGAATAATAGTTTTAAATCTTTGAAAAACTGATATTCATCGATCAGCGTATCGAGTGTCATTGATTTGTTCAACTGTAAATTGTGAGAATGATTTTGTTATTGCTGTTTTCTTTTACTTTTATTGTATATTTTTATGCATGGGGGAGGATAAAAAGGAAAAGAAAGAGAAGAGGAAAGTGGGGAAAAGTTTTCAGTTGCCGTCGTATTTTGATTTTTTTTTAGTAGGAAAAACGCTAAAATTGTATAAAGGATTTTTTTCTTTTTAGCCAATAGAAAAAGAAATGCAGAATTTTTCGAATTTTGTCTTTCAATTAAACAATTTTCAAATCTTTTAAGAATTAATATTTCTTGATCAGTGTTTTCAGCGTCAATGATTGGTTTTACTGAAAATCGTTAAAGTGAATTTTTTATAAGTGGGCGGGTGTGAATCATACGAACACGTTAGGAGAATGGTAATCAGTGTTGTTCGAAATATCTACGTGTACTTGTGTTTGCAGTTTAGACAGACGGTTTATAAGTGAACAAGTCCAACATCTTCATAAGAAATAGTAATATTCTTCATCATCATCATGTCACGCTGTCAGCATGGATCTCTCTGATCATCTCTCGCAACTCGTCTCTATCGTCAATTGTTCCGTCATCCAGTCCCTACGAATCTACAATGCACTGTCCCTCAGAAGAAACTATTTTATTTTAATTCAGAGGGATATAACTTGGATATTTTTCTTTAGGTCTGATCATTAACATCAACAAATGTGAGAGGAAGCGTGAACTTTTCGATTCAGTTAAGTTGAAAACGCCACAAACATAAAATAAATTACTACTCTTAAAGAAAAACATTCAAACTTTTAAAAAATTAGTTTTATTAACGACTTTGAAATTGTTGTAAAACTCAAATTAATTACGTTCGTATATTGGTTGCTTTCTTGGGTTTTGTTTTTATTTTAAGGATTGGCTTTTATTTTTTAAGATTTATTTTAGATAAAGTATTATCCGTGGATTAGTCAACACGATAACTGAGGGACCTTAGATGGAGAATAGCAACCATTAGAAAAATCAAGACTTCTATGACAAAAAAAAAGGGGGGAGTGATTTTTATTATGCTATTCCATATGTAAGTTCTTTATATTCCGATTTTACCACAAATCATAAATTCGATGAATAATTCTGGACTTTTTTAAAAGATAATTTAATAGTATGAACACCACAGAATAATGTGCATTCGACGTAAAACAAAAATGACAAATGACGGTAAAGTACGCTTTGTGGTGATAAAGTTTAACTGAAATATTACTATTATAATGTCGATATTTAGAGCTTGTCTTTACAAACTGTAATCTTGATGAAAATTTTACCTGCAATTTTTACAAAATTCATAACGAATAATCCTGTTAATCAGGAGAAGTGTTGTTTTATCTAGGATGATTTTTCATTCAATTTTGTCAAAATTGACGTACATGAAAATGGAGAGCAAAAAGCTTCAAGGGAATATGGCATTTCTCATATCTGTGTTTTCATATGCCTGTTCAAATGTGATTTTCGGGAAAAGGAAGAGTTACAAGTGTCACAAGAGTATGGTCTCTCACCTGTGTGAATTCGACTATGACTATCCAAGTTTGATTTCTGGGAAAAGGAAGAATCACATATGTCACAGGAATATGGCCTCTCTCCTGTGTGTGTTCGACTATGATCAACCAAATGTGATTTTCGGGAAAAGAAAGAGTTACATATGTCACAGGAGTATGGTCTCTCACCTGTGTGAGTTCGACTATGTCCATGCAAGCTTGATTTATGGGAAAAGGAAGAGCCACATATGTCACAGGAATATGGCCTCTCTCCTGTGTGAGTTCGCCTATGCTCATCCAAGATTGATTTTAAGGAAAAGGAAGATTCACAAATTTCACAGGAATATGGCCTCTCTCCAGTGTGTGTTCTTATATGCCTTACTAAATTTGATTGTTTTTCAAAGGATGAGTGACAAATTTCACAAAGATATCGTTTCTCTCCTCTGTGTCTTTGCATATCCACTTGAACTCCCGAATTCATTAAAAAGCTAGAGCCACTCATTTCACAAGTATATGACTTCTCGTCAGAATGTGTTTGTATATGCACTTCGAACTCGGATTTAATGGAAAATGATGAGCCGCATATTTTGCAAGAGAATGGCTTTTCTTTGATGCTTGCTTGCATGTTTTATTAAAAAAATTATTTCTCTCCAGTGTTTATCTGCATATACGCCATACCTTACATGAAAAAAGCAAAATACAGAAGACTATTTTCTGCAAAAGAATACTATTTGTGTCCTGTAGATATTCATTTAATTTGTTTCCAATGGGATTTCTTTGAAAATACTGGTAACCAAGAAAATACTGCACGGAAGAAATCCTTCGGGCAAAAAAATCTACAATCGATAAAACAAGAAAAAAATATCAATTTAGAGAAGGAAGAGTTATAAAGAAATGTAGTTTATAGAAAGTCATATATTTCAAAAGGAAACTGTTAATAAATTTTTGAAAAATACTTAATCGTTTAGTTTTGTGCATTATATTTGCATTTAAATGGTTTCTATAATTCAAAATAGAAATGGAAACTACATTACATTTAAGTATGTATGTAGCGTATTACTAAAGAAAGAAAAGAAAGAAGAATCTGATATTCAGCCTCTCCTTTTCCTTCTCTTCATAGACCACAATAATATACATATGATGAGAAAAATCTGATTTTAAATATTGGCAAGTGTAACCAGTATTATTTCTTTTTAATCGACGAATATATGAAATAAGCTTTTTATGATGGAAAGACACAAGACGACATTTAATGTCATTTAGTCAATTTAAATTGAAATGGGTTAAAGACAGTAAGAAACAAGTTTGATAATCTAGGATTATCTTATCCTTCAGTTCCATTAAGTCATTAATAAAATGAAAAGCTCATTTCGACAATGATCTTTAATTTCCTTGTTTTTCACATTCTCAAATTAAACATTTTAATCATCAGTAGAGACATGAATGATCGTATAGGAAAATGCAAATATAATAAATTATTTACTCAACTCACCCAACAGAAATGTTTGAGACATTATTTAGTGGAAATATTTTTAATAAACAACTCCATTTAATGAAATATGAAATAGAGAAAAGAAAGATAATGTTAGCAATTAGGAAAAAGAAAGATTAGAGAAAAAAGTCAATTAATTACCTACATTTTACTGAACTGCAAAAATTTGAGAAAATTTATTTGCCTGTTGATGAAAATTGTAATAATCTGCACTTGGAAAACATTCTGAGTTTTATAAATATTTACCAAAAATTCACTGATCATTGAATATAAATGAAATGAGTTTTTGTTTTACTTGTTTTTATGTTTAGTTTCTTTTTTAGATGGTAGAATTTAACTTCCCAACTTTTCAAATGAGGAATGGGAACAAGTGCCCTTGGTAGAGTAGCAAACGGGCTGGACTGTGACATCGTTCAAACTCCAATCTCTCAGATATGAGTTAAACACGATTATGATTGTCCTTCCCCGGGTGGGAAACTGCGATGGAAATGGGAACAAGTGCCCTTGGTAGAGATGCAAATGTGACATCGTTCAAACTCCAATCGCGTTATCGCATTCAATTTTGAATGAATGCAATTGGGAAAGTTTTGAATCTCCTCCTACCCCTCTCAGATATGAGTTAAATACGATTATTATCGTCCTTCGATAGGAATTTTTTTAGTATTTAATAAACCATGATTGTTATTGTACTATTAAAAATAGGAAAAAACCATTGAGAAATATCACAATAACTTTTGAGTGGTAAACTGAGACGGATAGAACCCCCCCCCCCTTTCATTCTCATGGAAGTTTTAAGTTGGTCATTTAAAAAATCCCCCGCTTCTCGTGGACGTTTGCAGTGGTTAGTTCTTTGCAGTTAGCCATTCAAAGAAATCTCGCACACTATCAAACAAGATGTCTTCGGGAAAATACCAATAAGGAATATTACAATCTGTTATGTGTTGGAAATTGGGGACGGATAGAAAAACATGCTCCCCGTCTTTCTCACAAATGTTTCCGGTGGTCAGTTCTTTTCAGTTCGTTAAGCATTCAAAAAAATCTCGTACACTATCGACGAAGATATTTTCAGGGTTAGCGAGGTCAGTAAATGAAAGTGTAATGTCTTGCTAGTTGGAGAATTTATAGATACTTCCCATGTACTTCTCGTTTGTTTGGAAAAAATATTATGATATAAATCCTTAAAATTAAGAAGTGACACAATTTTTCTTTTTTCATTTAATTTAGAACATCTTATTTAAGAATTAAATTGTTTGAATTAAAAATGAAAAATTGTTTTATTTTAGTTTTTAATTAACCTTTGCTTTCTTCATGAGACAACACAGAAATTAGTAAAGGATGTTTATTGACACTTCCACCCAAAAGAAATGGCTAATTATTCCATTTTGATTATATATGTCCTCAGAAATTGCAAATATGTTAAAATAAGGTAAATTATTGTTCTTCCCGGCAATTTTTGACTTTATTCATTTCTGTAACTTAATCGTCTAAGAATTTGGTTAATAAAGGAGACTAAAATTGAGATTAAACATTTTTATTTGAGGTTTAAAATTGATATAAAAATAATAAATAAATAACTTTGGTTGATTAGTCTTTTTAGTGTGGTTTTTCATTGGAAAATATTTTTTCTACTGAGGCCCACCATAGAAATTGTGCCTAATTCTTGGAATTTATGAAATAAATAATCTGTTCGCTTAATCAGGGCGCTTCTGGTAGTGTAATGGTTAGCCATGTAGACAAATAAACCTTCACGAACGAGTTCGATTCTCCTTAGTTACCCCCATTTCTATGACTTTGTGACACATCTGAGCAAAACGCTTAGTACATTATTACTGCTGGCTTAATCAGCCCAGCCTGAAAACAAAATTATATTTTCTCCAAAACGATCAATTCTACATTGATCTCAGTTCACGTATATTACGAAGTTGTGAGTCAGTAAGTTTGGGTGACTATTCAATAATGAATATTTCGTGTTAAATATTGCGAAAAATTAATTCTCTCTTATCACCGTCCATTTTAGTTGTTCTGTTGGCAAATCTTTTTCTGATCTTTCATTGTTTACGTTTATCGACGATGAAAATTACAAACAAATTATTTAATTTCTTGTCAACTTTATCGTCCAAAACAAATTTGAATGTCCTCGTATAGAATAATACTGCCTGTTAAAATTTACTTTAATTTTCTTTTGTACTAGCTCGAAAAGAAGGTGGGGTTAATGTCCTCCTATCACCAAAGAAAATCTCCTCCTCTCAACATCTCCAAAGATCCAACAAGGCGTAGTTTTGTCACATGAGACTTATTTGAATATGTACCCTCCCCAAGATCCTGCCATTGATTTTCTTTTTTTTTTTTTTTCTTTTTAGGCAAAAATTAAATATAAGAACTAGATGAATAATGATCAACATCTGCCTTCCAACCATCTGAACCATCTGAAAAGCACATGGGAAAGATTCCATCAATCCTTCCCGAAATTTCACTATCGTTTTCTAACACCCCACCCACTAGTTCTGAATAAAAATTGGTCTATTTTATACGAGATTTCTTTTAATTACTAATGAACTAAAAAGAACTGTCCACCATAAACTTCTGTGAGAGGGAAATCAACTTGGTAAAACAAACCATTAATGGGATACTTTGGATGTGCCTTTAATAAAATAAAAATGGACACAACATGGAGAGCTACAGAGAACGTCCAACATGTAAAAGGTTTTGCAAAATGTCCCAGACCAAATGGAAGAAAATCGACACAACAAAACAAAATGCTAAAACGGCTAAGTAAACTAGCCCAAATTTTAAAAATCTCGAGATATATATCAAAGAGGCGCGAAAAACGTAGAAATCAAGTATAATAAATATATAATTTTTTGAAAAAAAAGAGGATAATAGAGACCTGAATAGTTACAAATACTTACGCCACTGTAGCATAAAGAGTGACCACCATCAGAAAAAGCAATCACCCAATTACAGAGCTCTCATCGAGAAACTAATATAATTGGAACTAGATGATTGGCCATATTTTTAGCTGCTGTTAAAAGACCTACATTTAGTCGAAAGCTATCAAACAGTAGCAGAAACTAAACTGAAAGAACTTAGAAAAAAAGCAAAACATCCCATTTTAGATGATTGGAGCGATCAGGTTTCTATAGGATCACTTACCTATTAATAGCAATTCACGCTTTCAGTCAATATTATAAGTCAAACTTATTATTTTTAATGGGTAGAGAACTGAAAAGAGCCGCAAAAAATGTCGAGATTAAATTTGTGGGTTGAAAGCTGTGAATAGTAGCCCCAAATCATTTATTGTTCGGCACTCAATCAATTAAAACTTTTTACTGTTTTTGTACTTATTTTAGGCATATCTTGTATAGAGTAAATCTTTCTAAATATGTAAATGAACTCAGCTTTATTTCCGTTTACTCACTGTTAGAGTATCATTGAATATACTAAGGCTAATATTGTTTTTTGAGGGAAGTGGGGAATCAACTGAATATTCTCCCTTGCACCAACTTAGCCTAGTAGTACAATCACCAAAATCCACGTATATCACTCTAAGGATTTCATAACTACGTACGAATTAAACATATACCCTGGGGGATGTAAATGTTAATTGATCCTTATTTACAAAAATAAATCCCCAATAATATACGAAATATTAAAATGGAAAAAAATATTTAATTAAAAACACAGTCAAATGATTTTTAGAATATTATTCGACGAATAGACAAGAGAAGAAATATAATCGACCGAATAAATCATGTATACAAAAAGTATTTCCTTCGTTAAATCGAGTACAAGGCTCGAATCCCTTTTCGAGGGAGATGACTCGGTCTCTCTTTCTCTCTCACTCTCACTCTCTGCGACTATTCGTGATCGTCGTGTAGGATAAAAATGATATTTCGATCTTCAATGTGTTTCAGTCCAAAGAGTTGACAAAAAAGTTTGTTGTTTTCCTATTTGATAAGTATAAACAATGAAAGTATATTGCGATGAATAGTTTTCTTTTTAAAGTATGGATGATCAAAAGCATTACCATTCGTGAGTAAGGGTGGGAGTGTCCAAACCGTTCCTCTATAAGTTTTTTGCCTTGTGTCTTGAAGAAAGGAAAATTAGTTAAAAATAGAAATAAAAATTCCTTTTTAATTCAAACAACAACTTCAGTCTTAAAGAAGATATTCTAAATTGCATTCTAAAAGGAAAAACGTCTCGCTTCTTAATTTTAGTATTTTTTATTAAAATATTTTTCTACTAAGAATCAAATAAATACGAAAACAATACTGCTGGCTTCACCCGTCGAATCTGCTCAAAAACGATATTTTGGTCGGGACCACTGATTCTTCATTGAGCTTCAATTCACGTATATTAGCCATTTTAACGTAAGTACTTTTTCTCAAACATCTAATAATGTATAATGTTGAATATGGAGTATAACTAATTATCTATAATCATTGTTCATTTCAGTTGTTCTTTTGGCAAGTTTTTTAGTGAACTTTCATTGTTTATATTTATCGACTATGAAAACAAGAAACTACTTTTTTTATTGTCAACTTGATCGTCTAAAATAAATTTAATTCCGCTTTTACAGATAAGTGCCACCCACGTATGTTTACATTAGAATTATATAGAAACTTTAGTCTTATATTTACCCATGAAGATAAGATTTCGTGTCGGTGATTTTCTTCATTTTTTTTTATCCATTTAAAAATTACATATTTTACTAGTTAAGAAAAGTGATGGCGGTTTCTTCTCGTTCACATTCTACAATATACATCATCCCCAGGCGCCTAAAATATGTAGTTTCGTCACTTAACACCTATAAAACTTCGTACCCTCCTCATTAGAATGTTTTAACCATAAACTGCTTTTCTTTTCGTGACAAATGCAACATGCTAAATAAGAACTAAATAAGTAAATATCGACATTTGTCTTTCAACTAAGTGAAAAGAACAAAAGAACATAAATTCTCCAACCACAAAGACATCACGCTTTCGTTGTCTGACCTTGCTAACCATGAAGACATCTTGGTGGATTGTCTGTGAAATTTTTTGTATGACTAACAAAGTGCAAAAAGCTGGCCACTGAAAACTTCCATGATAAAGAGGAGGGGTATTTTTCTCTATGATAATAAATATGTTCCACTATACATATTTTCATCGACTGTTATCGCTTTGAATTCGGCTATAGTCCAGTAAATTATTGAATTAACCTTTCACTTGGTGGTACGAGCAGCAGATTTGGTGTATTGTGCTCCAGAACCTGTTCTCTCAGAAAAGTATGTAACCCACGTTAAAACCAAAAAGGCCGCCATTGTTTTAGATAAGTCAATCTTGGTCGTCTGTTTATTATCAGATGACGGACACATATAAAAATGGAACAATATTCAATCTTATTTATCACTATTTGTTATAACTGTAATCTTTATTTTTTATCTTGATTCATATTATAGATACCAATTATTAAATTATTTATTTATCGTTAACAAAATGTGATGTTCATGAAATATTATATAAAACATCATCATCATCTTGTCTTGCCATCAGCACGGAGATCCGTGACCCTCTCTCGCCAGCCCTCCCTATCGTTCATCGCTTCCAGCAGGTCCTCAGAGCTACATCCCGAATCCTCACAGAGCTGCTCTATGTCGGTGTGAGCCGGTCGCCCTGGTTTGCTCGGCCATGTGAAAGGGTCGATAGGAGTACATCATTAATGAGCTCGTCTCTACTTCTCCAGCAGTGTCCAGCATGTATGCTTCGTCTAACTTTGATAGTTTTCGTGATGAATGGTAGGTGTCCGTATAGCTGCTGCTTTGTTGGGTATTGCCTCCAGGATTTGTTCAATATTGCTTGCAGCATTCTTGTGTAATTACCGTCCAGATTTTTCTACATACGTTTAGTTAGCGTCCATGTAGTGCATCCATATAGCAGTATCGACACGACCGCTGCTTGGAAGAAACTGCGCTTCATTTTATCGGTCATATCTGACTTCTACATGACCGATTGCCCGTTGTAAGCTATCCATGCTTTTGCTAATCACGTGTCGATGTCTGTCTCAGTTGGTGAGACCCTGCTTCTAAGGTAGGTGAAATTGTCAACTAGTTTCAGAGTTACTGGTTAGTTTGGAAATGTCACCTGTTGGATTAAAGCACATATATTCCGTTTTGTATGCATTGACATGGAGGCTGATGCCTGCAGCGGCTCATTCCAGACTATGCAGTAGGGTTTCGGCTTGGGTGGGTGCATTTTCCAGAAGCTCTATGTCATCGGCGTAGTCGGCATCGGTAATTATTTTTGCAGGGTACCTTTTGCTTCTTTGCTTTTGTTAGCTTGAAACCGTTTTCTTTGATTTTATCAATCAATGTTCTAAGCACGTTGTGTAGACAGATGATAAAGAGGTATGGGGCTAGTGTGTCTCCTTGTAGTACTCCTGCTACAATAACCAAGTAGTCTGTGTCTCCATTCGGAGAATGTACTTTCACTTTGGTATTTCTAGAGAGAATCATTATGCCTGCGACTTTTTCTTTTGATAAGCCGTATGCAAGTTGAATTTGCTCCATCTTCCCTCTGTGAATGGAATAAAAGGCCTTGGTGAAGTCAACAACTATTATTGTCGCCTGTTGTTTTTTTGCCCGTACGCCTACAAGAATTCTACGGATAGTCAATATATGTGAGGACATGGATCTATTTCTCCGGAAGCCAGTTTGGTTCGTCCTAAGAATGTTGGCAATTTTGGGTTCTATACGGTTGCGTAGTAGAACATTGTATATTTTGGCTGCTATGGACGTAAGTGTTATACTTCGGTAGATCTTGGCTAATCAGTGATCACCGCTTTTTAGGGAAAGGCAGGATGCATCCCTTCAACCATCTGTTTATCAGGTTTTGATTATAAAGTGCAAAAAACTGGCCACTGAAAACTTCCACCAGAAAGAGGAGGGGTATTTTTCTCTATTGTTCCACTATTTTCATCGACTGTTATCGCTTTGAATTCGGCTATAGTCGAGTAAATTATTGAATTAACCTTTCACTTGGTGATACGAGCAGCAGATTTGGTGTGTTTGTGCTCCAGAACCTGTTCTCTCAGAAATGTATGTTACCCACGTTAAAACCAAAAGGGCCACCATTTTTCAAGATAAGTCAATCTTGGTCATCTGTTTATTAGAAGATGACGGACTCATATAAAAATAGATCAATGTTCAATTTCATTCATCACTATTTGTTATAACTGTAATCTTTTTCGCTTGATTAATATTATAGATACCAATTAATAAAGTATTTATTTATCGTTAACAAAATGTGATGTTCATGAAATATTACATAAATTCCTCATCTTGTTGTGCTATCAGTACGGATATCCTGACCCTCTCTCGCCACCCTTCCCTATCGTTCATAGCTCCCGGCAGGTCGTCAGGGCTATAACCCGTATCCTCTCAGATCTGCTGTATGTAGGTTCGAGCTGGTTACTCTGCTTTTGCTCTGCCATGTAAGGGTGTCCATTGGAGTTCATCCCTTATGAGCTCGTCCCTACTTCTCCAGCAGTGTCCTGCATGTCTGGTTCGTTTAATAGAGAGGTTCAAGCTGGTCACCCTGCTTTTGCTCGGTCATGTACAGGGGGTCCATAGGTGTACATCACTTTTGAGCTCGTCCCTACTTCTCCAGTAGTGTCCAGCATGTCTGGTTCGTCTAACTTTGATAGTTTTCGTGATGGGTGGTTGGTGGCCGTATAGCTGCTGCTTTGTGGGGTGTTGCCTCCAGGACTTGTTCAATATTGCTCGCAGAATTCTTGTATAGTTGCCGTCAAGCTTTTTCTCCATCCGTTTAATTAGAGTCCATGTAGTGCATCCATATAGCAGTATCGACACGACCGCTGCTTGGAAAAAATTGCGCTTTGTTTTATTGGTCAGGTCTGACTTCCATATGACCAATTGCCTATTGATAGCAGTTCATGCCTTCGCTAGTCGCGTATCGATGTCTGTCTCGGTTGATGAAACACTGCTTCCTAGGTAGGTGAACTTGTCAGAGAGCTACTGTTTAGTGAGGAAATTTCACTTGTTTAATTAAAGCACATATATTCTGTCTTGTGTGCATTGACATGGAAGCCAATGCCTGCAGCGGCTCGTTCCAGATTAAGCGCTAGGATTTCGGCTTGGGCTGCTGCATTTTCCGGAAGTGCTATGTCATTGGCGTAGTCGGCGTCGGTAAGTGTTTTTTACGGGGCAACTTCCGCTTCTTTCTTTGTCAGCTTGAAACCATTTTCTTTGATTTTATCAATCGATGTTCTAAGCACGTAGTCTAGACAGATGATAAATAGGTATGGGGCTAAGTGTCTCCTTGCAGTACTCCTGCTACAATGTCGAAGTAGTCAGTGTCTCAATCCGGAGAACGTACTTTCTCTTTGGTGTTTCTATAGAGTATCATTATGACTGCGACGGTTTCTTTTGGTAGGCCGTATGTGAGAAGTATTTGCTCCATCTTCCCTCTGTGAATGGAAGAAAAGGCCTTGGTAAAGTTGACAAATTATATTAAAGCATGTAGGTTTTTGCCCGTACGCCTACAAGAATTCTACAGATAGTGAAAATTTGTGAGGTCGTGGATGTATTTCTCTTGAAGCCATTTTGGTTGTCAATTCTAGGTTCTATGCGGTTGCTTAGTAGGGCGTTGTATATTTTGGCTGCTATGGATGTAAGTGTTATACCTCGTTAGTTCTTGGCTAATACGAGGTCACCCTTTTTAAAGAAAGGGAGATGGGATCCCTTCATCCATCAGTCTGTCGGGTTTAGATTATAAACTGCATTGCAGTATCGGAGCAGTATGTTGTCGAATTGCCTGGTCTTCTATACTTCTGTGGGAATTTCATCAAACCCTGCGGCTTTTCTATTTTTAATTTTTCTAAGTAGTGAGTTAAGTTCTTCTAGAGTAAACGGTCCTAGTTTGATGTCTAATTGGTTTCTAATAATTCTTGTGATTGGTTCATGTGTAACTTTCGGTGGGTTTCCTAGTAGATTCTCGAAATGCTGTTTCCACAGTTTTATTCGTTCGTGCAAGTTGGTAGCTTTCAGTTTAGCTTTGGTAATGCTATTCCTTCTGCTCAGTTCGTTTATTGTTTGCTACGCAATCCTAGATTGTCTCTCTTCAGCAGAGTCTCTAATCTTATCTATCTGGTTTTTTTATGTATTCTTTCTGTTCTTTTAGGTATATGTTGGCTTATTCATTTTGTGCTTTTTTTAGTTTCAGGGCATTTGTGTTAGTTGGGTTCTTCCTATTGCATTTGGAGGCACTTTTCACGTCTGTACGTTTTTCTGTAACCGCTAATGTCTCCCATGGGACATTAGATTTAGTTCTATGTTTTGTTGGTATGTATTTAGCTGCTGCTTCTAAGTGGGTATTGACGAAATTCTCGTATTCGTCATTCGCATGAATGTGTCTCAGTCTTCTCCTGTTGTGCATCGATTTTATTTTTTAATGTTATCATATATTTATCTTGTTATTATTATCCTTGTTATTAAGAAGGTCCAAATCATAGCGTATTGTGGTCGTTGTTCGGGTGACATTCTTTCGTAGGCTCAGTTCTATTTTTTTCGTGACAATTCGGTGATCGGAGGACACACCCTCGAATGAGGAGTAAGCCTCGCAATTCACTGCGCTATTTTTCCATTTCTTGTTTGTAACGACGTCGTCTATCTGTGCTTTAGTATTATTTGCGTATGTTTTCCCTTCTTTTTTTGAAAGTTTCCATTGGGGCGTGTCAATCTTTTTTCTATCGTGAAATCAGTTAGATGTTGTCCATTTCTGTGAGACGAGTTGTGTTGGCTGTATGTGTGGTTTCCGTTTCTCCCTATTTGGGCAATCATGTCTCCGCCGATGACGAGAACGTTGTGTTTCGGGATGCTATGAACAAGAGAGGAGAGCTCATCGTAGAAGGCGATGACTTGAGTTTCTTCACTAACCTTGGTAGGGCGGTAACAGGAGATGATTGTTACACTGAGGTTGCCACTAAATGTAGTTACCATCATCCTTGGGTGTATTTTCTCTATGCTATTTAGTGACTTTAGGGCTTGTGATCCTATAAGTATACCTACTCCATGCTGATGTAGTGGCTAGCGTCACTTTATTGCCGGTATCGTGATATTTAATATCCTCACAATGTGTGAATCTGTGTTCTTGAATGCATATTATGTCTATGTTATGATCTATGGCAGATGCAGTAAGCTCCGGTAGTTGTCCTTTTCTATTTAAGGTTCTAACGTTAAATGTTGCTATTTGTATTGTGCGTTTGCATTTTAGTAATTTTTGTTGTTTGAGCTCTGTAGCTGATCTGTTGAACACTGAGGCCAAGACTCCAACCTCATCAGGACGCATCCTGTTTTTACCCGCACGAAGTGCAATGAGTTTTGGACATGTGGTTTGTGGGTCATGGTCATCTTTCAATGGCTGTTTTTATTTTCATCCATAGAAGCCACCCTTATAGATGAGCAGCAGTAGTTCCCTGATCGAACTATAGGGTTCTTGGTTTCTGATAGTGTTAGTTTCTTTGACCAGGTTGAGTATCATTTTCGATTTACGGTAAAATTGCCTTTACATATAAGGCACAGATATTGTACAGCAGTGTTTTACAAAGAAAGTATGGGGTTCTGTAAAACTATCCTCTCAATGTTTAGCATTGAAAACTTTTTTCCTGTTTTATTAGACGGCCATCTTGAAAAATAGCACTCATTTTTTTTCCACATGAGTAACGAAATGTTGTGAGAGAATGGGTCCTGGAGTACATGTAAGAAAAATATAGAGGTTGTAACATTAAGTGAAAAACTCTTGTGGGATACTGACTTAATCTGCTCAATTCGGAGCTGGTTTAATGTGTTGACGTCAAAAGTTGATTTAAAATCAATTTGTCATGAACATGTGTATCTTATAGTGGTTCACGAACAGAAGGAGAAAGAGAGACTCTATATCGGATTTCTCTTTCTTTTTTAATACGCTACATGCAAACTTAAACGTAAGATAGTTTCCTTTTCTATTTTGAGTAATAGAACCCATTTCAATTCAAATTTGATACCCCGACAAAAAGAGACGATAAAATATTTTCCAAAATTTGCTGAAACTTCCTTTTTGAAATATATGAATTTCTATAAACTGTATTTTTTTTATTACTTTTCCATCTCTTCATTGATAGTTTTCTCTTATTTTATCGATTACAGACTTTTAATCCGGAGATGTTCTTGACTTTGGACACAGTATTTTCTTGATGAGCTGGATTTTCAGAGAAATCCCATCTGAAACGAAGATTTGAATATCTGCAATGATAAATTATATTCTTTTAAAGGATAGATGTTTGTTTCTTGTTTTTCATAGTTTGGTGGCGTCTTTGCAGATAAGCACTGGGGAGAAATATTTTGTAAAACCGCTTCGTCTTTTATACGGGTGAGAAATTCTAATGAAATATGCAAACACAAATCAAAGAAAAGCCATTGTCTTGCAAAATATGCGGCGCATTGTTTTCAAATATGGTGGAGTCTGAAGTGCATATACAAACACATTTTGGAGTGAAATCGTATACTTGTGAAATGAGTGGCTCAAGTTTTTCAACCAAATCGGGAGATCAAGTGGATATGAAAGGACACAAAAAAGAGAAACAACATATCTGTGAAATTTGTTCCTCTTCCTTTGCACGACAATCAGATTTAAAGAGGCATATAAGAATACACACAGGAGAGAAGCCTTATTCCTGTGACATATGTGACTTCTCCTTTTCAGTAAAATACACTTTGGATATTCATAGGCGAACACACACTGGAGAGAAGCCATATTCCTGTGAGATATGTGACTCTTCCTTTTCCAACAAATCAAATTTGAATTTTCACAGGCGAACACACACAGGAGAGAAGCCGTATTCCTGTGAAATATGTGACTCTTCCTTTTCCCATAAATCAACTTTGGATATTCATAGGCGAACCCACACAGGAGAGAAGCCATATTCCTGTGAGATATGTGACTCTTCCTTTTCCCATAAATCAACTTTGGATATTCATAGGCGAACACACACAGGAGAGAAGCCATATTCCTGTGAGATATGTTACTCTTCCTTTTCCGACAAATCAAATTTGAATATTCACAGGCGAACACACAGAGGAGAGAAGCCATATTCCTGTGAAATATGTGACTCTTCCTTTTCCCAAAAATCAAATTTGAATAGACATAGCCGAACACACAGACGAGAGAAGCCATATTCTCGTGAAATATATGACTCTTCCTTTTTAAAAAAAAAATAATTTGAACAGGCCTATGAAAACGCACAGATGAGAGAAACCCTATTCTTGTGAATTTGTAGCTCTCTATTTTGAAGTTAATCACGTTTACTAATGCACTCGAAAAATCAAACTGGATAAAACAAAACTTCGATTGAATATGATTCGTATTTTTTGATCTTGTCTAATTTCCTGGTACTATATATATATATATATAGTACCAGGAAATTTGCTGAAACATCCTTTTGGGTGTATATATGTATATATGCTTGTATATATACATACATACATGTGTATATATAAATATGTAAATATTTCATGATATGAATTTTAAAGAATAAAACATTCCGATTTTTAAAAAAGATGAATAAAACATAAATAATAAATTCATTTGATAAAGAAACCTTTTTTTTAATTTGATTTACTCACTAACGTTTTGGAAGGACAAATATTTATTATAGTAAATGTGTTTCCCCTCATGTTCGTATTTCAGTTTCATCGTCTTTTTAAAACGAACCTGTATACATTTCTGTGGACACCATTTTGTTTTGTTTTTTCTTGTAATCATTCTAAATGAAAAAAAGTCTCTCTCTCTCTCTCTCTTTCTCTCTCTCTATCTATCTATATATATATATATATATATAGTCTCTGTGTGTGTATCTGTGTGTGTGATAAAGTTAATTGATTTCACGTAGAGATCAATGCTTCTTGCTAATTGCTCCAGGCTAAACAGCAAAGATTCGACTTCGCTTCTGGAGGTTTAGGAATTATTGAGCATCTGATGGTGAGGCTCCGATTCTGGTGGTTTAGTAAGTATAGAGTACCCGTTCATTCCCATTAATCCTAGATCCATTCAGACCTAAAATAGTTGGACTTGTTTGGATCTCATAAATAGGTCAAATGGATCTGTTTCTAAAATAATTTGATAAGAATCCTAAAATATTGAAAATATACTAATTTTGATAACCTTCTAAGAGGGAAATGTTGTTGTTTTATGTTATTAATGGTAAAAATGCCCGTATTTGTCAGTGTGGAGGATTTTGATGTTCTCGTAGTTCAATTGAAAAAAAAATCTTCGTGTGTCGGTTCCACCATTAGCAACACAAGAAATATGAACAAAACAGACAAAATAACTTCACAGCAACAAGAATGTTAAAACAGTTTCTTTTATAACATAAAACAAACAAGGAAAAGGTAATACAAAGAAGCAACGTTAGAATAAGTCTATGTATATGTATGTGTTGTTGTGTATAATACAAATACATCCTTTTCTGAGTTAATAAGTTATACCTTATATCATCGACCATTTTTTTATTAAATTAGTTTAAATGTTTAGTTTTATGTTAGACTTCTTCGCTTCTTTCAAAGTGTTGTAGTTTTCATAATGGTTTCAATTGTCCACTTTCACAAGTAAATTGCAGTCACTCATTACTTTCTTCAGGTTGTTTTTATTTCCTCCTATATAGCTAAAGATAATTCCCTATTTCTTTGTATTCCTTTTATGTTAGACTTTTTCGCTTCTTTAAAATTGTTGTAGTTTTCGGAATGGTATCAATTGTCCACTTTCACAAGTAAATTGCAGTCACTCATTACTTTCTTCAGGTTGTTTTTATTTCCTCCTATGTAGCTAAAGATAATTCCCTACTTCATTGTATTCCTTTTATGGTATTCACTCAATCATGTATGTAAGCTTTGCACTTTTCCTTGCTAAAAGTTTTCATTTTCATTAAGTTTTCAACAGTTTTTTGTCGTCCACTTCCTCGACCATATTGCCATTTTTTAAAAATCTTTTTAACAAATTCAGACGATACAGTTGAAGGTTTTCCAGATGGAAAAAAGTTTTCTTCCAGAAATCCAATCCAAGAAATTTTATTTAACACAAAAATTATAAAAAGATTTTTGCTTAAAACCTCTCAAGCGATATCTTAAACAATTAACAGTTTTACTGTATCGAAAAAAGCAAAATGTGTAATGTTAATACATTTTTTGACAAAATAAAAACAATTTTATAGAAGTGTTTCATCTTTTGTTTATGTTTGCTAATATGCAATCAGAAAAAAAACCCGAAAATATATTTTTATATGAGAATTGATTTTTTTATGTATTGCAGACGTTTTGTCCTCATCTTGGTAGTTTTTCTTTTTTTTTTTTTTTGTTCACTACATTTCGGCCAAATTTCACCTCTGGCCTTCTTCAGGTGATTAATCACGACCTTAGATAGGAATGCAGAGTCTTGTAACCGTATTCCCAGTAATCACTGCCTTCCATAGTTGTTGTCTATCGCACCACGTTTTTGACCAAATAAACCTCTGGACGGCTTGGGTAGGAATTGAAACCGCTATCTTCTGGCAATGCTCACCTGTAACCGTAGAGACTCAACGCCTCTATCCGCTGCGTCACGAAGGGCGATCAAGGTTGGATTTTTTGGTCTTATAAATCCAATTATTTGTTCTCCTTATTTGGTCTTCCATAGTCGGGTCCGTACTGAATTTGTAATTGTCTTTAATTGGAAACATTTTGAGATGAGGCTTCTTAATCTGAGAATTAATTTTTATTTATTTTTATTTATTGCGGACAGTTTAATTGGATAATTTAATTATAAGACCAAAAAATCCAACCTTGATCGCCCTTCGGGGCCCGTGGCGTAGCGGTTAGAGGCGTTGAGTCTCTACGGTTCCAGGTGAGCATTGTCAGAAGATAGCGGTTTCAATTCCTACCGGAGCCGGCCAGAGGTTTACTTGGTTAAAAACGTGGTGCGATAGACAACAACTATGGAAGACAGTAATTACTGGGGATACGGTTACAAGACTCAGCATTCCTATTCGTGGTCGCGGTAAAATTTGTCCGAAACGTAGTGAAGAAGAAACAACACAAAAAATAAAAGACTACCTAGATGAGGACAAAAAGTCTGCAATAAATAAAAAAATAATTCTCAGATTAAGAAGCCTCATCTCAAAATGATTCCAATTAAAGACAATATTTTTATATGCTTTTTATCAACCGATATTACAAATGTAACGGGAATTAAACGACTCTCTTGTTGATTACGTCAGTAAAAAGAGAATTAATCTCAAACATTAATCTTTAACAAAATTTGTTGGAGATTTTCATTTTAAAATGAAACTTGTTTTCTACGAATATCAGAAGCACAAAAATAAATAAACAATATAAAAATACGTCTATTACGTATTAAAAGTATTTGTTCAACTCTAGAATGTCAACCTTTATTTAAATCAACTTGGTTGTTCATATTACAATAAAAGATTTTTCTCAATACATAAACAATTATGTATAAAAGTCATGATAAAAGTTATGATGATAACTTTATAAACATTTAAATTTCGATTTTTCAACTTATGAAAAACCGCAAAAAGATCTAAACGTTTTCACTGTGCGAGCTCAATGTTCTTTCTGAACTTTTTCCGTTTGTCAAAATATTCTTTCGAATTCAAATTTCCTTACAATTAATTAAGCAGACGTTAATTTGAAATGCAACAATATATTTTTTCATTTGAAACGCTGGAGATTTTTTCCAAACCGAACTCACAGACACAGTATTTGATCCTTTTTTACAACAGCAACCCAAGCGTTCATTTCCCTTTACAAAACATGTAAAATAAAATAAAAAAACGCTTGCAACAAAAATAAATAACTGTCTGGGAATGAATTGCAACATCATTCGATAAAAATATTTTTATATCTACCTATCTATATATCTATCGATCCCTCTATTTGTTTATCAATCTCATTTTTTCCATATCTGTCAATCTATCAATATATCTGTCTTTCTACCGCGATGTAGTAACCAACGATTTGAACAAGCACCTCCTAGTAATCGTGTTCGAACTCCAATTGCAGTATTTCGTTCAACGTGAAAGTCGATCTACATGAATTTTCCAGTGACATGCTTCGTTTCATTTTAAATGCATATCTGACGCAGTTTACATGGTATCTCAGACAAGCACATCCTAACCCTACCGAAACCAACACACTTCCGTTCATGACCGGTTCCACAACCGTAATTTTTTTAACGGGAACAACACGTCATGCGACAACTCACACTCATGTTCCTTGAACATTTTCGACTAAAACGACAAACGCCTCACGATCAGACAACATAGATGCGTAGATACCATCAACATCGATCATATCAATAAAAAAAGAACAAATATCAATACGAACCTAATACTGAACACTAACTAGACCAATGGTACAGCTTCTCCAACTAAACGGATCTAAACAGGTCACTTCCTTAACAATTTGAAAATACACGTTGATACGATCAATTATCAAAGAGGAGGGCGTTATCATAGCCCACAAGCAACTGGTGTTGGAAATCCTTGTTGATAGCAGGGAAACATCCAAACTGGTCACTTTCCCCAACCGTTTTAAAAAGGTGAGTTATTTATTACGATCAATTATCGAAAGGGAGGGCCTTATCATAGCCCACTTCTACTGATGTTGGAAATCCTTGTTGATAAAACGGAAACATCCGAACTGGTCACTTCCCCCAACCGTTTTAATAAGGTGAGTTATTTATTACGATCATTTATCGAAAGGGAGGGCCTTATCATAGCCCACTTGCTACTGATGTTGGAAATCCTTGTTGATAGCACGGAAACATCCAAACTGGTCACTTCCCCCAAACGTTTTAAAAAGGTGAGTTATTTATTACGATCAATTATCGAAAGGGAGGGCCTTATCATAGCCCACTTGCTACTGATGTTGGAAATCCTTATTTAAAAAACACAAAGCCATCTTTATTGAGAGTGAACGGAATTCTTCACTGCTACCGTAAATGAACCCTGGTATCAACATAGATAACATAGCTATGTTCGTCGGTGGAATTTTCAAGTATCAACTCAGAGGTTATTTTCAAGACAAAATAATTCTACAATCAATCTCGATCGTAGTTTCTAACCGTTAAGCAGAGAGTGTTCTATTTGCAATATTCTCTTAATGGTATAATGATTTGTTTCAATATTACACATATTTAAGGAGAAGCATCTAGTCCCCTCAGTGGATACGTGCTAACCTAGCAAATATACAACCACTTTCTGCAATAAAACCACCAGTGAACACTACCAAGACGAATGCAACAGCTAATCCAGCTAAACAGATCTAAATAGCTCATTTCCCCCAGCGATTTAAAAATGCGCGTTGATACGATCAATAATAAAAAAGAAGCTACTTCAATGCATTGAATTATATTAGTTTCTCCTTGTTAAAAGTTTGGTATTGGGTCATTTCAAGACACCGAATCATTTTAGTTTCTCCTCGCTTCTCTGCTTTTGCGAGTCTCATACTGCACAATCACAAAGAATCAAAAGATCTCAGTCTTTCCACGCTTCACTAATTTTGCGAATCTAAAATTATCTCTTACCTCATTTCCCTTCCCTACCCGGGGTAGTATGGTACAAAGTCAAAGTCCAGTGTGACGTAATGCCTAGTAGTTGTTTTTGCCAGTCTTATATAACCACGGAGAATTCGACCTGTGATCTTTCACAGGTCGAATTCTCCGTGGTTAAATAATATTCTGGATGGCCACGAAAATTAAATTGGTCCCACCGCCAGTCTGCCAGCAAAGCATGCCACTCACGTACTTAACGTGGCATTTCTGCTGGGACACCTGCATCCTGTTTACTTTAGCAAACAGGTCTATTTCCTTTTATGTCACCCTCGAAATTTACGCAACACATCAAAAGGAGTAAGGCTTACTATCAGTACGGAACACGATGATTCCTGCACCCCGGCACGCCAAAGAATCTAGAAAAGCAGCAGCACCGACTTCTGCATTTCAAGACATAAACTTCCACAGAAAAATTAGCAACGGTTACACAGGAAGTAAAACAGACGCGCCCAGCAACTCTTGCTATATAACCTAGCCATATAAGCTACAACCTTGGCCCACGAACAGACAAACAAACAGCATTCGTTCGTACAATTCACCATTCTATTTTTATGTCATATAACTTTCTCTTTACAAAAGATTGTGTGATCGACAAAAAAAATTATGCCTTGCAAAATATTATGCCTTGCAAAATATTATGCCTTGCAAAATATTATGCCTTCAAAAATTATGCCTTGCAAAATCTTGAGTAAAATTATAACGTGTAAAAAGAAGATAAAATCATGACGTGTAAAAAAGTGTAATAAATTATGATGAATAAAGAAAAGTGTAAAATGATGAATAAATAAAAAAGAATGTAAAAATGAAGACGAGTAATACGAGTATAAAATTAAGGTGTAAAGAAAAGTGTAAAATGATGGTGTGTAAAAAAGAGAGTAAAATGAAGACGTGTAATACGAGTATAAAATTAAGGTGTAAAGAAAGGTGTAAAATGATGGTGTGTAAAAAAGAGTGTAAAAATGAAGACGTGTAATACGAGTATAAAATTAAGGTGTAAAGAAAAATGTAAAATGATGGTGTGTAAAAAAGAGTGTAAAAATGAAGACGTGTAATACGAGTATAAAATTAAGGTGTAAAGAAAGGTATAAAATGATGGTGTGTATAAAAGAGTGTAAAATGAAGACGTGTAATACGAGTATAAAATTAAGGTGTAAAGAAAGGTGTAAAATGATGGTGTGTAAAAAAGAGTGTAAAAATGAAGACGTGTAATACGAGTATAAAATTAAGGTGTAAAGAAAAGTGTAAAATGATGGTGTGTAAAAAAGAGTGTAAAAATGAAGACGTGTAATACGAGTATAAAATGAAGGTGTAAAGAAAAGTGTAAAATGATGGTGTGTAAAAAAGAGTGTAAAATGAAGACGTGTAATACGAGTATAAAATTAAGGTGTAAAGAAAAGTGTAAAATGATGGTGTGTAAAAAAGAGTGTAAAAATGAAGACGTGTAATACGAGTATAAAATTAAGGTGTAAAGAAAAGTGTAAAATGATAGTGTGCAAAAAAGAGTGTAAAATGAAGATGTGTAATACGAGTATAAAATTAAGGTGTAAAGAAAAGTGTAAAATGATGGTGTGTAAAAAAGAGTGTAAAAGTGAAGACGTGTAATACGAGTATAAAATTAAGGTGTAAAGAAAAGTGTAAAATGATGGTGTGTAAAAAAGAGTGTAAAATGAAGACGTGTAATACGAGTATAAAATGAAGGTGTAAAGAAAAGTGTAAAATGATGGTGTGTAAAAAAGAATGTAAAAATGAAGACGTGTAATACGAGTATAAAATTAAGGTGTAAAGAAAAGTGTAAAATGATGGTGTGTAAAAAAGAATGTAAAAATGAAGACGTGTAATACGAGTATAAAATGAAGGTATAAAGAAAAGTGTAAAATGAGGGTGTGTAAAAAAGAGTGTAAAATGAAGACGTGTAATACGAGTATAAAATGAAGGTGTAAAGAAAAGTGTAAAATGATGGTGTGTAAAAAAGAGTGTAAAAATGAAGACGTGTAATACGAGTATAAAATGAAGGTATAAAGAAAAGTGTAAAATGAGGGTGTGTAAAAAAGAGTGTAAAATGAAGACGTGTAATACGAGTATAAAATGAAGGTGTAAAGAAAAGTGTAAAATGATGGTGTGTAAAAAAGAGTGTAAAATGAAGACGTGTAATACGAGTATAAAATGAAGGTGTAAAGAAAAGTGTAAAATGATGGTGTGTAAAAAAGAGTGTAAAATGAAGACGTGTAATACGAGTATAAAATGAAGGTGTAAAGAAAAGTGTAAAATGATGGTGTGTAAAAAAGAGTGTAAAATGAAGACGTGTAATACGAGTATAAAATGAAGGTGTAAAGAAAAGTGTAAAATGATGGTGTGTAAAAAAGTGTGTAAAATTAAGACGTGTAATACGAGTATAAAATTAAGGTGTAAAGAAAAGTGTAAAATGATGGTGTGTAAAAAAGAGTGTAAAAATGAAGACGTGTAATACGAGTATAAAATGAAGGTGTAAAGAAAAGTGTAAAATGATGGTGTGTAATTAAGAGTGTAAAATGAAGACGTGTAATACGAGTATAAAATGAAGGTGTAAAGAAAAGTGTAAAATGATGATGTGTAAAAAAGAGTGTAAAAAATAAGACGTGTAATACGAGTATAAAATGAAGGTGTAAAGAAAAGTGTAAAATGATGGTGTGTAAAAAAGAATGTAAAAATGAGGACGTGTAATACGAGTATAAAATTAAGGTGTAAAGAAAAGTGTAAAATGATGGTGTGTAAAAAAGAGTGTAAAAATGAAGACGTGTAATACGAGTATAAAATGAAGGTATAAAGAAAAGTGTAAAATGAGGGTGTGTAAAAAAGAGTGTAAAATGAAGACGTGTAATACGAGTATAAAATGAAGGTGTAAAGAAAAGTGTAAAATGATGGTGTGTAAAAACGAGTGTAAAATGAAGACGTGTAATACGAGTATAAAATGAAGGTGTAAAGGAAAATGTAAAATGATGGTGTGTAAAAAAGGGTGTGAAATGAAGACGTGTAATACGAGTATAAAATGAAGGTGTAAAGAAAAGTGTAAAATGATGGTGTGTAAAAAAGAGTGTAAAATGAAGACGTGTAATACGAGTATAAAATTAAGGTGTAAAGAAAGGTGTAAAATGATGGTGTGTAAAAAAGAGTGTAAAAATGAAGACGTGTAATACGAGTATAAAATGAAGGTGTAAAGAAAAGTGTAAAATGATGGTGTGTAAAAAAGAGTGTAAAATGAAGACGTGTAATACGAGTATAAAATTAAGGTGTAAAGAAAAGTGTAAAATGATGATGTGTAAAAAAGAGTGTAAAAATGAAGACGTGTAATACGAGTATAAAATGAAGGTGTAAAGAAAAGTGTAAAATGATGAAGTGTAAAAAAGAGTGTAAAAATGAAGACGTGTTGGGGTGGCAGATACTTCCTCGTCTTCTCAACGTGTTCAAACACCGAACAAGGGGTACTTTTGTTACTTGTGACTTATTTGGCTATGTACCCTCCCAAGTTAAAGTCTCAGCCATTGATTTTTGGGTTTTATTTTTGTTTTCGGGTTAAGTTGTAAGAATCTCTCTCTCTCTCTCTCTCTCTCTCTCTCTCCCCCCTCTCTCTCTCTCTCTCATACACAATACGATTATTCATGATTGTCGAGTTGGATACAATTCATCATATTTCGATCTTTACTTAAAGTTTCGGCACGGACAATTTTCTTTTTAAAGTATGGATGATCAAACGCCTGACCATCCCTAGTTTTTATGCTAATGCATTCTCATAAATTGTATGTCTCTATTCAGACGTTCTTTTTTCTTTCTCCTGCGGGTCTCTGTAGAAAAAATATCGTCCAATGGGAAACTACAGTAAAAAAAGACTATGAAATATGAAATACTTTTATCTAATCAGTCAAAATTATGTATTCATTATATTTATGTGAAATTCAAGCCGCTAAAAAAAATGTTTAACATGAATTTTATTCTTCTTCGACGATTAAGGGACAAAAAGGAATAAAGTCAAAAAATGCTGAGAAGAACAAAATCGTAACTTATTTTACCATTTTTGAAATTTCAGTAGACGTATATGATTAAAATGGAATAATTAGCCATCTTCTGTGAGGGGGGTTATGGGGTCAGGAATGTTCCTTTGCTATTTTTGAGTTGTCCCATGAAGAAAGCAAAGTTTAGATTTAAACCAAAACAAAAAAATTGACTATTTTTAATTTTTAATTTTAACAACTTAATCCCAAAAGAAAATATTCTAAATTATATTCTAAAGCAAAAAAATGTCTCGTTTCTTAATTTTAATAATTTGTATTAAAATATTTACCTCCCAAGAATCCAATAAATACGAAAGCAATAGTGCTGGATTCATACGCCAAACCTGCAGAAAAGCTATATTTTCTTCGGGACATACGATTCTTTATTTAACCTGAATTCACGGATATTACGTACTTGTAAGTAAATACATTTTCTCAACAATAATGTATAATGTTAGATATGGAATATAATCAATTCTCTGTAAGCATTGTTCATTTCAGTTGTTGTTTGCTAATTTTTTTGTACTGAACTTTTATTGTTTATTCTTATCGACTATGAAAACAACGAACTATATTATTTAATATCAACTTTATCGTCTGAAAAATAATTTAAAGATATTCTTACAGATAATTATCACCAATGGAAGTTTACGTTCATGTTTTTTCTGGTTACCAAAAAATTATATCATCGAGACAAGTTTTTCTTTCAGTGATTTTTCTTTCAGTGATTTTTCTCATTTTTTATTCAGTTTAAAATTACATATAACTTTCCGCAATCTCTAATACAGAACGTCCTCAGATTCATAAAAACTTGAAGTTTTGTCACTTTAAGCAAACACAATTTTGTACCCTCCCCATAAGAATGTTTTAGCAATAAACTCCTTTTTTTTCGAGAAATATGCAATATGTTAAATAAAAACTACGTAAGTAAATCACGGCCTTTTTTCTCACAACGATGCGAAAAGCACATGGAAAAGAATCCATCAACTCTCCAACCACCAAGACAAGACACTTTCATTTTCTGACCTAGCTAAACCTGAAGACATGTTGATCAATAATTTCTTTAAATGCCTAATGAAATGCAAAAAACTGACCAACAAAAATTTCCATAAGAAAGAGTAGGGGTATTTTACTTCCCTTGATAATAACTATGTTCTACAAATCATGTTCATATCGTTTGTAGTCGCCATGAATTCAGGTATAGTCCAATAAATTACTGAAATAATCTTTCAATTGGTGGTAAAAGTAGTAAATTTAGTCTACCCGTGCTCCAATGCCTCTTTTCTGAGAAAAATACATCACCCAGGTTGAAAAACAAAATAGCCGCTATTACTCAAAATAAGTCAATCTTGGTCGTGTGTTAATCGTCAGATGTCGGACTCAGATGAAAATGGATCAATGTTCAATCTCATTTATCACTGTTTGTTGTAATTGTAGTCTTTCTTCTTTTAGTTTAATTCATATTATAGATACCAATTTATAAAGTATTTAGTTATCTTTAACAAAATGTGATGTTGATTAAATATATAAAATATGGTATAACTGAATTGCAGACATTTATTAGAGCATCGTCCACAGGTGATTCCCCACTTGAATGACTCAATTGTGGTAATCACAAAATCTGATTGGCATAAATTATATTGACATCATTTTAGATTGAATTCCAGAATCAGTTACGCTTTGTAAATATCAATATGTGAATATTACAGTCTGTTCCAATCTATCTATTTTAGAGTGTTTATCTATCTATCTATCTATCTATCTATCTATCTATCTATCTGTCTATTTAACTCTGTTCATGTTTATCTATCTCAATCTGTTCGTATCTATCTATATGTCCTGTCAATTCAGGCACAGCTCACTAATAGTGTAATACTACAACTAGCTATATTCTTGTTGAAATATATACAGGGGCTTATTAAATAATATTTGGGATACTCAACTATACTAAAACTACAGTTTAGGTTAGTAAACTTCATCTACAAATAGTACACAATGTATTTCTCTAGTCAAAACACAATCTATTTAACATTTGGATCATTGACATGTAACAATTTATAGATATTTCGCATTGGATACTCTTTTTCCTATTTTATGAAACGACCATCTTGGAAAAGGGCATCAATTTTCTATTCAACGTGAGTAACGTGCTATTCTGAGAGAATGGGTTCTGGAGCACATCTAGGGCAAATTTAGGGGTTGTACCATCAAGGGAAAGATTCTTGTGTGATACTGACTTAATCTGCTCCATTAGTAGCTGTTTTAATGTGTTTACGTCAAAAGTTGATTGAAAATCAAATTGTTATGAACATGTGTATCTTATAGTGGTTTACGAACGGAAAGAAAAGGATGGGCTGTTTATCAGATTTCTCTTTCTTTTGTAATACGATACATGTAAATTTGAATGTAATATAGTTTCCTTTTCTGTTTTGAGTAATAAAAACCATTTAAATACAAATTTAATACACATAACAAAACGATAAAGTATTTTTCAGAAATTTACATACATTTTTTTAAACAAATGACTTTCCATAAACTGCATTTTTTTCATTACTCTTCCTTTTCTTAATTGATAATTTTCTCTTGTTTATTGATTACAGATCTTTAACCCGATGAGTTTCTTGAATTTGAATACAGTAATTTCTTGATGAGCAGGATTTTCAAAGAAATGATATTTGAAACAAATATGTGAATATCTCCAGGGGAGAATTATTGTCTTCCAAAGGAAGGATTGTTTTTTTTCATAATTTGGTGGCGTTTTTGCATATAAGTACTGGAGAGAAATATTTTGTAAAATCTCTTGGTCTTCTTTTCCTGGTCATAAATTCTAATGAAATATGCAAACAGAAAACAAAGAAAAGCCATTCTCTTGCAAAATATGCAGCTCATCTTTTTCAACTAAGTTGGAGTTCGAAGTGCATATACAAACACATTTTGGAGAGAAGTTAAATACCTGTGAAGAGAGTGGTTCGAGCTTTTCAACCAATTCGGGAGATCAAGTGCATATACAAGGACACAGAGGAGAGAAACAACATCTTTGTGAAATTAACCCTTCTTCCTTCGCACGACCATCAGAACTAGAAAGGCATATTAGAACGCGCACAGGTGAGAGGACATATTCCTGTAACATGTGTGACTCTTCCTTTTCCCGAAAATCATTTTTAGATTATCATAGGCGAACACACATGGGACAGAAGCCATATTCCTGTGACATGTGTGACTCTTCCTTTTCCCGAAATTCACATTTGGTTATTCATATGCGAGCACACACGGGAGAGAAGCCATATTCCTGTGACATATGTGAATCTTTCTTTTCCCAAAAGTCACATTTGGGTAGGCATAGGCGAAAACACACGGGAGAGAAGCCATATTGCTGTGAAATATGTGACTCTTCCTTTTCACGAAAATACAATTTAGATGAACATAGGAAAACACACACGGGAGAAAAGCCATATTCCTGTGACATATGTGACTCTTCCTTTTCCCGAAATTCCCATTTGGTTATTCATATGCGAGCACACACGGGAGAGAAGCCATATTCCTGTGACATATGTAAATCTTCCTTTTCCCAAAAATCACATTTGGATAGGCATTGGCGAACACACACGGGAGAGAAGCCATATTCCTGTGACATATGTAAGTCTTCCTTTGCCCGAAAATCACATTTGGATACTCATAGGCGAACACACACGGGAGAGAAGCCATATTCATGTGATATGTGTGACTCTTCCTTTTCCCAAAAATCAACTTTGGATAGACATAGACGAACACACTGAGGAGAGAAGCCATATTCCTGTGACATGTGTAATTCATCCTTTTCCCCAAAATCAGCTTTGGATATTCATAAGCGAACACACTCAGGAGAGAAGCCGTATTCTTGTGACATGTGTGACTCTTCTTTTTCAATGAATTTAAGTTTGAACAGGCATATGAAAACGCACAGATGAGAGAAGCCATATAATTTTGAAGTTGTTGCTCCCTAATTTCTAATTAGTCACGTTTGCCTGTTCAAACCAAAGATCACACTGGATAAAACAAATCTTTTTCTGCTGTACGTGATTCTTCGTTTTTGCTTTTGTCAAATTTCCAGGTACAATGTATATAGAGAATATTGCTTGGATGTATATGAGTGTGTCTATGTATATATGAATATTTATATGTATACATAATGTATATATACGTGCATATATATATATGCGTGTGTGTATGTGTGTGTAATAAATTTTCATTTATCAGTAAAATTAATTTTTCGGTCTTTGTATGAGAACCATCCAAAAACTGAATATTCGTTTCGTACCTGAAACTCGAAGCTAAATATTGCATAAGAATTTTGAAGAACAAAACGTTCAAATAATTTTTTAAATAAATAAAAATATCAAAAAAATAAATTCATTTCAAAAGAAATCTTCTTTTAATTTGATTTACTCACTCAGGTTTTTTGCCTGACAAATATTTATTTAGGTAAATGTTTTCTTTCGTAAGAAATATTCGTATTTCAGTTTAATCGTCTTTTTAAAACTAATCTTTATACATTTCTGCGTAAGCGTTATGTATCTTTTTTTATTTTTGTAATTATTTAAACTAAAAAAAAATTACTCTATATATATGTGTGTGTGTAATAATTAGCTGAGTTCATTTTGAGACCAATGTTTCTATGTAGTTGCTTCAGGCTAACGTCAGAGATTTGATTTCAGCAGGTGTATTTGCAACAGCCCTCAATTATCTTCAGCTCCTCGACTTTTTTTTAGTGTGAATCCATGTACTTTCATTTGATCTATTAGCATTAGTATTATGTAATCTTGGCAGATTATGAATAGAGACAGTTCCAATGTATCTCTTCACAAGACACTAGTGAAAAGTCAGAGAAATATTTCACCATATTTAATATTTTGAGAAATACTGGATATATTTTTTGCTTCTCAACTTTTTCTTTTTACTATGAAACCATTTTCTTTTGTTAGATCTATTGACATTCATATTCCATTATCTTGGCAGATTATGAACAGAAACTGTTCCAATGTATTTCTCCGCAAGACACAAGTGACAAAGTAAATTAGGAACCTTCTAACGTTTCATATTTTAGAAAAATATTGAATATACCTTCAATCAGTCATATGAGAATGGCTCTCCAATGGACATTTCTTCTTTTCCTAAGAAAGAAATTTTCTCATGCTTGTTTTAATTTTCCATTTACTAACGAACTTGTTTTGGAGTTTAACATTATTTGATTGAATGTCGGTTTTTTAAATTCTCTTGGATAAATCACCCTGAAGAATTTCACAACCGGTTGTAACCATAAATATATCAGTGATTTCCTTTTCACCACTATATTCACATAATATCCCCTGGCAGAGGTCTATGACTACTCAGCAATCTGATGATGAGGCTTCAGGTTTGGAGAATTGGGAGATAAGAAGTACGGGTTTATTGCCATTAATCCTAGATACACACAAACCTGACGTGGTAGAACTTGTTTGGGTCTCATCTATGGTCAATTTAATCTTCCCCATTCACTAAAACCTGATATTAGCATTAATAAATGCAAGGATATATTCACAGTGAATAAATGAAAGGAAATCAAGTTCAGTTCATTTACATATTGATATAGTGGAAGATCCTGAAACCCCCTGTGAATGGATTACTCGGTCTTTAAAAGACGCGAGTAAGCGGTAACCAAAGGTAAAAGCGAGAGTACCCACTTTGGCATTCAAGATACAATCGAGTGTCTATATATTATTTGTACGTTGTACTTTCAAACGATAAACTTGTTATACTTACTATTCGTGTGGAGTTTTATTTATACTGAGTATATTCCCCCAGGGATATATAAGATTTGGCGACTAGGGATGCGAAACAAACGTACACCCAGATCTATATCAGATTTGGCGACGAAGGATTTGAGAACGGACTTACACCCAAATCTATATCAGATTTGGCGACGAGGGATTCGAGAAGGAATTATAACCAAATATATTCCAGATTTGGAGACAAGGGAATCGAGAACGAACTCACACACAAATCGATACCAGATTTGGCAACAAAAGATTCGTAAAACGAACTTCCATCCAATCTATAAGATTGGATGAACAACGTATAATTTTTTTGTCACCGTATTAGGTGGACCAGTTGAAAAAACAAATTTCAACTCACCCGGAAATATAAAAAGGACTTGAAGTACTTCAAACAAACTGTGGCGTTTAGAAAAAAAAGATAAGTAATTTTTTGGCTTTCCCCACTCCACATTGAAAGAAAAAGTAAAACTACGTCTTTTTGGCCAAAACTATTTAATTGTTGGTCAACTGTTTGGGTGGATTTTGTTTTACATATTCGTTTTATGCTAAATATGGAACAATTAACGGAATTGACAAAAATTCCAGGAACCGCAGTACAACAATAACAACAACAGTTTCTACAGCAACAAGAAAATTTTCAGAAACAACAGACAGATGTGCAAAAACAAATTGTAAAACAGCAGGACATTTTGCAAAAAATATTGTTAAAGCAAGGCGAACGGGAAAAATTCAAATTTGTTTCGGTCGATAAAAATGACAACAAATTAAATTACTTGTTTGCACTTTTCAGTGACGATAAACGTAAACAATGAAAGATCAGTAAAATATTTTACAACAGAACAAAGAAAATTGACAGCGATAATATAGAATTAGTTATACACAATATTTAACACGAAACATACATTATTGAATAGTTAATAAAATTTACTTACAAGTACGTAATTTACGACGACTGAAGTTCAATGTAGAAAAGGTTGTCTTGGCAAAAATATGGTTTTCAAGCAGGGTTATCAGATTAAGCCAGCATTATTGTTTTCGTATTTATTGACTTCTTTTTATAATGTAATACAACAATTAAAAAGTGAGAAATTTTTTCTTCATGAATTTAATTTAGAATATCGAGTTTAACGATTAACTTGTTATTTAGATTAAAATTAAAAATAGTTTGATTTTTTATTATAATTAATGTTTCCTTTCTCCGTTAGACAATTTAGATATAACTTCTCTAGAAATGTATGAGTAATTTTGTGGTGAAAGAGAAAGAAAACACCTACCTCAAAAACAGTTAGGGACCTGTGAGTTATTAGCTGATGTAAGAATCAAGTAGAAGATACTTATCACTTTAAGTAAAGCTCGAAAGATCTACGAATGATTCTGAATTATATTTTCATTACGTGACTAAGAAAAGCCAATTTATATTTAGGAAATCGTCCATCTAATTCCCATCGTTTGTACTGGTCTTGGCTGGAAATATGTTGAAAGATGTCATCGATATTAAATAATGTTTCTTCCAGTCCATTTAGAATTCTTAACATCGTGAGATGGAAGATTTTCGGTGGGGAACTAATTCCAAATGGAAGATGGTTAAAAAATACTGACCGAGCGGTGTCACTTCGTGACAAGTCTATATTCTTTATCCAGCAGGATTTGTCCAAATCCTTGTTTTTCATAAATATTTGCTGTCTTTACATTTGGTCAACTTTTCATCAACTTTTTCATCGGCCGGATCTCTCCCAAAATTGCTTAGTTGAATAGATCATCGCAGATCCTCACATCTCCAGTTTTGGGTTAAAATAAAAACAAATTGAATATAGGCTTCTAAAAAAATTATTGAATATAATCTGCTAACCATAACTCCTTAAAAGAAAAATAAATTCATTAAAATTCTTTAAAATACCCACCCTAAAAAAAACAAAAATAAATAGTATATCACCGTTGAAAAATAGCTCCCCTCCAAAAAAAAACCCCTAAATAAATTGAATATAGCCTCATACCAAGATCTTACATCCCCAAAATAAACAAAAATTAGATGTAACCTCCTAACAATAGCCCATACCACCAATATTAACTAAAATAAATTGAATCAACCCCCCGTCAAAAGCTTCCGCCCCTCTCAAAATAAACAAAAATAAATTGGATATAACTTCCTTACCATCGCCCCAGACAAAAAAGAAAACAAAAACAAAACTGAATGTAACCCTAATGATACCCACAAACTTACGTTCCTATATACTGTTACACGACTGTGTGTTTTTCTTTTGGGGGCGTTGTAGGACACAGCACACCAATTGACAACACCCACCTACGTTTATTCCACATTTTCTTCCAATACGATAAACACATCACGATTAGGCATGACAGATGCACAGATACCATCCCCATCGATTATATCAATCAAAAAAAAAAAAAATAATAATCCTGTCCCAACACGAACCTAACACCATACACTACCAGGACAGGTGCAATAGCTACTCCAGCTAAATAGATCCAAACAGGTCACCTTAATTGATACGATCAATTATAAAAGTGGAGGGCCTTACCGTAGCCCACCGGCTACTGACGTTGGATATCATTGTTTAACAAACAAAAAGATACGAATTGGTCACTTCCCTAAGCTATTTAAAAGTGTGAGTTAATTAATACGATCAATTATCGAAGAGTAGGGCCTTATTGTAGTTCACTGCCTACTGATATTGGACATCCTTGTTTAAAAAACGGAAATATCCGAGCAAGTAACTTCCCTTAGAGATCGTATTATCTGAGTTTCTCACCTTTTCTCTGCTTTCGTGAGTCTTGTCTAGAGTCATCCAAAGGCAAAAATTATCTTACTTTCTCCTTGCTTCTCTAATTTCACTAGTCTGCTATAAGGCCATCTCAAGGAATCGACTCATCTTAATTTCATCGGAAGTATTCATAATCCTTTAGAGACTACCTCTAGTCCTTTTACCGACAGTCCTTTCCAGGGTAGTAAAACCTATCAGCACCCCGAGACACGATGATTCCTCTGCCTTGGTACGCAGACGTCTCGAGATTAGCAGCAGCGCTGATTCCGGCGTTTCAACATATCAACTTCTTCAGAAAAATCAGCAACGTTTTCTCTGAAGGTAAAACAGACACTCCAGCAAGTCTAACCCCATAACCTAGCCTTTCAAGCTACAACCTTGCTTCATCACCAGGCTATCAAACAACATTCGTTTGTACGCTTAACCAAATAAAAAGTTGGCATTTCAAATTTATTCTCTTGTCGTTGTCATCGTTGTCTAGTTTTGTATCATATCACTTTCCCTTTACAAAAGATTGCGTGATCGACATATCAGCCCAGTTACAAATTTATGACATGCAAAAATAAGTGTAAATTTATGACGTGTAACAGGAGTATGAAATCATTTTCTTCTGTTGTGTTCGGTATTATGTAATCACATGACCAGCCGAGAAATTCCTCGTTCTAATTTTGTCTCTGTTCTTTGAACATTAGAGACGTTCTTTTTGTCGTTTTTCTTTAAATTGTAGAGACATGTCTCTTGCCTGGTTATATTACATTAATCATTTATTGTTCTGCACTCAATCAATAAAAACTTTTTACTGTTTTTCTACTTATTTTAGGCATATCATGTATCGAGTAAATCTTTCTAAATGTGTAAATGAACTCATCTTTATTTCTGTTTACTCACTGTTAGTTGATCATTGAATATAGTGAGGCTAATATTATTTTTTGAGGGGAGTGGGGAATCGACTGAATATTCTCACTGGCACCAAATTAGCCTAGTAGTCCAATCACCAAAATGCACGTATATCACGCTATGGAATCAATAACTACGTACGAATTTACTTATTTACTACTTATTTACAAAAATAAATCCCCAATAAGATGTGAAATATTAAAATGGAAACAATCTTTAATTAAAAATACAGTCAAATGATTCTTAGAATATTATTCGACGAATAGCGAAGAAAAGAAATATATTCGATCAAATAAATCATGTATATAAAAATATCTTCCTTCGGCAAATCAAGTACAGGGCTCGAATCCCTTTTCAAAGGAGATAACTCAGCCTCTCTCTCTGTCTCTCTCTGTCTGTCTGTCTGTCTCTCTCTCTCTCTTTCTGCGACTATTCGTGATAGTCCAGTAGGATAGAAATTATATTTTGATCTTGAATATTTTTGAGACAATAGTGTTGACAATAAATAAAATATTTTGTTCTTTTTCTAGTCGGTAAGTTTAAGCAATGAATGTTTAATAAAAATTGCCATGAATATTTTCTTTTTAAAGTATGGATGATCAAACGCATTATCATTCATGGTTTTATAGTAATATATTCCCTTCAAAACATAAGTCTCTCTTTAGCCTTTGTCTTTATTTCTCGTGCGAGCCTCCGTAAAACGTATCGTCCAATAAGAACGCAGACTAAAAAGTCTATGAAGCATAAAATACACATATCTAATAAGTCAAATTCGTTTGAGGTGGTGTCCTCGTGGTGTAATGGTTAATCAGTGAACTGTAGGTTCGTAGTAAGCGAGTTCGAGTTTCGATTTCGCATTTATGTCCACTTTCGGACAAATACCCTTGGGAAAGGTATGAACCTCCTATTCCTCTCAGCTATGGGTAAAAATTGTACCACTACTGTTCTTTTAGAAGGATGGCTTTTGCATTAAATAACCTACAGTGGTTGATCAGCCATTAAATAAACAAAGTAAAATTATCATTTTTTATGTTAATTTTAAACTATTAACAAAAACGTTTAACCCGATTTTTTTCCTTTGTTAACCACATCATTAAATGATTAAACTACAAAAATTAATATGGTCAAAAAATGTTGGGAAGAACAAAATTGTCAATAAATTCAACATTTTTGAAATTTCAAGGGACTTATATGATTAAAATGAATTAATTCGCCATTTCTTGTGGATGTGAGTTAGTTTGGATGTCAAAACGTTCCTCTTTTCGTTTTTTGTGTAGTCTCATGAAGAAAGGAAAGGTTGATTAAAAATAAAAATAAAAATAGAAATCAAACAATTTTTCATTTTTAATTCAAACAACATCATTCTTAAAGAAGATATTCTAAATTACATTCTAAAAGGAAAAACGTCTCGCTTCTTAATTTTGGTAATTTGAATTAAAAGATTTTTCTATCAAGAATTCAATAAATACGAAAACAATACTGCTGGAAGCCAGCAGTATTGTTTTCGTATTTATTGAATTCTTGATAGAAAAATCTTTTAATTTAACCGTCGAACCTGCTTGAAAGCTACACTTTGGTCGGGACAACAGATTCTTCATTGAACCTCAATTCACGTATATTAGCCATTTGTACGTAAGTAGATTTTCTCAAATATTTAATAATGTAAAATGTTGAAAATGGAGTATAACTAATTATCTGTAATCATTGTTCATTTCAGCTGTTCTTTTGGTAAGTTTTTTTTTTTTTGTGAACTTTCATTGTTAATATTTATCGACTATGAAAACAAAAAGCCAACTATTTTATTTATTGTCAACTAAAACAAATTGTCTAAAACAAATCTACTTTTACAGATAAGTGCCACCCATCTATGTTTACTTGAGAATAATATAGAAATTTAAGGCTTACTACAAAGATAAGGTTCTTTTTCAGTGATTTTCTTTATGCATTTTAAAATTACATATTTTACTTGCTAAGAAAAGTGGGGGGGGATTTTTTCTTCTCGTCCACAATCTCCTACATACAACGTCCTCAGACGCCTAAAATATGCAGTTTCCTCATTTCATACTTATAAAACTTCGTACCTTCCTCATTAGAATGTTTTAACCATAAACTGCTTTTCTTTTTGTGACAAATGCAACATGCTAAATAAGAACTAAATAAGTAAATATCGACATTTGTCTTTCGACTAAGCGAAAAGAACAAAAAAAACAAAACAAAACAAATTCTCCAACCACAAAGACATCACACTTTCATTGTCTGACCTTGCTAACCATGAAGACATCTTGGTCGATAGTCTGCGAAATTTTTTGTATGACTAACGAAGTGCAAAAAACTGGCCACTGAAAACTTCCACGAGAAAGAGGAGGGGCATTTTTCTCTATGATAAAAACTACATATGGTCTCATCGGCTGTAATCGCTATGAAATCTGGTATGGTGCAGTAAATTATTGAATTATTCTTTTACTTGGTGGTACAAGCACAGATATTCCTGACCCTCTCTCGCCACTACTCGCTATCGTTCATCGCTTCCGGTAGGTCATCAGGGCTACACCCCGTATCCTCACAGACCTGCTGTATGTAAGTTCGAGCTGGTCACCCTGCTTTGCTCGGCCATGTGAAGGGGTCCATAGGAGAAAATCAGTTATAATCTCGTCCCTACTTCTCCAGCAGTGTCCTGCGTAGTAGAACATTGTATATTTTGGCTGTTATGGATGTAAGTGTTATACCTCGGTAGTTCTTTGCTAATCCGAAGTCGTATTTTTTGGGGGGAGGAAAGGATGATTCATCCCTTTATCTATCTGTTGACCTGTTGAATATTAATTTGGTTTTGATTATAAACTGTGTTGCGGTGTCAAAGCAGTATGTTGTCGAATTGCCTGGTCTTCCATACTTCTGGGGGAATTTCATCAAGACCTGTGGCTTTTCTATCTTTAATTTTTTCTAAGTACTGAGTCGAGTTCTTCAAGAGTAAACAGTCCTAGTTTGATGTCTAATTGCTAACTAATAATTATCGTGATTGGTTCATGTGTAACTTTCGGTGGGTTTCCTAGCAGATTTTCGGAATGCTGTTTCCACAGTTTATTCGTCCGTGTTGGTTGGTAGCTTTCAGTTTAGCTTTGGCAGTACTCTTCCTTCTGCTCACTTCGTTTTCGCTTGCCATGCTATCCTAGATTGTCTGTCTTCCACTGAGTCTCTAATATTATCTATCTGATTTGTATGTATTCTCTCTGTTCTTTTAGGTATATGTTGGCTTATTCATTTTGTGTTTTTTTTTTTTAGTTTCAGGGCATTTGAGTTCATTGGCTTCTTCCTATTGCATTTGGAGGCAGTTTTCACGTCTGCACGTTTTTCTCTAACAGTTAATGTCTCCCATGGGACTCTAGATTTAGTTCTATGTTTTATTGGCATGAATTTTGCTGCTGCTTTTATGGGCGTTGATGAAATTCTTATATTCGTCTTGTTTCTGTCTTCTCCTGTAATGCATCGAATTTGTTTTTTTAATTCTATCTCAAATTTATCTCTAATATCCTTGTTATTAAGAAGGGCCAAGTCATAGTGTATGGTGGTCGTTGTTCGGGTCGCATTCTTTCGAAGTGTCAGTCGTAATTTTGCCGAGACAATTCGGTGATCGGAGGACACACCCGCGAATGAGGAGTAAGCTTCGCAATTCACTGCGCTATTTTTCCATTTCTTGTTATAAAGACGTTGTCTATCTGTGCATAGATATTGTTTGCGTATGAGTCGCTCCTTTGTTTTCTCTCCCTTTTTTGTACTGAGGTTTGTTAATGTATTTTCTATCGTGAAATTTGTTAGATGTTGTCCATTTCTGTTTGACGAGTTGTGTTGGCTGTATTTTTGGTTTCCGTTTTTCCTTATTTGGGCATTCATGTCTCCGCCCATGACGTGAACGTTGTTTAGGGATGCTATGAACAAGAGAGGAGAGCTCAACGTAGAAGGCGATGAGTTCAGTGTCTTCACTAACATTGATAGGGCGGTAGCAGGAGATAATTTTTGCACTGAGGTTGCCTTTATAAGTAGCTACCATTATCCTTGGGTGTATTTTGTCTTTGCTATTTAGCAATTTTAGGGCTCGTGGTTCTATAAGTGGCATTGACAGAGTCTTTCCATGCTGATGCAGTGGCTAGCGTCCATCCATTGCCGTTATCTTGATATTTAATATCTTCGCTATATGTATGTGTGTTCTTGAATGCATATTATGTCTATGTTATAATCTATGGCAGATGCAATAAGCTCCGGTAGTTGTCCCATTCTATTTAAGGTTCTGACGTTAAATGTTGCTATTTGTATTGTGTGTTAGCATTTTAGTAATTGTTGTTTAAGCTCTGTCGCTAATTTTCGAACACTGAAGCTAGGACTCCACACTCAGCAGGAAGTGCCCCTTTTTTACCCGCATGAAGAGCAATGCAGTTTGGACATTTGGTTCGAGTGTGGGTCATGGTATGATTATCTTTCAATGGCTGTTTTTATTCTCATCTACAGAAGCCACTCTCAGAGATGAGCAGCAGTAGTTCCCCGATCGAACTAATCGATCCTTATAGGCATTGTATTTAACGTTTGCTTAGGTTCTTGGGTTCTAATAGTGTTAATTTCTTTGACCAGGTTGAATATCAATTTGGATTTACGGTAAAATTGCATTTACATAGAAGACACACTTATTGTACCGCAGTAATTTTACAACGAAAATACAATTCTCAAATAAAATCCTTCATGCATTTTAAATGATAGTACAGTGAACAACAATATGATTTTACTGACCAGTTTTTGACTCTTGTCTTTGGGTGGAACATGGTCCTTCTTTCCTAGCTTGGTTTATCATGTTTTGTCTCATGTGAATTTATGGACTTAAATAGAAGTTGGTTGGGCTACTGCTTTGAATGGAGAGGGAAGGAGGAGGCTCATCTAGGTATTCGTTTCTACCCTTTGTTTGTGACGGGGTGGGGAGGCTTCGTTTTTTACTTAGGCTGAATATTTTACTCTTGTATGGGGGTCTGTAAATAGTAAGTAAGTTAGCGACCATAGTCGAGGGTGACCCGAAGGCTCCCTTTTCGATAGCTACTACACCAAGGTGTAGGGGAGGGCGCTACTCCATTCCCAGGATTGCTCCACTTTACCCTTGAACTGTACCTTATAATGCTGAGTGTTAAGCAAGGTGGTATCAAGTACCATTTTTAAAGTCTTTGGTATTACTCGACCTGGGATTGAACCCAGGTCTCCCGGGCCATTGGCGAACACTCTAACCGCTGGGCCAATGTCCCGAATCCTACCCAAGTTTTTTATTTCATTTGAAAATTGAATTTTCCGTTGTAAAATCACTATATATATATATCTATATATATAAAACATGGTAAAACTGAATTGCAGATTTTCATCGGAGCATCGTCCACAGAAGGAAAAAGAGAGACTCTATATCGGATTTCTCTTTCTTTTGTAATACGCTCCATGCAAACTTATATGTAAGGTAGTTTCCTTTTCGATTTTGAGTAACAGTACCCATTTCAATTCAAATTTAATACACACACACACACAAAAAAAAAAATGAAAACGTATTTTTCGAAAACTTTCAAAAACATTTCTTTTTTAAATATATGACTTCTATGAACTGCATTTCTTTGTTATTTTTCCAACTCTTAATTGATAGTTTTCTCTTGTTTTATCTATTACAGATTTTAACGTGAAGAATATCTTGACTTTGGATACCGTATTTTCTTGAAGAGCGGGATTTTCAAAGAAACCCTATTGGAAACGAATATGGGAATATCTACAGGGATAAATTATATTCTTTGGAAGGAAGGACTGTTTTGGTTTTTTTTCAAAGTTTGGTGGCGTGTATGCAGATAAATACTGGTGAGAAATATTTTGTAAAATCGCTTGGTCTTCTTATCCTGGTGAGAAATTCTAATGAAATATGCAAAAAAGAAAAAATCAAAGAAAAGCCATTGTCTTGTAAAATATGTGGCTCGTCGTTTTCAACTACGATGGAATCCAAAGTGCAGAGACAAACAAATTTTGGAGAGAATTGTGAATCGTGTGGCTCAAGCTTTACATCCAATTCCCGAGTTCAAGTAGACATGAAAGGACTCAAAAGAGAGAAACAACATATTTGTGAAATTTGTTCCTCTTCCTTTTCAGGACAATCAGATTTAGAGAAGCATATAAGAATACATTCTGGAGAGAGGCCATATTCCTGTGAAATATGTGATTCCTACTTTTCACTAAAATCAACTTTGGATAATCATATGCGAACACACACCGGAGAGAAGCCATATTCCTGTGACATATGTGACTCTTCATTTTCTCAAAAATTACATTTACATTTTCATAGGCGAATAGACACAGGAGAGAAGCCATATTCTTGTAAAATATGTGACTCTTCCTTTGCACAACAATCAGATTTAGAGAAGCATATAAGAATACTCACTGGAGAGAGGCCATATTCCTGTGAAATATTTAACTCTTCCTTTTCCCGAAAAACAACTTTATATAATCATATGCGAATACACACAGGACAGAAGCCATATTCTTGTAAAATATGTGACTCTTCTTTTTCCCAAAAATCACTTTTACATTATCACAGGCAAATACATACAGGAGAGAAGCCATATTCTTGTAAAATATGTAACTCTTCCTTTTCCCAAAAATCACATTTACATTATCATAGGCGAATACACACTGGAGAAAAGCCATATTCTTGTAAAATATGTGATTCTTTCTTTTCCCCAAAATCACATTTACATTATCATAGGCGAATACACACAGGACAGAAGCCATATTCTTGTAAAATATGTGACTCTTCCTTTGCACAACAATCAGATTTAGAGAAGCATATGCGAATATACACTGGAGAGAGGCCATATTCCTGTGAAATATGTAACTCTTCCTTTTCCCGAAAAATAACTTTAGATAATCATATGCGAATACACACAGGAGAGAAGCCATATTCTTGTAAAATATGTGATTCTTTCTTTTCCCAAAAATCACATTTGGATAGACATAGGCGAACACACACTGGAGACAGACCATATTCCTGTGAAATATGTGACTCCTCCTTTTCCCAAAAATCATATTTGAATATTCATATGCGAACACACACAGGATAGAAGCCATATTCTTGTGAAATATGTGACTCCTCCTTTTCAGTAAATTCAGTATTAGATATTAATAGGCGAACACACAGAGGAGAGAAGCCGTATTCCTTTGAAATATGTGACTCCGCCTTTTCAGTAAAATCAAATTTGAATATTCATATGCGAACACACACAGTAGAGAAGCCATATTCCTGTGACATATGTGACTCTGCCTTTTCAGTAAAATCAAGTTTAAATATTCATAGACGAATTCACATAAGAGAGAAGCCTTATTCCTGTGAAATATGTGACTCCTCCTTTTCAGTAAAATCAGCATTAGATATTCATTGGCGAACACACACAGGAGAGAAGCCATATTCCTGTGACATATGTGACACCTACTTTTCAGTAAAATCAAGTTTGAATATTCATAGGCGAATTCACATAAGAGAGAAGCCTTATTCCTGTAAAATATGTGACTCTTTCTTTTCAGTAAAATCAGCTTTGGGTATTCATAGGCGAAGATATAGAGGAGAGAAGCCATATTCCTGTGAAATATGTGACTCCTACTTTTCAGTAAAATCAAGTTAGAATATTCATAAACCAACACACTTAGAAGAGAAGCCATAGTCCTGTGACAGGTGTGATGCTTCTTTTTCTCGAAAAAAATCACGTTTGGATAAGCATAAGCGATCACGCATACAAGAGAAGCCAAAGGAACTCTATGTTTGGCTCTTAGTTTGGTATGCATTCTGCTACTGCTTTCATTTGGGTATGGACCAAGTTCTCAATTTCGTCATTCGGAGTAAGTGTTTAGAATATCTCCTGAAGAGCTTCGAAAATATTTCTTGGAGTTATCGTATATTTATCTCTAATATCTCTATTGTTAAGCAAGGACCAGTCATAGTATATGGTTTTTGTTGTTTGCGTTTTATTGTTGCGTAGGTTCAGTCTTATCTTTGCTGAGACAATTCTGTAATCGGAAGACACATTTCCAAAAGAGGAAAATGCCACACAATTCAAAGCGGTATTAATCCATTTCTTATGAGGATGTAATTCATCTGTGCTTTAGCATTATTTGTGTAAGCATAGGTCCATCATTTTCGCTTCCTTTTCTGGAATTTAATATTAAGTCATGTTATTCCATTTCCAAGTGGGAAATCTGTTTAATGTTTCCTATTTCCCTTTGACAGGCTATGCAAGCAAAATTCGTTATTTTCATTTTTACCTATTTGAGCATTCCTGTCTCCACCGATGATTAAAACGTTGTGTTTGGTGATGCTACGAACAAAGGAGGATAGCTCGTTATAGCAGAGGATGAGGTCCGTTTCATCAATGAAGAAGATACAGCCCTAACGCACAGGAGAAAATAATACTTACCGGCTCGGTGGCCCGGCTGACGTCGGCTAACAGCCAAATGCCAATGAGTGGGCCAGCATATATGGACGCTAGCGTAGTCACTCCTAAGCTCACAGCCAATCAACACACAATGAATGGAGGAGACCACCTGCGGGTGGTGGAACGCCCCGATGTGCATATAATCTTCCCTTTCTGATGCTCAAGTGATTATTCACTTTCACACGTAATTCAACACGTCAACTACACTCAATTACCGAATTTTGACAATCAGGAGCATTAGCAGGACGGCAGCTTGAGATGATCGTTGCGCTGGGGGTTGCCGTTAAACGTAGCTACCGTAATTCTCGTCTGTATTTTCTCTATGCTCTTAACTGATTATAGCACACAAAGACTGAGAAGCAATCCTATAGCCTCTATGACGGCATTGACAGAGTTTTTCCCAGCAGATTCATAAACAAATGTCCATCTATTGCCAGTATCGTTAAATACTGCTGTAATTTGCTGCATTGAAGCTCATCATATTTTTTGTAAATACTCACAAACGTTCAATACATACTTTACGCGATAATCTGTAGATTTCCTCGTAATTTCCAAGATATAATCAAGAAACCGGTTTGTAATTATTTACAAATAAGCAATGGACATATTTTACATGATAAATAGTTGATTTCTTCTAAATCAAGTTATAATAGTTATAATAGTTAATCGGGCAATAGGAATTAAATGGTATCAATAGTAGCTCTGTATGCGTGTGTGTGACTGCGTGTGTGTGTTTGTATGTACACATATAAATAGGTGTATATGTGTGTGGGGTGTATTTATGTATATAAGTGATGTACTCCTATGGACCCTACATATGGACGAGCAAAAGCAGGACGACCAGCTCGAACATACATACAACAGCTCTGTGAGGATACGTGATGTAGCCCTGAAGACCTGCCAAAGGCGATGAACGATAGGGAGAAATGGCGAGAGAGGGTCAGGGATATCCGTGCTGGCGGCACGAGCAGTATTAAACAAGTCCTGGCGACAACACCCCACGAGACTCCAACTATACGGACACTTGCCCCCCATCACAAAAACTATACAAGTTCGACGAACCAGACACGCAGGACACTGCTGGAGAAGCAAGGACGAGCTCATAAGCGATGTACTCCTGTGGACCCCCACACATGGATGTGCAAGAGTGGGACGACCAGCACGAACTTACATACAGCAGCTATGTGAGGACACGGGTTGTAACCCTGAAGACCTGCCGGAGGCGATGAAGGATAGGGAGAAATGGCGAGAGACGGTCAGGGATAGCCGCGCAGGCGGCGCGACATGATGATGATTATAGGAAAAGGAATACAAGATTTTTCAAATTTGTGTCTACCATCTGATTAGTTTTCGATGGTGGTTTTCAAGTTCATTTCTTTCAGGAGCTTAAGAATAAGAGGTAAATTGTAGGGTTTTTAAGAGTTGTTTTGTAAATATTTATAATCATTGAATATTTTATATTTTATCCGATAATTTGCAGATTTGATCTTCAATTAGTTTTGATAGTTACTTGGGTTATCGGAATATTTTCTTAATATTATATATGAGAGCAGGTAGGTTTATGTAGATGTGTGAATATGTGTAGTGTGTATGGGTGTTTGTATCTATTGGGTGTATACGTATATATATATACATATTGCTTTTTGCATAGGGAAAAGAAGTAATACAGTTTTTTCGGATTCAGTCTTTCAACTGAAAAATAGTTTTAAATCTTTGAAAAACTGATATTCATCGATCAGCGTATCGAGTGTCATTGATTTGTTCAACTGTAAATTGTGAGAGTGATTTTGTTATTGCTGTTTTCTTTTACTTTTATTGTATATTTTTATGCATGGAGGAGGGTAAAAAGGAAAAAAAAGAGAAGGGGAAATTGGGGAAAATTTTTCAGTTGCTGTCGTATTTTGATTACTTTTTTTTAGTAGGAAAAACGCTGAAATTGTATGAAGGATTTTCTTCTTTTTAGCCAATGGAAAAAGAAATACAGAATTTTTCGAATTTTGTCTTTCAATTAAACAATTTTCACCTCTTTTAAGAAATAATATTTCTTGATCAGTGTTTCGAGCGTCAATGATTTGTTTTACTGAAAACCGTTAAAGTGAATTTCTTAGGGTTTTTATTTTCATTTTTTACTTTTTATTTTTTTTGCATTCATGATGGGTATAAGATGAAAAAAAAAGAGGAAAAGAAAAAAAAATCCAATAGCTGTGGTAATTAAACCCCTCTACATATGATCAGGCATGAAAAACGTCCCCTACTATTAAAAGACAAAAAAAGTACCTTTAATGTTCAAAGAATGTTTAAACAACTATTTTTATAACATAAAACAAATGAGGGAAAGGTAAAACAAAGTAGCAATGTTCAAGAATTTAGTTATGTATATGTGTGTGTGGGTGGGTGTGAATCATACGAACACGTTAGGAGAATGGTAATCAGTGTTGTTCGAAATATCTACGTGTACTTGTGTTTGACGTCTAGACAGACGGTTTAAAAGTGAACAAGTCCTACTTGAATAAAAGTGTACGTGTATGTATGTTGTTCGAAATATCTACGTGTACTTGTGTTTGACGTCTAGACAGACGGTTTATAAGTGAACAAGTCCTATTTGCATAAAAGTGTATGTAACTAGTCTCTATTGTCATTTGCTCCGTCATCCAGTCTCTACGAATCCACAATACACTGTCCCTCAGAGGAAACTTTTTTTTTTAATTCAGAGGGATATAACTTGGATATTTTTCTTTAGGTCTGATCATTAACATCAACAAATGTGAGAGGAACTTTTCGATTCAGTTAAGTTTAAAACGCCCCAAATATAAAATAAATAACTACTCTTAAAGAAAAACATTCAAACTTTTAAAAAATTAGTTTTATTAACGACTTTGAAATTGTTGTAAAACTCAAATTAATTACGTTCGTATATTGGTTGCTTTCTTGGGTTTTGTTTTTATTTTAAGGATAGGCTTTTATTTTTTAAAATTTATTTTAGATAAAGAATTATCCGTGGATTAGTCAACACGATAACTGAGGAACCTTAGATGGAGAATAGCAACCATTAGAAAAATCAAGACTTCTATGACAAAAAAAAGGGGGGAGTGATTTTTATATTATGCTATTCCCTATGTAAGTTCTTTATATTCCGATTTTACCACAAATCATAAATTCGATGAATAATTCTGGACTTTTTTAAAAGATAATTTAATAGTATGAACACCACAGAATAATGTGCATTCGACGTAAATCAAAAATGACAAATGACGGTAAATTACGCTTTGTGGTGATAAAGTTTAACTGAAATATTACTATTATAATGTCGATGTTTAGAGCTTGTCTTTACAAACTGTGCTCTTGATGAAAATTTTACCTGCAATTTTGACAAAATTCATAACGAATAATCCTGTTAATCAGGAGAAGTGTTGTTTTATCCAGGGTGATTTTTCATGAGCGCTGCCAAAATTGACGTACATGAAAATGGAGAGCAAAAAGCTTCAAGGGAATATGGCATTTCTCATATATGTGTTTTCATATGCCTGTTCAAATGTGATTTTCGGGAAAAGGAAGAGTTACATATATCACAGGAATATGGCCTCTCTCCTGTGTGTGTTCGACTATGATCATCCAAATGTGATTTTTGGGAAAAGGAAGAACCACATATGTCACAGGAATATGGCCTCTCTCCTGTGTGTGTTCGACTATGATCATCCAAATGTGATTTTTGGGAAAAGGAAGAACCACATATGTCACAGGAGTATGGTCTCTTACCTGTGTGAGTTCGACTATGCCTATGCAAGCTTGATTTATGGGAAAAGGAAGAATCACATATGTCACAGGAAAATGGCCTCTCTCCAGTGTGAGTTAGCCTATGCTCATCCAAGATTGATTTTCGGGAAAAGGAAGATTCACAAATTTCACATGAATATGGCCTCTCTCCAGTGTGTGTTCTTATATGCCTTACTAAATCTGATTGTAGTGCAAAGGATGAGTGACAAATTTCACAAAGATATCGTTTCTCTCCTCTGTGTCTTTGCATATTCACTTGAACTCCCGAATTGGTTGAAAAGCTAGAGCCGCTCATTTCACAAGTATATGACTTCTCGTCAGAATGTGTTTGTATATGCACTTCGAACTCAGATCTAGTGGAAAATGATGAGCCGCATATTTTGCAAGAGAATGGCTTTTCTTTGATGCGTGTTTGCATGTTTTATTAAAAGAATAATTTCTCTCCAGTTTTTATCTGCATATACGCCATACCTTACATGAAAAAGCAAAATACAGAAGACTATTTCCTTTAAAAGAATACAATTTGTGTCCTGTAGATATTCTTTTAATTTGTTTCCAATGGGATTTCTTTGAAAATACTGGTAACCAAGAAAATACTGCATGGAAGAAATCCTTCGGGCAAAAAAATCTGCAATCGATAAAACAAGAAAAAACTATCAATTTAGAGAAGGAAGAGTTATAAAGAAATGTAGTTTATAGAAAGTCATATATTTCAAAAGGAAACTGTTAATAAAGTTTTGAAAAATACGTAATCGTTTAGTTTTGTGCAATATATTTGCATTTAAATGGTTTCTATAATTCAAAATAGAAATGGAAACTACATTACATTTAAGTATGTATGTAGCGTATTACTAAAGAAAGAAAAGAAAGAAGAATCTGATATTCAGCCTCTCCTTTTCCTTCTCTTCATAGACCACAATAATATACATATGATCAGAAAAATCTGATTTTAAATATTGGCAAGTAAAACCAGTATTATTTCTTTTTAATCGACGAATATATGAAATAAGCTTTTTGTGATGGAAAGACACAAGACGACATTTAATGTCATTTAGTCAATTTAAAGTGACATGGGTTAAAGACAGTAAGAAACAAGTTTGATAATCTAGGATAATCTTATCCTTCAGTCCCATTAAGTCAGTAATGAAATGAAAAGCTCATTTCGACAATGATCTTTAATTTCTTTATTTTTCACATTCTCAAATTAAACATTTTAATCATCAGTAGAGACATGAATGATCGTATAGGAAAATGCAAATATGATAAATTCTTTCCTCAACTCACCCAACAGAAATGTTTGAGACATTATTTAGTGGAAATATTTTTAATAAACAACTCCATTTAATGAAATATGAAGTTTTTGTTTTACTTGTTTTTATGTTTAGTTTCTTTTTTACATTGTTGAATTTAACTTCCCAACTTTTCAAATGAGGGATGGGAACAAGTGCCCTTGGTAGAGTAGCAAACGGGCTGGACTGTGACATCGTTCAAACTCCAATCTCTCAGTTAAACACGATTATGATTGTCCTTTCCCGGGTGGGAAACTGCGATGGAAATGGGAACAAGTGCCCTTGGTATAGAGGCTAATGTGACATCGTTCAAACTCCAATCGTGTTATCGCATTCAATTTTGAATGAAAGCAATTGGGAAAGTTTTGAATCTCCTCCTACCCCTCTCAGAGATGATTTAAACACGATTATTATCGTCCTTCCATAGAAATTCTTTTAGTATTTAATAAACCATGATTGTTGTTGTACTATTAAAAATAGGAAAAAAATCATTGAGAAATATCACGATAACTTTTGAGTGGTAAACTGAGACGGATAGAAACCCCACCCCCTTTAACTCTCATGGAAGTTTGCAGTTGGTCATTAAAAAATCCCCCGCTTCTCGTGGACGTTTGCAGTTGTCAGTTCTTTGCAGTTAGTCATTCAAAGAAATCTCGCACACTATCAAACAAGATGTCTTCCGAAAAATACCAATAAGGAATATCACAATCTGTTATCTGTTGGAAATTGGGGACGGATAGAAAAACATGCTCCCCGTCTTTCTCACAAATGTTTCCGGTGGTCAGTTCTTTTCAGTTCGTTAAGCATTCAAAAAAATCTCGTACACTATCGATGAAGATATTTTCAGGGTTAGCGAGGTCAGAAAATGCTAGTTGGAGAATTTATAGATACTTCCCATGTACTTTTCGTTTGTTTGGAAGACGAATATCGATATTTACTTACGCAGTTCTTATTTCACGAAAAAAGCAGTTTATTGCAAAAAATCTTCGCATGGGGAGGGTACGTAATTGTAAAAGTGTTAAATGACAGAACTGCATTTTTTGTGGGTGTAAGAGAATATTTTGTGTTGGATAATGTGGATGACAGAAAAAAATCCCCCCAACGTTTTTTTCTCTAGTACAATACGTAATTTTAAACTGCATAAAAAATGAAGAAAATCATTGACACAAACTCTTATCACGATGGTTGAATGTAAGTATAACATATGTATGTAATTCTTAGGTAAACAAAAATAAAATGAAAGGAAAGAATCGGATGTCCAAATAGCTAAGTAAGAGTACATTTAATTTTGTTTCGGACGATAAAGTGGTTAATTAAAATTGTTTATTTGTTGTTTTCATAGTTGATAAATATAAACAACGGATATACAATAGAAATATTGCCAAAAAAAAAAAAAAAGAAAAAAACAAACAAACAATTGAAATGAATAATGATTCCACAGAGAATTGGTTATAATCCATATTTAACATTATACATTATTAGATAGTTGAGAAAATGTACTTACAAGTGAATTGAAGTTCAATAAAGAATCGGATGTCCAAATAGCCGTCAAGCTGCTTTAGCAAATGAAGCCAGCAGTATTGTTTTCGTATTTATTGGATTCTTGGTAAAAAATATTATAATAAAAATCATTAAAATTAAGAAGTGACACAGTTTTCATGTCTGCACGTTTTTCTCTAACCGCAAATGTTTCTCATAGGACTCTAGATTTATTTCTATTTTTTTCTTTGTTTCGAAGTGGGTGTTGACGAAATTTTCATAATTGTCATTCGGTGTATGTGTTTCTGTTTTCTCCTGTAGTGCATCGATTTTGCCTTTTAATGCTATCACATAGTTATTTCTAATATCCATAATATCAATAAGGGTCCAGTCATAGTGTATGGTGGTTGTTATTCGGAGGGCTTTCTTTCGTAGACTCAATAGTATTTTTGTTGTGACAATTCGGTGATCGGAGGACACACCCTCGAATTAGGAGCAAGCCTAGCAATTCACTGCGCTATTTTTCCATTTCTTGTCTATAAAGACGTAGTCTATCTGTGCATAATTAGTGTTCGCGTATGTTAGGGTCAATAATTTTCCCTCCTTTTTTTGAAAATGTGTATTGTGGCATGTTAATCGATTTTCTATGGTGAAATCTGTTAGACGTTGTCCATTTCTGTTGGACGAGTTGTGTAAGCTGTATTTGTGGTTTCCGTTTTCCATATTTAGGGATTCATGTCTCCACCAATGACAAGAACGTTGTTTTTCTTGGATACTACGCACAAGAGAGGACAGCTCATCGTTGAAGGTGATGATTTCAGTTTCTTCACTAACATTGGTAGGGTTTTAGCAGGAGATGATTATTGTATTGAGGCTGCCATTAAAAGTAGCTACCATCATCCTTGGGTGTATTTTCACTATGCTATTTAGAGATTTTAGGGCTCGTGGTCCTATAAGCATACCTACTCCTCCTATCGTTATATTGACAGAGTTTTTCCATGCTGATGCAGTGGCTAGCGTCCATCCATTGCCGGTATCGTGATATTTAATGCCCTCGCTATGTATCTGTGTTCTTGAATGCATATTATGTCTATGTTATGATCTATGGCAGATGAAGTAAGCTCCGGTAGTTGTCCTATTCTATTTAAGGTTTTAACGTTAAATGTTGCTATTTGTATTGTGTGTTTGCATTTAAGCAATTTTTATTGTTTGAGCTCTGTAGTCGATTTTTCAAACACTGAGGCCAGGACCCCAACCTCAGCTAGATGCGCCTCTTTTTTACCCGCGCGAAATGCAATGCGGTTTGGACATGTGGTTTGAGTGTGGGTCATGGTTTTCTTTCAATAGCTGTTTTTATTCTCATCTACAGAAGCCACTCTTATAGATAAGCAGCAGTAGTTCCCCGATAGAACTAATCGATCCTGTTCGATGAACCTCCCAGGACCATGTTAGGCATTGTGTTGAGCCGTCAGATGTTTCATCCTCGTGCCTTTACGTCCACCACGCTGCTTCCAATGGATTCCGTGAAATTTCTTTTTGGGTCGGGGAGGAGGAAGTAAGAAGCGTTTAAAGGGGGTCTGATTATAATTATTAAGTCTTAAATTAGTTAAAGTCAACGTCTATTTTTTTTTTATTCATTAAAGCATTTTTTTAAAATTTATGTTTCTTAGCATCCTTATATGCATTCTATTTAACGTTTGCTTAGGTTCTTGGGTTCTAATAAAGTTAGTTTCTTTGACCAGGTTAAATATTAATTTGGATTTACGGTAAAATTGCCTTTACATTTAAGACACAGATATTGTTCAGTCTATGAAAGATACCAACCAAGTAAAAGAGACATCCAAAACTTCATAAGAAGGGCTACTTAAGATCGATCGCTGTCCCCTGCAAGGGAAATATAAAGTATGGTGCCTTCAGCATGTATTGATCCAAATGCTATTATGGCCCCCTCCTTGTATATAAAATTTCTACGAGTGCAATTGAGAAGATGGAGGCAATGATAAATAAATATACCTGAAAATGGTTGGGGTTACTTCCAGGTTTGTCTAATGATGCAATGTACAGTGCAGACAAGCAAAACTGAAATTGCCACTGAAATCGATTATGGAGGAATTCAAATCCGGTAAAGTCAGACTTCAGATGATGCCAGATGACTCCAAGGATAAAGTGATAAAATCCTTAAACCCTACCTTAAAAACAGAAAGAAAGTGGAAAGTCAAAGACACTATAAGTGCTTAGGAAAATCTAGCTTCCAAGGATGTAATTGGTCTCACTCAAACAGGGAGACAAGGTTTAGGAGTGAATGAAAAGAAATGGTGGTCACAAGCTTATGGTAAAGATCGCCGCGACATGGTCATTCAGGAAGTAAGAAACGAAGAGGATAACAAAAGATTCATAAAAGGAGTACAACAGTCCCAACACGGTCAATGGACAAGCTGGGAGGAGGCACTGCAAAGGTCTATTACTTGGAACAACAATTGGCAAATGGCTCCACTCAAGTTGAGTTTTTTAATACGTTCTACATATGACCAGCTTCCGTCAAAGAGCAACCTTGTCAAATGGAAGAAAGAAAGCGATCCACCCTGTCCCCTGTGTAATGAGAAACCTCAAACATTGGAACACGTCCTCAGTTCCTATAAGACAGCTCTTGATAACGGAAGATACACTTGGAGACACAACAGTGTATTCGACGAGCTGGTCAGAATTATACGGAGCTTGATGAAGCCTGAATCAAATAAGTCAACCCAGAAATTTGTTACTGAGGGGGGCAAAATATATGTCGGTTCAAAGAAATCGATTTACCATCGAACTATACCCGGTCAAAATCTTCATGGATTAGATGAAAATTGGAAGTTATCTTCAGACCTCCCTGGCTGGTGTAATGATTACCCGAAAATAATATCTAATAAGGGTCAGCGACCAGACATTGTTCTATTTTCGAAGAAGAACTCAAAGGTCATCCTGGTAGAATTAACAATACTATTTGAGAGCCGACTAGAACAAAGCCACGTTTACAAAACAAGCAAATATGAAAATCTCAAAAAAAGAACTAGAAAAGGAAGAGTATAGTGTTACCGTTAAAGCTGTGGGAATTAGCAAGAGGCTTCGTTGCCGGCACTCTGTACGAATTTTGGGGACAAGTTGGAATAAATCGGCGCAATAGAAGCAAAAGTATGAAACGCCTTACGGAAATAACTGAAAACCGTTCAATGTGGACATGGAATAAAAGAAATGTCCCGTGGAACATTTCAAAATAAACACGTCATAACATCACCTGCTCGCGAATGTGCAACAATCTTCTAACTGAAATAACTGAAAACCATTCAATGTGGACATGGAATAAAAGAAATGTCCCGTGGAACATTTCAAAATAAACACGTCATAACATCACCTGCTCGCGAATGCGCAACAATCTTCTAACTGAAATAACTGAAAACCGTTCAATGTGGACATGGAATAAAAGAAATGTCCCGTGGAACATTTCAAAATAAACACGTCATAACATCACCTGCTCGCGAATGCGCAACAATCTTCTAACTGAAATAACTGAAAACCGTTCAATGTGAACATGGAATAAAAGAAATGTCCCGGGGAACATTTCAAAATAAACACGTCATAACATCACCTGCTCGCGAATGCGCAACAACCTTCTAATTTCTAAACTTTTTGGTGAATTTCTGATACTTGGTAAGTAACTTCCTTCGTCTAATTAGGCGAGCAAATTTGAAAATTTTTATATTTCGCCTTAAGACGTTGATTTGACAGGATGCTTTAATGGGGCCTCATGTAAGTGATGGGCGTGGGGGCGATGTGCAAATACAACCGTCGAGAGGAAGGCCCTGAAACGGTGCACATTCTCTCCTGATGACCCCAAAACAAGCATGGAGTTCAAACTGCTCGGTCGAAATAAGAATGGCTAGAGGAGCGTTTTATATCCGCTCACATTTTGGTCAGTTTCTGTTACTTGCTAAGTAACTTCCTTCTTCAACAGTGATTTTACAACAAAAATACAATTTTTAAATAGAATCATTCATGCATGATAATATAGTAGACGACAATATGATTTTACTGACCAGTTTTTGACTCTTGTCTTTGGGTGGAACATGAGCCTTCTTTCCTAGCTTGGTTTATCATATTATGTCTCATGTCATCTTATGGACTTAAATAGAAGTTGGTAGGGCTACTGCTTTGAAGGGAGAGGGGAGGAGGATCCGCATTTAGGTATTCGTTTCTACCCTATTTTTGGTGGCGGGGGGGGCTTTCTTTCGTTACTTTGGCTGAATATTCTACACTAGTATAAGGATCTGTAAATAATTCTACTCAAGCTTTTTTAAAAATTTTATTTAAAAATTGTATTTCAGTTGTAAATTAACTGTATATAAACAAAATGGTCAAACTGAATTGCAGATTTTCATCGGAGCATCGTCCATAGATATAATTCCCCACTTCAATTAGTTGATTGCAGTAATCACAAAATCTAATAGGCATAAATTTTATTAATATCATTTTAGATTTAATTCCAGATTAAGTTACGCTTACTAAATATCAATATGTGACTATTACAGTCAGGTTCTATTTTTTTTTAGAGTTTTTCGATCTATCTATCTATCTATCTATCTATCTATCTATCTTAATCTGTTCGCATCTATCCACCAATCCTTTGAATGTTTAGCATTGAAAACGTTTTTTTTTTCCTTTTTATGAGATGACCATCTTGAAAAATAGCAGTCATTTTTTTTACGTGAGTAACGAGAATTTGTGAGAGAATGGGTCCCGGAGCACATGTATGGCAAATTTAAAGGTTGTAACATTAAGTAAAAGATTCTCGTGGGATATTGACTTAATCTGCTCCCCTAGGAGCTGGTTTAATGCGTTGACGTCAAAGGTTGATTTAAAATCCATTTGTTATGAGCATGTGTATCTTATAGGGGTTTACGTTCAGAAGAAAGAAAGACTCTATATCAGATTTCTCTTTTTTTTTTAAACGCTACATGCAAACGGAAAGGTAAGGTAGTTTCCTTTTTTAATTTTGAGTAATAGAACCCATTTCTATTCAAATTTAATACACAAAAAAACGATAAAGCATTTTTCAAAAATTTGCTAAAATTTTTTTTGAAATATATGACTTTCTATAAACTGTATTTCCTTAGTACTTTTCCATCTCTTAATTGATAGTTTTCTCTTGTTTTATCGATTACAGATTTTTAAACCGGAGAAGTTCTTCACTTTTGATACAGTATTTTCTTGAGGATCAGGATTTTCAAAGAGATCCTCTTTCAAACGTATATTTGAATATTTACAGGGATAAATTATATTCTATTGAAGGAAGGATTGGGTTTTTTTTTCATAGTTTGGTTGCGTCTTTGCAGATAAACACTGGTGAGAAATATTTTGTAAAACCGCTTGGTCTTCTTGTCCGGATGATAAATTCTAATGAAATATGTAAACACAAAGAAAGGAAAAGCCATTTTCTTGCAAAATATGCAGCTCATCGTTTTCAAATATGGTGGAATCTAAAGTGCATATACAAACACATTTTGGAGAGAAATCAAATACTTGTGAAATGAGTGTCTCAAGCTTTTCAACCAATTCGGGAGCTCAAGTGGATATGGAAGGACACAAAAAAGAGAAGCGACATATTTGTGAAATGTGTTCCTCTTCCTTTGCACGACAAGAACATTTAGAGACGCATGTAAGAACACACACTGGAGAGAGGCCATATTCCTGTGACATATGTGACTCTTCCTTTTCCCAAAAATCAACTTTGGATAATCATAGGTTAACACACACTGGAGAGAGGCCATATTCCTGTGATATATGTGACTCTTCCTTTTCCCGAAAATCAATCTTGGATGGTCATAGGCGAATACACACTGGAGAGAGGCCATATTCTTGTGAAATATGTGACTTGTCCTTTTCAGAAAAATCAACTTTGAATATGCATAAGCAGACACATACGGGAGAGAAGCCATATTCCTGTGAAATATGTGACTCTTCCTTTTTAAAAAAATTTAATTTGAACAGGCATATGAAAACGCACAGATGAGAGAAACCCTATTCTTGTGAATTTGTAAATCTCTATTTTCAAGTTAATCACGTTTACTAATGTACTCGAAAAATCAAACTGGACAAAACAAAACTTCTTCTGTTGAACATGATTCTTCTTTTTTGATCTTGTCTGATTTCCTTGTACCCTGTATAGAAAATACAGATTGCATGTATATGAGTGTATATATGTATATATTTATATCTACGGGTGTACATATGTATATGTGCATGTATATATACATACATGTATATATATATATGTGTGTGTGTGTGTGTGTGTGTTAAATAAACTTTCACTTGTCAATAAAATTTATTTTTCGGACTTTATCAGAACCATCGAAAAACTGAATATTCATTTCATTCCTGAAACAAGAAGCTAGATGTTTCATATGAATTTAATTAATAAAACATTCCGATTTAAAGAAAATAAATAAATAAAAACATTAATGATAAATTTATTTGATCGAGAAAAGTTTTCTTAATTTGCTTTACTCACTAACGTATTGGAAGGACAGATATTTATTTTAGTAAATGTGTTTTCACTCATAAGAAATATTCGTATTTCAGTTTTATCTTCTTTTTAAAACGAATCTGTATACATTTTTGCGTAAACCTTTATGTGTTTTTATCATTCTTGTAATCACTGTAAATAAAAAAAATTGATTTATATATATATATTGTCTTTGTGTGTGTCTGTGAGTGTGGAAAAATTATCCAATTTCACGAAAAGATCAGTGCTTCTTGCTAATTGCTCCAGGGTAAACAGCAGTGATTCGACTTAAGCTTGTGTATTTGTAACAGCCCTCGATTATCTGTGGAGTTTTCATCAGAAATATTTTCTTGTAGATATCTGCTTCTCGACTGTTTTTGTGAGTGAATCAATTTCTTTCATTTGATCAATTGGCATACGTATTACATTATCTGGGCAAATTATGAATAGAAACAGTTCCAATTAATATCTTCGCAAAACACTAGTGATAAAAATTAATGAAAAAATTAAATTACGAACCTTCCAATATTTTATATTTTCAAAAAATACTGGATAAACCTTCTTATAAAAATTCTTCTTCAATAGACATTTATTCTTTTCTTAAGCACTGAATTTTTTCTTGTGTGTTTTCATTTACCAACGAAATTGTTTTGTTAAATAATCTTTAAAATAATCTTGATTTGATTGAATGACAATTCTTTAATTTCTCTTGGATAAATCATCCAGACAAATTTCACTAAATGCTGTAGCCATAAATATATGGGTGATTTCATTTTCACCATTAAATTCACACCATATCCACTTTCAGAGGAGTAAGACTCCTAACCAAATTGATGGTGAGGCTTAATTTCTGAAGGTTTGGGTAGTAAGAAGCACATGTTTATGGCCATTAATCCTAGATATGCACAAACCCTGTGCGGTCGTATTTGTTACAGCCTCATCTATGGGTCAATTCAATATTTCCAACTCACTAAGAAAACAATATTAGCATTAATATATTCACTGATACATTCATAGTGAGTAAACGGAATGAAATCAGGATCAGTTCATGTAAATATATAAGAAGATTTTATATATATATATATATATATGATATACTTACCAAAATTACAAAGTGGTAAAATGTCTTCCTTACCAAGACATATTATAATAAATTATTACTGTATCATGACCAGACAAGAGAAACATCCTTAATATTAAAAGACAAAGGAGGGCATCTTTACTGTTCAAAAATCAGAGAGAGGTCACGGAAGAATTTCTGAGATAGTCATATGACCATGTGGTATCTAATGGACAAGCACACTTTTGACGGTTGAAAATGAATAATTGTAACAATTGTTCATTGTTTATCAGTTCTTTGAATTCTCTTGGATAAATCACCCAGAACAATTTCACCATCAGCCGTATCCATAAATATATCGGTGACTTAAATTTTACTACCATTATCCAAGTTCATCTTCACCGCTGCCATAAAAATGGAGAGTCCTTGATATAACAACTAAATGCAACTGATGATGAGGCTTTGGTTCCGGTGGTTTAGGAAGTATGGAGTACCCGTACCCGTTCATTGTCATTAATCCTAGATCCATTCAGACTTAAGTAGATGTATTTGTTCAGATCTCATAAATAGGTTAAGTGGATCTGTTTCTAAAATTATTTGATAAGAATACTTAAACACTGAAAATATATTAATGTTAATAACCTTTTAAGTGGGAAGTATTGTTGTTTTATGTTATAACTGATTTCATAGAAAAATCCAAACCCACAATAAAACAGAACTTAACTACACACACACACACACACACAGACACCTCCTCAACACACAATTACCCTGGGAGGAAAATTAGTAGTCAGTTGAAATTTATGGCACAGCAACTATCATAGATAGATAGATTATTTCAGTAGTCAGGTAAATTTTATGGTATATCAACAATCATGAATTTTTTTAGGGGGAAGAAATTAATAAAAGGAAAACAAACAAAAAACGGAAATATATACATATACATAATAAAGAAAAAAAAAAGAAAAGAAAAAGAGAAATAACACCTGCAGAGATTAAAATTGGTCACGGAAAATTAAACCGCACTGAAAATTCACAAACATAAATACTGAAATTAAAAAGAACCATAATCTTAGCAAAATATCCCCCATTATATAGATTAAAGGGAAAACAAAGACAAACCTTTTTACTTCCTGAAGACGACGTAAAATGCCAGAAATACGTGTGAAAGAAAAATAACTAACTTAAAAACAAATCCTTTTGCCGACATATACATTTTAAAATATATAAGTTAATTAAATATTCTTAACTTGTCTTGATTTTTTTTATAATTGTATTTATTACATAGAATAGAAACGTGGCACATGGCCAACAAATATTTCGACTTTTCACTGAATATAATGTATCATTTACCATAAAGTCACATCTATTGTGAAAAACTTATTAGATTATTCTTTAAGAAGGATTTTAAATATTTCATAGTTACCTCTCTGGTCATAATGTTCATTTCCATAGACAAGAATTTTTTCAAATATACTTTTCTATGAAAATTTAGGTTTCAAGAGAATTAGCTTTTGTAATAAAATGAGCATTTTGTGGTTTAAAAAGTATCTCTCAAAGATTAGATATGTATAGATGAGCAGATCTATCTTGGATGAAAATGTAACAACTTTCCAGGTTTATTAACAACAATATATTTTGTGAACATGACCGTGTTTGGTAAACACTTCTTTAACAAGATTTCTAGATCGTTTCCCGTTCCTCAAAGACACCTGCATCGGAAAATTATGTCTAAGTAGTTCGGCTTTGGGTTACCCTTTTCCTTGTTTTGTGTTGTTCTCGTAGTTCAATTGAAAATTAACTTTATTAAATACTTTGAAATTGTTGTAAAACTCAAATTAATTACTTTGGTATATTGGTTGCATGCTTGGTTTCTACATTTTAAAATTATTTTTAAGCATTGGCTTTTATTTTTTTTTATTTGTTTTAGAGGAAGTATTGTCAGTGGATTAGTTTAACTGAAATATAATTATTCCCTAATTTCTAAATGCTTTTATCCCTAATCACAAAAGAATGTATTATGTCGAATTTTCTAGCGTCTGCTTAAAATCTGTATTCTCAACGTAAATTGTGGTTGTAAATTTAACTAAATTCATAACAAATAATCCCGTTAATCAGAAGTGTTGTTTTATCTAGTGTGATTTTTCATGCGCGCTGCCAAAATTGACGTAAATGAAAATGGAGAGCAATAAGTTTCAAATGTATATGGCTTCTATCATCAATGAATTTTCATAGACCTGTTCAAACTTGATTTTCTTGAAAAGGAAGAGTTACATATTTCACAGGAATATGGTTTCTCTTCTGTGTGTGTTCGCCTATGTCTATCCAATTTCGATTTTAAGGAAAAGGAAGAGACACATATTTCACAGGAATATAGCTTCTCTCCAGTGTGTGTTCGCCTAGGTCTATCCAAATTCGATTTTAAGGAAAAGGGAGAGACACATATTTCACAGGAATATGGCTTCTCTCCTCTGTGTGTTCGCCTATGTCTATCCAATTTCGATTTTAAGGAAAAGGAAGAGACACATATTTCACAGGAATATGGCTTCTCTCCAGTGTGTGTTCGCCTATGTCTATCCAAATTCGATTTTAAGGAAAAGGAAGAGACATATATTTCACAGGAACATGGCTTCTCTCCAGTGTGTGTTCGCCTATGTCTATCCAAATTCGATTTTAAGGAAAAGGAAGAGACACATATTTCACAGGAATATGGCTTCTCTCCAGTGTGTGTTCGCCTATGTCTATCCAAATTCGATTTTAAGGAAAAGGGAGAGACACATATTTCACATGAATATGGCTTCTCTCCTCTTTGGGTTCGCCTATGTCTATCCAAATTTGATTTTCTTGAAAAGGAAGATTCACATATTTCACAGAAATATGGCTTCTCTCCAGTGTGTGTTCGCCTATGTCTATCCAAATTCGATTTTAAGGAAAAGGAAGAGACATATATTTCACATGAATATGGCTTCTCTCCAGTGTGTGTTCGCCTATGTCTATCCAAATTCGATTTTAAGGAAAAGGAAGAGACACATATTTCACAGGAATATGGCTTCTCTCCAGTGTGTGTTCGCCTATGTCTATCCAAATTCGATTTTAAGGAAAAGGAAGTGACATATTTCACAGGAATATAGCTTCTCTCCAGTGTGTGTTTGCATATGTCTATCCAAACTTAATTTTCTTGAAAAGGAAGATTCACATATTTCACAGAAATATGGCTTCTCTCCTGTGTGTGTTCGCCTATGGTTATTCAAACCTGATTTACGGGAAAAGGAAACGTCACACATGTCTCAGGAATATATGGCTTCTCTCCAGTGTGTGCTCGCTTATGAATATCCAAACTTGATTATATTGAAAAGGAAGAGTTACACATTCACAAGAATATAGTTGCTCTCCCGTGTGTGTTTGCCAATGATTATTCAAATGTGATTTTTGGGAAAAGGTAGAGTCACATATTTCACAGGAATATGGCCTCTCTCCAGTGTGTGTTCTAACTAAATTTGATTGTTGTGCAAAGGAAGAGTGACAAATTTCACAACGATATTCTTTATCTCCTGTGTGTCCTTGCATATCCACTTGATTTCCCGAATTGTTTGGAAAGCTCATTTCACAAGTAGATGACTTCGTTTAAGAATGTATTTGTATATGCATTTCGGACTCCGACTTAGAGGAAAATGATGAGCCGCATATTTTGCAAGAGAATGGCTTTTCTTCGATGCGTCTTTGCATGTTTTATTAGAAAATGTTATTTCGCTCCAGTGTTTATCTACATATACGCCATAACCTTCATGAAAAAAGAAAAACATTGAACAATACTTCCTTCACAAAAATACAAATTTTGTCCAGTCGATATTCCCTAAATTCGTTTCAAATAGGAATTTTTCGAAAATGTCACCAAGAATTCAAAATGGAGATTTTCTTTGTGTAAAATATCTGCAATCAATAAAACAAGAAATAAACTATCAATTTAGAGAAGGAAGAGTTTTCAAGAAATGCAGTTTTTAGCAAGTTGCATATTTCAAATGGAATCGAGGCGCCTTTGGTGGTGTAATGGTTAGCAAGTTCTACTAGCAAACCTACACGAGTGAGTTCGAGTCTCATTGGGTGCCCCTTTCATATGGCCTTGTGCCACATCTAAGCAAAAAGCTTAGTAAATTACCATATTTCAAATGGAAACAAATGTTTGAAAGATACCTAATTTTTTTGTGCTTTATATTTGCATTGAAATGGTTTCTGTTATTCAAAATAACCAGTATTTGTTTCTTTTTAACAAGTTTGATAATCGACAATCATCTTATCCTTTTAGTTCCACTAAAGTCAATAATAAAATGGACATCATCGTTTCTACAATGAACTATAATTTCATTATTCAAAACATTCTCGAATAAAACTTGTTAACCATTATAGTCAAATGCAAATATAGTAAATTCCTAACTCAATTTACCGAATAGAAATGAAGAATATATAACAGAGACCTTTTTTTTTACGAAAACAGACTTGTATGCCTAAACAGGAAAAACAAAGAAAAGAAGAGAAAATTATGGATTTACATCTGCACAGAAAGAAGATATAAACAGATAAAATCATCTCGTTATGACAGGTAATCACTTGTCAATAAGAACATCAATGGACAGTAAGTGTAAGAAACAAAATTGCAACCACTGTACAACGATCGTCTCATGTTACAGTCACAATAAAGTCAGTGATGAAACGGACATCATCACCTTCTAAAATGAATCTTATTTTCCTTGTTCTCTACGTTACTAAGTCGAAACATTTTTAATAAACAACTCCATTTATTGAAATATGAAAATCAGTCGATTTTTATCTTGAATAGAGAAAGAAAGATAGATATTGTACTACTAGGAAGAAGAAATATTGGACAAAAGAAGACGATTAATAATCGATATTTTTATGAACTGTAGAAAATTGTGAAAATTTATTTACCTGTAGATAAAAATTGTATTAATTTGCACTTGGAAAACATTCTCACTTTTATTAATATTTACCAAACATTTATTAATCATTGAATATGAATGAAATGAGTTTTTGTATTACTAGTTTTTATGTTTAGCATCTTTTTTAGACTTTGGAAATTAGTTTTTCAACTTTTCAAATGAGGAATGGGAACACGTCCTCTTGGTAGAGTGGAAAACGTGATGGACTGTGAAAAACTGCGACGAATAGAAAAAAATGCCCCTCCCCCGATTTCACGGAAGTTTTCGCAGGTCAGTTTTTGCAGTTTGTCATTCAAAGATACTTGCACACTATCAAACAAGATGTCTTCAGGAAAATACCAATGAGGAATATCATAATGAATTATATGTAGGGAAATTGAGGACGGATAGAAAAACATGCTCCGCGTCTTTCTCACAAATGTTTCCGGTAGTTAGTTCTTTTTAGTTCGTTAATTTTTCAAAAATATCTCGTATATTATCGACCAAGAAGTCTTCAGGGTTAGGGACGTCAGAAAACGAAAGTGTAATGTCTTGCTGGTTGGAGACTTCATAGATTCTTTCCGTGTCCTTTTCGCTTCTTTGGAAAACAAATATCGATATTTACTTACGTAGATCTTATTTAGCATATTGCATTTTTCACGAAAAAGGCAGTTTATTGCTAATACTTTTTTCATGGGGAGGATACGTAATTGGGAAAGTGTTAAATGATAAAACTGCATCATTTGTGGGAGTTTGACAACGTTGTGTGTAAGATATTGTGGACGGAGAAAAAAATGACCCCCTCCACTTTTCTTAGCAAATATGAAACGTAATTTGAAACGTCATAAAAAGTGAAGAAATTCACTGAAACGAACTCTTATCTCGGTGATTGAATGTATGTTGAACATATTCATATAATTCTTAGGTAAACTAAAATAAGATGAAAGTAAATTTTCATTGGTGACACTTATTGTTAAGAATACATTTAAATTTGTTTAAGACGATAAAGTTGACACGAAATAAAATAGTTTATTTGTTGTTTTCATTGTCGATAAATATAAACAATGAATGTGCAATAAGAAATATTGCCAAATGAAAAACTGACATAAATAATGATTACACAGAGAATTTGTTATAATCCATAATTAACATTATATATTATTATGTATTTAAGAAAATGTTCTTACAAGTGGCTTATATACGGTAATTGCGGTTAAATAAAGAATCGGTTGTCCCGACCAAAATGTAGCTTTCAAGCAGGTATGGCGCATGAAGGCAGCAGCATTGTTTTCGTATTTATTGGATTATTGGTTAAAAAAATCTTTTTTTAATATAAATTATCAAAATTAAAAAAAACACAATTATTTTCTTTTAAAATGTAATTTAGAATATCTTCTTTGAGAACTAAGTTGTTGATAGAATTAAAAATGAAAAATTGTTTTATCTTAGTTTTTGATATTAATTAACATTTGCTTTCTTCATGAGACAACACAGAAACTTGTGAAGGGAGTTTATTGACACCCGCACCCCAAGACATGACTAATTATTCTATTCTAATCATATATGCTCTCTGAAATTTCAAAAATGGTAAAATAACGTACAATATGGTTCTTCACAGCAATTTTTACTTCCTTCATTTTTGTAACTTAATCGTCTAAGGAGGTGGTTAATAAAGGAAAATGAAATTCAAGTTAAACATTTTTATTAGAAGTTTAAAATTGACATAAAAATAATAAATAGATAACTTTCATTGATTAGAATTTTTAGTGTGATTTTTCATTAGAAAATATTTTTTTCTACAGAGGCCCACCATAGAAATTGTGCCTAAGTCTTGGAATTTATTAAATAATCTGTTGGCTTCATCAGGGCGCTTCTGGTAGTGTAATCGTTAGCCAGGTAGACAAGCAAACCTTCACGAACGAGTTCGATTCTCCTTAGTTACCCCCATTTCTATGACCTTGTGACAAATCTGAGCAAAACGCTTAGTAAATTATTACTGCTGGCTCAATCAGCCCAGCCTGACATAAAACTATATTTTCTCCAAAACAATCAATTCTATATTGATATCAGTTCACGTATATTACGCACTTGTAAGTCAGTAAATTTGGTTGACTATTCAATAATGTATATTTCGTGTTTAATATTGCGTAAAACTAATTCTCCCTTATCACCGTCCGTTTTAGTTGTTCCGTTGGCAAATCTTTTTCTGATCTTTCATTGTTTACGTTTATCGACGATGAAAATTATAAACAAGTTATTTAATTTCTTGTCAATTTTATCGTCCAAAACAAATTTGAATGTCCTCGTTTTTGTACTAGTTAAAAAGGAGGGGGTGTAATTTCTTCCTTTCACCTAAGAAAATCTCCTCCTCTCAACGTCTTCAAACTCCCAACTAGGCGTAGTTTTGTCACTTGAGACTTATGTGACTATGTACCCTCCCCAAGATAAAGTTTCAGCCATGGATTTTTTTGTTTACTCTTTGGGTAAAACATGAAATATGATAAAAGCGAAATTAATAATTACCAATATTTGTCTTTCAACCATCCGAAAAGCACATGGGAAAGATTCCATCAATCCTCCTTGATATTTCTCTTATATATACAGATATTTCTATTTACCCTCCTCATGATAAAGAATTTTGTAAAAAGAATGAAATAAAATGAATAATTACCAATATTTCTCTTCCAGCCACCCGAAAAGCTCCTGGAAATGAATCCGTCACTTCCACAAACATCTTTAAAATCTCACATTAATATTTGTTATAGTACGGATTTTTGAAAGTGCTGTTTACCCACTTTAAAACGAGAGATTAATATAGTCAGCCATATTATTTTCTGTATTATTTGCTAATTATTGTGACAATGATTTCTGAACAAGTTCACAAAATATCAACAAAATTTTATTAGAATTCGAGGATTAGGTAAATAATTTTTGTTATCTTTCTGTAAATTAAAAAAGAATTACTTGCAGATTATTAATTTTTTTGTTTTAAAAGTGACCCGCTTTTCACAAATATTCTTCGTTCTATAAAGAGTTGGTAAATAATTTTTCCTAACTTCTCTAATCCACAGCTTGTTAATCACATAGATATCCATATTGTAACGCTAAAATCTCATAAACATCTCTATGATTATTTTAGATTTGAATAAATTATTATCAGACAAAAAATGTCCAATCCAGACCTTGTTAGTCAAAGTCAAATTGATATCTTTCTCGATATGTACAAATCTCATGAACATCTCTGATTATTTTAGATGATATTAAAAAATCAATAAAAACCAATAGCATGGGGTGATTTTGTAGTGGAACGTACTTTGTTAACCTCAGTTGAAAAAATAATTGACATTATATATTAAGAAAACCTTTATTTTTTATTGATATATAACACAAATGACAAAATGAAGGAAGTCATGCCTAGTGTTTTAAGTTGTTTATATTTTTAAAAAATGGGAGCTAACATCTCCGTCGCCATCTTACAAACATTAAAAAATCAAACGATCGAGATCAATAAAATATTCTTGTATTTGACTAAAATATCACACAAACGCGATTCCGTCTATTCAGGTCGGGCCGTAGAATATGGTGACTCTATTCCTGTTGAGAGGTAAAACTCCTCCCACGGGGTCATCGGTTGTCCGTTAGTGGCCAAACGTGTTGCCTGAGGACGAGATGCTGGTAGCTGTAGAATACGCTGACTACACCTCTGCAGAAAGGTAAAACTCCTCCCACGGGATCATTAGCTAGCCGTGGGTGGCAACATATGATGCCTGAGAACAATTTCCTTGTAGCTGAGTAGTCCTGGACACGGTAACCAACTAGTCAAGTCACTATCAACACACACCTTTTGTCCTTACTGGGCTTGATGGACAGTTGGACAGGTTTGATCCGATCAATTGGCTGATTGTCAATCCCTAGTCTCTCATATGATTGTGCCAACGGTAATCTTCAGTTGATTATGCAGTATTTTCTTGGTGACCAGGATTTTCAAAGAGAAATTCCATTTGAAATGAATTGAAGTGAACACTGACAAGACAAAATTAGATTCTTGTCAAAGAAGAATTGTTTTTTGTTGTTTTTTTAGTCTTGCAAGTTAGTTTGGCGGCATATTTGCAGACAAACACTTGAGTGAAATAATATTTTCTCAAACACCTGGTTCATTCCTTCCTAGTGACAAATTCTTGTAAAGATATGCAAAGATGAATCGAAGAAAAGCCATTCTCAGGCAAAATATCTTCTTTTAAATTTTTTGAAATTTGCTGGTAAAATTTACATAGAGAATTCATATTACAAAGAGAACCTGAAGTCTTCGAGATTATCCAAATTTTTGGCATTTGTGATAAATGCGTATTGTATCTTGGGAATAGTTATATTTCAATTAATTTTTATCGCTGTAAAGCTTACTTTACTGTAATTAATCATTTTTTATTTTCAAGGAATGCGCATTATACATAGAGCTGTTAATACTGTTTAATTAAATTTTAAGTGCAGTATAATTCATCTTATTTCATTTCTTATGATTCGTGTTAAATTCACGATATATAGAACTTACTTTGGGATTAGCATAGTATAAAAAATCATTTCCTCTTTTTTTTTTTTGACCATGAAAAACTTAGTTTTACTCGTGGCTTCTATTCCGTCTAAGCTCTCTGAATTGTCGTGTTGACTAATTCACTGACAATTTTTCATCTAAAATAAATTTTCAAAAATAGATTCCAAGCAAGCAACCAATATACCAACGTAATCAATTTCCTTTTTACAACAATTTCCAAGAACATGTCCACTTGTTTCCGAGAACTACAATTTAGTTTGGAAATATCTCGTTTTTTATTAAACAGATGTACTCCGTTTTGTATGTATTCATATAGAAGCCAACGCACTTGCTACCAGCTTCAGAGTACGCAGCAGGTGTATTTGCCTGAGGCGTTATGTCATCTACGTGGTCTGCGTCTCTAATAGACTGCGCGGAGTAACGCCTGCTTCTTGCCTTTCTCAGTATAAAGCCATTTTACGTAATTTTGACTGATTAGGAAGAGAGATGAGGCTAATATATCCCCATGTAGAACATCAGCAGCAATGTCAAAATGTCTGTGTCTCCATATAGTGAGCAAACTTTTACTTTCGTGTTTTTCGAGAGCATCATTATGGCTCTGACAGTTTCTTTGGTGAGACCATAGGCTAGAATTATTTGCTCTTCCTTTTCTCAGTAAATATGGAATTAAGTGTGTTGGAGAAATCTACAAATTAGAGTGTCCCCTCGAGATTTTTTACACGAACTCTTAATATTTGACGCATTGTCAAAATCTGTGATGTGGATCGGTTTCTCAGAAAACCATTTTGATTCTTCCAATGAATTTTCTTAATTTCTGATACGATGCGGTTGAGTAATAGAGCATTTTAAATTTTAGCCGCAATGGAAATAAGGGTTTATGCCTTGGTAGTTCTTGGCAATTCCGAAGACACGTTTCATGGGGAAAGGAAAGATGTAACCTTTTGTCCATCTGTCTATTGTGTTCTAGTTTTATACGGCGTTGCTCTATTGGAACAATAAGTTTTCAAATTTCCTTCTCTTCCATACTTTTGGTGGTATTTTATCAAGACAGGCAGGTTTCCCGTTTTGAATTTATGTTCCTACAACGTCAAGTTCTTCTGGGGTAAACTGTCCTAGTTTGATGTCTAGTTGATTATAAACAATTTTCGTGAGAGGTTTATCTGTAATTTTTTGAAATTTTCCCCGCAGATTCTTGAAATGTGCTATCCACATATGCATTCGTTCTTTTTGCTGGTAGCTTTATTTTAACTCTGGTAGTATTCTTTTCTTTACTGTCTACCACGATATTCGTGATTGCCTATCTTCTTCTGATTTTCTAATTTGATTGATCTGTTGAATGTATTCTATTTGTTCATTTTGAAATGCGTTTATTAGTTTGCTTTATGACTTCTTACGTTTCTGAGCGTTGACATTAATTGGGTTCCTTTTATTAAAGTGGGATGCTGTTTTCACGCTGTCTTGTTTTTCTTAACTGCTAATGTTGCCAACGGAACTCCATTTTTGGCTCTTAGTTTGGTATGCATTCTGCTACTACTTTCATTTGGGTATGGACCAAGTTCTCAATTTCGTCATTCGGAGTAAGTGTTTAGAATATTTCCTGAAGAGCATCGAAAACATTTCTTGGAGTTATCGTATATTTATCTCTAATATCTCTATTGTTAGATGTTTCCTATTTCTCTTTGACAGGCTATGCAAGCAAAATTCGTTATTTTCATTTTTACCTTTTTGAGCATTCCTGTCTCCACCGATGATTAGAATGTTGTGTTTGGAGATACTACGAACAAAGGAAGGATAACACGTTACAGCAGAAGATGAGGTCCGTTTCATCAGGAGAATTAGCAGGACAACAGATTGAAATGATTGTTTCGCTGGGGTTGCCGTTAAACGTAGCTACCGTAATTCTCGTCTATATTTTCTCGATGCTCTTAACTGATTATAGCACACAAAGACTGAGAAGCATTCCAACAGCGCTTATGACGGCATTGACAGAGTTTTTTCCCGCAGATTCATAAACAAATGTCCATCTATTGCCAGTATCGTTAAATACTGCTGCTATTTGCTGCATTGAAGCTCATCATATTTTTTGTAAATACTCACAAACGTTCAATACATACTTTACGCGATAATCTGTAGATTTCATCGTAATTTACAAGATATAATCAAGAAACCGGTTTGTAATTATTTACAAATAAGCAATAGACATATTTTACATGATAAATAGTTGATTTCTTCTAAATTAAGTTATAATAGTTATAATAGTTAATCGGGCAATAGGAATAAAATGGTATCAATAGTAGCTCTGTATGTGTGTGTGTGACGGCGTGTGTGTGTATGTACACATATAAATATGTGTATATGTGTAGGGCGTGTATTTATGTATATCAGTGATGTACTCCTATGGACCCCACATATGGACAAGCAAAAGCAGGACGACCAGCTCGAACATACATACAACAGCTCTGTGAGGATACGGGATCTAGCCCTAAAGACCTGCCAAAGGCAATGAACGATAGGGAGAAATAGCGAGAGAGGGTCAGGGATATCTGTGCTGGCGGCACGACATGATGATGATGATGATGATGTATATAATATTTTCTTTGGCTATTATAGGAAAAGGAATACAAGGTTTTTCAAATTTTTGTCTACCATCTGATTAGTTTTCGATGGTGGTTTTCAAGTTCATTTCTATCAGGAGCTTAAGAATTAGATGTAAATTGTAGGATTTTTAAGCGTTGTTTTGTAAATATTTATAATCATTGAATATTTTATATTTTATCCGATAATTTGCAGATTTTATCTTCAATTAGTTTTGATAGTTACTTGGGTTATCGGAATATTTTCTTAATATTATATATGAGAGCAGGTAGGTTTATGTAGATGTGTGAATATGTGTAGAGTGTATGGGTGTGTGTATCTATGGGTGTATACGTATATATATATACATATTGCTTTTTGCATAGGGAAAAAAGTAATACAGGTTTTTCGGATTCAGTCTTTGAACTGAATGATAGTTTTAAATCTTTGAAAAACTGATATTCATCGATCAGGGTATCGAGTGTCATTGATTTGTTCAACTGTAAATTGTGAAAGTGATTTGTTATTGCTGTTTTCTTTTACTTTTATTGTATATTTTTATGCGTGGAGGAGGGTAAAAAGGAAAAAAAAAAGAGAAGAGGAATGCAGGGAAAGGTTTTTAGTATTTTGATTGCTTTTTTTAGTAGGAAAAACGCTGGAATTGTATGGAGGATTTTTTTCTTTTTAGCCAATGGAAAAAGAAATACAGAATTTTTCGAATTTTGTCTTACAATTAAACAATTTTGAGATCTTTTAAGAATTAATATTTCTCTATCAGTGTTTCGAACGTCAATGATTTGTTTTACTGAAAATCGTTAAAGTGAATTTTTTAAGTTTTTTTTTTCCTTTTTTATTTTTATTTTTTCCTTTTTATTTTTTTGCGTTCATGATGGGTATAAAATGGGAAAAAAAGAGGAAAAGAAAAAAAAATTCCAATAGCTGTGGTAATTAAACCCCTCTACATATGATCAGGCATGAGAAACGTCCCTACTATTAAAAGACAAAAGAGAGTACCTTTAATGTTCAAAGAATGTTTAAAGAAATATTTTAAAACATAAAACAAATGAGGAAAAGATAAAACAAAGTAGCAATGTTCGAGAATTTAGATATGTATATGTGTATGTGGGTGTGAATAATACGAACACGTTAGCAGAATGGTAATCAGTGTTGTTCGAAATATCTATGCGTACTTGTGTTTGACGTCTGGACAGACGGTTTAAAAGTGAACAAGTCCTACTTGCATAAAAGTGTATGTGTATGTATGTTGTTCGAAATATCTATGCGGACTTGTGTTTGACGTCTGGACAGACGGTTTAAAAGTGAACAAGTCCTACTTGCATAAAAGTGTATGTGTATGTATGTTGTTTGAAATATCTATATGTACTTGTGTTTGACGTCTAGACAGACGGTTTAAAAGTGAACAAGTCCTACATATTCATAAGAAATAGTAATATTCTTCATCATCATCATCATCATCATGTCACGCTGTCAGCATGGATCTCCCTGATCATCTCTCGCAACTCGTCTCTATCGTCAATTGCTCCGTCATCCAGTCCCTACGAATCTACAATGCACTGTCCCTCAGAGGAAACTATTTTATTTTAATTCAGAGGGATATAACTTTGATATTTTTCTTTAGGTCTGATCATTAACATCAAAAAATGTGAGAGGAAGCGTGAACTTTTCGATTCTGTTAAGTTTAAAACGCCACAAACATAAAACTACTATTAAAGAAAAACATTTAAACTTTTAAAAAATTAGTTTTATTAACGACTTTGAAATTGTTGTAAAACTCAAATTAATTACGTTCGTATATTGGTTGCTTACTTAGGTTTTTTTTTTATTTTAAGGATTGGCTTTTATTTTTTTAAATTTATTTAAGATAAAGAATTATCCGTGGATTAGTCAACACGATAACTGAGGGACCTTAGATGGAGAATAGCAACCATTAGAAAAATCAAGACTTCCATGACCAAAAAAAAGGGTGGGGAGGGATTTTTATATTATGCTATTCCATATGTAAGTTCTTTATATTCCGATTTTACCACAAATCATAAATTCGATGAACAATTCTGGACTTTTTAAAAAGATAATTTAATAGTATGAACACCACAGAATAATGTGCATTCGACGTAAATCAAAAATGACAAATGACGGTAAAGTACGCTTTGTGGTGATAAAGTTTAACTGAAATATTACTATTATAATGTCGATGTTTAGAGCTTATCTTTACAAACTGTACTCTTGATGAAAATTTTACCTGCAATTTTGACAAATTCATAACGAATAATCCCGTTAATTAGGAGAAGTGTTCTTTTATCCAGGGTGATTTTTCATGAGCGCTGTCAAAATTGACGTACATGAAAATGGAGAGCAAAAGGCTTCAAGGGAATATGGCATTTCTCATATATGTGTTTTAATATGCCTGTTTAAATGTGATTTTCGGGAAAAGGAAGAGTTACATATGTCACAGGAATATGGCCTCTCTCCTGTGTGTGTTCGACTATGAACATCCAAATGTGATTTTTGGGAAAAGGAAGAGTTACATATGTCACAGGAGTATGGTCTCTCACCTGTGTGAATTCGACTATGACTATACAAGCTTGATTTCTGGGAAAAGGAAGAATCACATATGTCACAGGAATATGGCCTCTCTCCTGTGTGAGTTCGACTATGATCATCCAAATGTGATTGTCGGGGAAAGGAAGAGTTACATATGTCACAGGAGTATGGTCTCTCACCTGTGTGAATTCGACTATGCCTATCCAAGTTTGATTTATAGGAAAAGGAAGCATCACATATGTCACAGGAATATGGCCTCACTCCAGTGTGTGTTTGCCTATGTTCATCCAAGATTGATTTTCGGGAAAAGGAAGATTCACAAACTTCACATGAATATGGCCTCTCTCCAGTGTGTGTTCTTATATGCCTTACTAAATCTGATTGTTGTGCAAAGGATGAGTGACAAATTTCACAAAGATATCGTTTCTCTCCTCTGTGTCTTTGCATATTCACTTGAACTCCCGAATTCATTGAAAAGCTAGAGCCACTCATTTCACAAGTATATGACTTCTCGTCAGAATGTGTTTGTATATGCATTTCGAACTCAGATTTAGTGGAAAATGATGAGCCGCATATTTTGCAAGAGAATGGCTTTTCTTTGATGCGTGTTTGCATGTTTTATTAAAAAAATTATTTCTCTCCAGTGTTTATCTGCATATACGCCATACCTTACATGAAAAAAGCAAAATACAGAAGACTATTTTCTTCAAAAGAATACAATATGTGTCCTGTAGATATTCATTTAATTTGTTTCCAATGGGATTTCTTTGAAAATACTGGTAACCAAGAAAATACTGCATGGAAGAAATCCTTCGGGCAAAAAAATCTGCAATCGATAAAACAAGAAAAAACTATCAATTTAGAGAAGGAAGAGTTATAAAGAAATGTAGTTTATAGAAAGTCATATATTTCAAAAGGAAACTGTTAATAAATTTTTGAAAAATACTTAATCGTTTAGTTTTGTGCATTATATTTGCATTTAAATGGTTTCTATAATTCAAAATAGAAATGGAAACTACATTACATTTAAGTATGTATGTAGCGTATTACTAAAGAAAGAAAAGAAAGAAGAATCTGATATTCAGCCTCTCCTTTTCCTTCTCTTCATAGACCACAATAATATACATATGATGAGAAAAATCTGATTTTAAATATTGGCAAGTGTAACTAGTATTATTTCTTTTTAATCGACGAATATATGAAATAAGCTTTTTGTGATGGAAAGACACAAGACGACATTTAATGTCATTTAGTCAATTTAGAGTGAAATGGGTTAAAGACAGTAAGAAACATGTTTGATAATCTAGGATTATCTTATCTTTCAGTCCCATTAAGTCAGTAATGAAATGAAAAGCTCATTTCGACAATGATCTTTAATTTCTTTGTTTTTCACATTCTCAAATTAAATATTTTAATCATCAGTAGAGACATGAATGATCGTACAGGAAAATGCAAATATAATAAATTCTTTACTCAACTTACCCAACAAAATTGTTGGAGACATTATTTAGTGGAAATATTTTTAATAAACAACTCCATTTAATGAAATATGAAATAGAGAAAAGAAAGATAATGTTAGCAATTAGGAAAAAGAAAGATTAGAGAAAAAAAGTCAATTAATTACCTACATTTTACTGAACTGCAAAAATTTGGGAAAATTTATTTGCCTGTTGATGAAAATTGTAATAATCTGCACTTGAAAAACATTCTGAGTTTTATAAATATTTCCCAAAAATTCACTGATCATTGAATATAAATGAAATGAGTTTTTGTTTTACTTGTTTTTATGTTAAGTTTCTTTTTTACATTGTAGAATTTAACTTCCCAACTTTTCAAATGAGGAATGGGAACAAGTGCCCTTGGTAGAGTAGCAAACGGGCTGGACTGTGACATCGTTCAAACTTCAATCTATCAGATATGAGTTAAACACGATTATTATTGTCCTTCCCCGGGTGGGAAACTGCGATGGAAATGGGAATAAGTGCCCTTGGTAGAGAGGCAAATGTGACATCGTTCAAACTCCAATCGCGTTATCACATTCAATTTTGAATGAATGCAATCGGGAAAGTTTTGAATCTCCTCCTACTCCACTCAGAGATGAGTTAAACACGATTATTATCGTCCTTCCATAGAAATTCTTTTAGTATTTAATAAACCATGATTGTTGTTGTACTATTAAAAATAGGAAAAAAATCATTGAGAAATATCACAATAACTTTTGAGTGGTAAACTGAGACGGATAGAACCCCCCCTTTCATTCTCATGGAAGTTTGCAGTTGGTCATTTAAAAAATCCCCCGCTTCTCGTGGACGTTTGCAGTGGTCAGTTATTGCAGTTAGTCATTCAAAGAAATCTCGCACACTATCAAGCAAGATGTCTTCAGGAAAATACCAATAAGGAATATTACAATCTGTAATGTGTTGGAAATTGGGGACGGATAGAAAAACATGCTCCCCGTCTTTCTCACAAATGTTTCCGGTGGTCAGTTCTTTTCAGTTCGTTAAGCATTCAAAAAAATCTCGTACACTATCGACGAAGATATTTTCAGGGTTAGCGAGGTCAGAAAATGCTAGTTGGAGAATTTATAGATACTTCCCATGTACTTTTCGTTTGTTTGGAAGACCAATATCGATATTTACTTTCGCAGTTCTTATTTCACGAAAAAAGCAGTTTATTGCAAAAAAATCTTCGCATGGGGAGGGTACGTAATTGTATAAGTGTTAAATGACAGAACTCCATTTTTTGTGGGTGTCTGAGTATGTTTTGTGTTGGATAATATGGATGACAGAAAAAAATCCCCCCAACGTTTTTTTCTCTAGTACAATACGTAATTTTAAACTGCATAAAAAAAGAAGAAAATCATTGACACAAACTCTTATCTCGTTAGTTGAATGTAAGTATAACATATGTATGTAATTCTTAGGTAAACTAAAATAAAATGAAAGTAAATTTTTATAGGTGACACTTATAAGTAAGAGTACATTTAATTATGTTTCGGACGATAAAGTTGTTTATTAAAATTGTTTATTTGTTGTTTTCATAGTTGATAAATATAAACAACGGATATACAATAGAAATATTGCAAAAAAAAAAAAAATAAACAAACAAACAATTGAAATGAATAATGATTCAACAGAGAATTGGTTATAATCCATATTTAACATTATACATTATTAGATAGTTGAGAAAATGTACTTACAAGTGAATTGAAGTTCAATAAAGAATCGGATGTCCAAATAGCCGTCAAGCTGCTTTAGCAAATAAAGCCAGCAGTATTGTTTTCGTATTTATTGGATTCTAAGTAAAAAATATTATTATAAAAATCATTAAAATTAAGAAGTGACACAGTTTTTCTTTTTTCATTCACTTTAGAATATCTTATTTAAGAATTAAGTTTTTGTTTGAATTAAAAATTTAAAATTATTTTATTTTTGTTTTTAATTAATTTTTACTTTCTTCACGAGACAACAAAGAAACTAGTAAAGGAAGTTTATTGACACTTCCACCCAAAAGAAATGGCTAATTATTCCATTTTAATCATATGTGTCCTCAGAAATTTCACAAATGGTGAAATAACGTACTATATTTTTCTTCCTGGCAATTTTTAACTTGATTCATTTTTGTAACTTAATCGTCTAAGAATTTGGTTAATGAAGGAGACTAAAATTGAGGTTAAACATTTTTATTGGAGCTTTAAAATCGATATAAAAATAATAAATAAATAACTTTGACTGATTAGTCTTTTTAGTGTGGTTTTTCATTGGAAAATATTTCTTCTACCATAGAAATTGTGCCAAAGTCTTGGAATTTATGAAATAAACAATTTGCTGGTTTAATCAGGGCGTTTCTGGTAGTGTAATGGTTATGCTAGGTAGACTAACAAACATTCACGAACGAGTTCGATTCTCCTTAGTTACCCCCATTTCTATGACTTTGTGACACATCTGAGACAACGCTTAGTAAATTATTACTGCTGGCTTAATCAGCCCAGCCTGACAAAAAAATTGTATTTTGTCCAGAACAATCAATTCTACATTGATATCAGTTCACATATATTACGAAGTTGTGAGTCAGTAAATTTGGTTGACTATTCAATAATGTATATTTCGTGTTATATATTGCGTAAAACTAATTCTCTCTTATCACCGTCCATTTTAGTTGTTCTGCTGGCATATCTTTTACTGATCTTTCATTGTTTACGTTTATCGACGATGAAAATTACAAACAAGTTATTTAATTTCTTGTCAATTTTATCGTCCAAAACAAATTTAAATGTCCTCGTATAGAATAATACTGCCTGTCAATATTTACTTTAATTATCTTTTGTACTTGCTCAAAAGAAGGTGGGGTTAATGTCCTCCTATCACCAAAGAAAATCTCCTCCTCTCAACATCTTCAAACACCCAACAAGGCGTAGTTTTGTCACATGAGACTTATTTGAATATGTACCCTCCCCAAGATCCTGCCATTGATTTTCTTTTTTTTTTTCTTTTCTTTTTGGGCAAAACATGAAATATAATAAGAACTAGATGAATAATGATCAACATCTGCCTTCCGACCATCTGAACCATCTGAAAAGCACATGGGAAAGATTCCATTAGTCCTTCCCGCAATTTCACTATCGTTTTCTAACACCCCACCCAATATTTCCGAATAAAAATTGGTCTATTTTATACGAGATTCTTTTAATTACTAATGAACTAAAAAGAACTGTTCACCATAAACTTCTGTGGTAAAACAAACCATTAATGGGTTACTTTAATAAAATAAAAATGGACACAACATGGAGAGCTACAGAGAACGTCCAACATGTAAAAGGTTTTGCAAAATGTCCCAGACCAAATGGAAGAAAATCGACACAATAAAACAAAATGCTAAAACGGCTAAGGAAACTCGCCCACATTTTAAAGATCTCGAGATATATATATAAAAGAGGCGGGAAAATAGTAGAAATCAAGTATAATACAAATATAATTTTTTTTGAAAAAAGGAGGATAGTAGAGACCTGAATAGTTACAAATACTTACGCCACTGTAGCATAAAAAGTGACCACCATCAGAAAAAGCAATCACCCAATTACAGAGCTCTCATCGAGAAACTAATATAATTGGAACTAGATGATTGGCCATATTTTTAGCTGCTGTTAAAAGACCAACATTTAGTCGAAAGCTATCAAACAGTAGCAGAAACTAAACTTAAAGAACTTAGAAAAAAAGCAAAACATCCCATTTTATATGATCGGAGCGATCAGGTTTCTATAGGATCACTTACCTATTAATAGCAATTCACGCTTTCAGTCAATATTATAAGTCAAACTTATTATTTTTAATGGGTAGAGAACTGAAAAGAGCCGCAAAAAATGTCGAGATTCAATTTGTGGGTTGAAAGCTGTGAATAGTAGCCCCAAATTATTTATTGTTCTGCACTCAATCAATAAAAACTTTTTTACTGCTTTTCTACTTATTTTAGGCATATCATGTATAGAGTAAATCTTTCTAAATATGTAAATGAACTCATCTTTATTTCCGTTTACTCACTGTTAGAGTATCATTGAATATACTAAGGCTAATATTGTTTTTTGAGGGGAGTGGGGAATCGACTGAATATTCTCCCTTGCACCAACTTAGCCTAGAGGTACAATCACCAAAATCCACGTATATCATTCAATAGAATTCATAACTACGTATGAATTAAGCATACTCTCTGGGAGATGGAAACGTTAATTGATCCTTATTTACGAAAATAAATCCCCAATAATATACGAAATATTAAAATGGAAAAAAATATTTAATTAAAAACACAGTCAAATGATTTTCAGAATATTATTCGACGAATAGACAAGAAAAGAAATATAATCGACCGAATAAATCATGTATACAAAAATTATTCCCTTCGTTAAATCGAGTACAAGGCTCGAATCCCTTTTCGAGGGAGATGACTCGGTCTCTCTTTCTCTCTCACTCTCACTCTCTGCGACTATTCGTGATCGTCGTGATCGTCGTCAGGATAAAAATGATATTTCGATCTTAAATGTGTTTCAGACAAAAGAGTTGACAATAAAATAGTTTGTTGTTTTCCTATTTGATAAGTATAAATAATGAAAGTTTATTGCGACGAATAGTTTTCTTTTTAAAGTATGGATGATCAAAAGAATTACCATTCGTGAGTAGGGCTGGGAGTGTCCAAAACATTCCTCTATAAGTTTTTTGCCTTGTCTCTTGAAGAAAGGAAAATTAGTTAAAAATAGAAATAAAAATTCCTTTTTAATTCAAACAACTTCAGTCTTAAAGAAGATATTCTAAATTGCATCCTAAAAGGAAAAACGTCTCGCTTCTTAATTTTAGTATTTTTTATTAAAATATTTTCTTCATTTTTTTTTTATCCATTTAAAAATTACATATTTTACTTGTTAAGAAAAGTGATGGCGGTTTCTTCTCGTTCACATTCTATAATATACAACATCCCCAGGCGCCAAAAATGTGCAGTTTCGTCACTTAACACTTATAAAACTTCGTAGCCTCCTCATTAGAATGTTTTAACCATAAATGTTTTTTTTTCGTGACAAATGCAATATGCTAAATAAGAATTAAATAAGTAAATATCGACATTTGTCTTTCAACTAAGCGAAAAGAACAAAAAAAAAAACATAAATTCTCCAACCACAAAGACATCACACTTTCGTTGTCTGACCTTGCTAACCATGAAGACATCTTGGTGGATTGTCTTCAAAATTTTTTGTATGACCAACAAAGTGCAAAAAACTGGCCACTGAAAACTTCCATGATAAAGAGGAGGGTTTTTTTTTCTCTATGATAATAACTATGTTCGACTCCACGTATTATCATCAGCTGTAATCGCTATGAATTCTGGTATAGCGCAGCAAATCATTGAATTATTCTTTCCCTTGGTGGTAGAAGCACCACATTTGGTGTACTTGTGCTCCAGGACCTGTTCTCTCAGAAAAGTATGTTACCCACGTTAAAACCAAAAAGGCCGCCATTGTTCAAGATAAGTCAATCTTGGTCGTCTGTTTATTATCCGATGACGGACACATATAAAAATGGAACAATATTCAATCTTATTTATCACTATTTGTTATATCTGTAATCTTTTTTTTTTTATCTTGATTCATATTATAGATACCAATTATTAAATTATTTATTTATCGTTAACAAAATGTGATGTTCATGAAATATTATATAAAACATCATCATCATCTTGTCATGCCATCAGCACGGAGATCTGTGACCCTCTCTCGCCAGCCCTCCCTATCGTTCATCGCTTCCAGCAGGTTCTCAGAGCTACATCCCGAATCCTCACAGAGCTGCTCTATGTCGGTGCGAGCCTGTTGCCCTGGTTTGCTCGGCCATGTGAAAGGGTCGATAGGAGTACGTCATTAATGAGCTCGTCTCTACTTCTCCAGCAGTGTCCAGCATGTATGCTTCGTCTAACTTTGATAGTTTTCGTGATGAGTGGTAGGTGTCCGTATAGCTGCTTTGTTGGGTATTGCCTCCAGGATTTGTTCAATATTGCTTGCAGCATTCTTGTGTAATTACCGTCCAGATTTTTCTACATTCGTTTAGTTAGCGTCCATGTAGTGCATCCATATAGCAGTATCGACACGACCGCTGCTTGGAAGAAACTGCGCTTCATTTTATCGGTCATGTCTGACTTCTACATGACCGATTGCCCGTTGTAAGCTATCCATGCTTTTGCTAATTCCGTGTCGATGTCTGTCTCAGTTGGTGAGACCCTGCTTCTAAGGTAGGTGAAATTATCAACTAGTTTCAGAGTTACTGGTTAGTTTGGAAATGTCGCCTGTTGGATTAAAGCACATATATTCCGTTTTGTATGCATTGACATGGAGGCTGATGCCTGCAGCGGCTCATTCCAGACTATGCAGTAGGGTTTCGGCTTGGGTGGGTGCATTTTCCAGAAGCTCTATGTCATCGACGTAGTCGGCATCGGTAATTATTTTTGCAGGGTACCTTTTGCTTCTTTTCTTTGATTTTTCCGTTTTCTTTGATTTTATCAATCAATGTTCTAAGCACGTTGTGTAGACAGATGATAAAGAGGTTTGGGGCTAGTGTGTCTCCTTGTAGTACTTCTGCTACAATGTCCAAGTCTGTGTCTCCATTCGAAGAATGTACTTTCACTTTGGTATTTCTAGAGAGAATAATTATGCCTGCGACTTTTTCTTTTGATAAGCCGTATGCAAGTTGAATTTGCTCCATCTTCCCTCTGTGAATGGAATAAAAGGCCTTGGTGAAGTCAACAACTATTATTGTCGCCTGTTGTTTTTTTGCCCGTACGCCTACAAGAATTCTACGGATAGTCAATATATGTGAGGACATGGATCTATTTCTCCGGAAGCCAGTTTGGTTCGTCCTAAGAATGTTGGCAATTTTGGGTTCTATACGGTTGCGTAGTAGAACATTGTATATTTTAGCTGCTATGGACGTAAGTGTTATACTTCGGTAGATCTTGGCTAATCAGAGATCACCCCTTTTTAGGGAAAGGCAGGATGCATCCCTTCAACCATCTGTTTATCAGGTTTTGATTATAAAGTGCAAAAAACTGGCCACTGAAAACTTCCACCAGAAAGAGGAGGGGTATTTTTCTCTATTGTTCCACTATACATATTTTCATCGACTGTTATCGCTTTGAATTCGGCTATAGTCGAGTAAATTATTGAATTAACCTTTCACTTGGTGATACGAGCAGCAGATTTGGTATATTTGTGCTCCAGAACCTGTTCTCTCAGAAATGTATGTTACCCACGTTAAAACCAAAAGGGTCACCATTGTTCAAGATAAGTCAATTTTGGTCGTCTGTTTATTATAAGATGACAGACTCATATCAAAATAGATCAATGTTCAATTTCATTCATCACTATTTGTTATAACTGTAGGCTTTTTCGCTTGATTAATATTATAGATACCAATTAATAAAGTATTTATTTATCGTTAAGAAAATGTGATGTTCATGAAATATTACATAAATTCCTCATCTTGTGCCATCAGCACGGATATTCTGACCCTCTCGCCACCCTTCCCTATCGTTCATAGCTCCCGGCAGGTCGTCAGGGCTATAACCCGTATCCTCTCAGATCTGCTGTACGTAGGTTCGAGCTGGTTACTCTGCTTTTGCTCTGCCATGTAAGGGTGTCCATTGGAGTTCATCCTTTATGAGCTCGTCCCTACTTCTCCAGCAGTGTCCTGCATGTCTGGTTCGTTTAATAGAGAGGCTCAAGCTGGTCACCCTGCTTTTGCTCGGTCATGTACAGGGGGTCCATATGTGTACATCACTTTTGAGCTCGTCCCTACTTCTCCAGTAGTGTCCAGCATGTCTGGTTCGTCTAACTTTGATAGTTTTCGTGATGGTTGGTTGGTGGCCGTATAGCTGCTGCTTTGTGGGGTGTTGCCTCCAGGACTTGTTCAATATTGCTCGCAGAATTCTTGTATAGTTGCTGTCAAGCTTTTTCTCCATCCGTTTTATTAGAGTCCATGTAGTGCATCCATATAGCAGTATCGACACGACCGCTGCTTGGAAGAGATTGCGCTTTGTTTTGTTGGTCAGGTTTGACTTCCATATGACCAATTGCCTATTGATAGCAGTTCATGCCTTCGCTAGTCGCGTATCGATGTCTGTCTCGGTTGATGAAACACTGCTTCCTAGGTAGGTGAACTTGTCAGAGAGCTACCTTTTAGTGAGGAAATTTCACTTGTTTAATTAAAGCACATATATTCTGTCTTGTGTGCATTGACATGGAGGCCAATGCCTGCAGCGGCTCGTTCCAGACTAAGCGCTAGGATTTCGGCTTGGGCTGCTGCATTTTCTGGAAGTGCTATGTCATTGGCGTAGTCGGCGTCGGTAAGTGTTTTTTACGGGGCAACTTCCGCTTCTTTCTTTGTCAGCTTGAAACCATTTTTTTTTTATTTTATCAATCGATGTTCTAAGTACGTAGTCTAGACAGATGATAAATAGGTATCGGGCTAGTCGAAGTAGTCTGTGTCTCAATCCGGAGAACGTACTTTCACTTTGGTGTTTCTATAGAGAATCATTATGGCTGCGACGGTTTCTTTTGGTAGGCCGTATGTGAGAAGAATTTTATCCATCTTCCCTCTGTGAATGGAAGAAAAGGCCTTCGTATAGTTGACAAATTATATTAAAGCCTGTAGGCTTTTGCCCGTACGCCTACAAGAATTCTACAGATAGTGAAAATTTGTGAGGTCGTGGATGTATTTCTCTTGAAGCCATTTTGGTTCTTCCTAAGAATGTTGTCAATTCTGGGTTCTATGCAGTTGCTTTGTAGGGCGTTGTATATTTTGGCTGCTATGAATGTAAGTGTTATACCTCGGTAGTTCTTGGCGAATACGAGGTCACCCTTTTTAAGGAAAGGGGGAAGGGATCCCTTCATCCATCAGTCGTTCGGGTTTAGATTATAAACTGCATTGCAGTGTCGGAGCAGTATGTTGCGAATTGCCTGGTCTTCCATACTTCTGTGGGAATTTCATCAAAACCTGCGGCTTTTCTATTTTTAATTTTTCTAAGTACTGAGTCGAGTTCTTCTAGAGTAAACGGTCCTAGTTTGATGTCTAATTGCTTTTTAATAATTCTTGTGATTGGTTCATGTGTAACTTTCGGTGGGTTTCCTAGTTGATTCACGAAATGCTGTTTCCACAGTTTTATTCGTTCATGCAAGTTGGTAGCTTTTAGTTTAGCTTTGGTTGTGCTATTCCTTCAGCTCAGTTCGTTTATTGTTTGCTACACAATCCTAGATTGTCTCTCTTCAGCAGAGTCTCTAATCTTATCTATCTGATTTTTCATGTATTCTGTCTGTTCTTTTAGGTATATGTTGGCTTATTCATTTAGTGCTTTTTTTAGTTTCAGGGCATTTGTGTTAGTTGGGTTCTTCCTATATCATTTGGAGGCACTTTTCACGTCTGTACGTTTTTCTGTAACTGCTAATGTCTCCCATGGGACACTAGATTTAGTTCTATGTTTTGTTGGTATGTATTTAGCTGCTGCTTCTCAGTGTGTATTGACGAAATTCTCGTATTCGTCATTCGCATGAATGTGTCTCTGTCTTCTCCTGTTGTGCATCGATTTTGTTTTTTAATGTTATCATATATTTGTCTTGTTATTATTATCCTTGTTATTAAGAAGGTCCAAATCATAGCGTATTGTGGTCGTTGTTCGGGTGACATTCTTTCGTAGGCTCAGTTTTATTTTTTTCGTGACAATTCGGTGATCGGAGAACACACCCTCGAATGAGGAGTAAGCCTCGCAATTCACTGCGCTATTTTTCCATTTCTTGTTTGTAACGACGTAGTCTATCTGTGCTTTAGTATTATTTGCGTATGTGTTGGTCCATAGTTTTCCCTCCTTTTTTGAAAGTTTCCATTGGGGCATGTGAATCTTTTTTCTATCGTGAAATCAGTTAGATATTGTCCATTTCTGTGAGACGAGTTGTGTTGGCTGTATTTGTTGTTTCCGTTTTTCCCTAATTGGGCATTCATGTCTCCGCCAATGACGAGAACGTTGTGTTTCGGGATGCTATGAACAAGAGAGGAGAGGTGATCGTAGAAGGCGATGACTTTAGTTTCTTCACTAACCTTGGTAGGGCGGTAGCAGGAGAAAATTGTTGCACTGAGGTTGCCACTAAATATAGTTACCATCATCCTAGGGTGTATTTTCTCTATGCTATTTAGTGACTTTTAGGCTTGTGATCCTATAAGTATACCTACTCCATGCTGATGTAGTGGCTAGCGTCCATTCATTGCCGGTATCGTAATATTTGATATCCTCACAATGTGTGAATCTGTGTTCTTGAATGCATATTATGTCTATGTTATGATCTATGGCAGATGCAGTAAGCTCCGGTAGTTGTCGTTTTCTATTTAAGGTTCTAACGTTAAATGTTGCTATTTGTATTGTGCGTTTGCATTTTAGTAATTTTTGCTATTTGAGCTCTGTACCTGATTTGTTGAACACTGAGGCTAGGACTCCAACCTCATCAGGACGCATGCTTTTTTTTACCCGCACGAAGTGGAATGGGGTTTGGACATGTGGTTTGATTGTGGGTCATGGTTATCTTCCAATGGCTGTTTTTATTTTCATCTATAGAAACCACTCTTATAGATGAGCAGCAGTAGTTCCCCAATCGAACTATTGGGTTCTTGGGTTCTTATCGTGTAAGTTTCTTTGACCAGGTTGATTATCAGTTTCGTTTTACGGTAAAATTGCCTTTACATATAAGGCACAGATATTGTACAGCGGTGTTTTACAAAGAAAATACAATTTTTTTTTATATAAAACCATTCATGTATTTTAAATGATAGTATTGTGAAAGACAGTATGATTTTACCGACCAGTTTTTGACTCTTGTCTTTGGGTGGAAAATAGGCCTTCTTTCCTAGCTTGGTTTATCATATTCTCTCTCTTGTAATTTTATGGACTTAAATAGAAGTTGGTAAGGCAACTGCTTTGAATGGAGAGGGGAGGAGGAGGCTCATTTAGGTATTCGTTTCTACCTTATCTTTGTTTTTTTGAGGGGGGGGGCTTTCTTTCTTTATTTAGGCTGAATATTCTACTCTAGTATGGGGGTCTGTAAATAATTCTACCCAAGTTTTTTTATTTTAACTAAGAATTGTATTTTCGTTGTAAAATCACTATATATATATATATATATAGCAAACACGCATAAATTATATTGATATCATTTTAGAGTGTTTAGATCTATCAATCTAACTATCTACCTCAGCATGTTCACATTAATATATCTTAATCTGTTCGCATCTATTAACCTACCCTCTCAATGTTTAGCATTGAAAACTTTTTTCCAATTTTATTAGACGCCCATCTTGAAAAATAGCAGTCTTTTCCTTCCACATGAGTAACGAAATTTTGTGAGAGAATGGGTCCCGGAGCACATGTATGGCAAATATAGAGGTTGTAACATTAAGTGAAAGATTATCATGGGATACTGACTTAATCTGCTCAACTAGGAGCTGGTCTAATATGTTGACGTCAAAAGTTGATTTAAAATCAATTTGTTATGATCATGTGTATCTTATAGTGGTTTATGAACAGAAGGAGAAAGAGAGACTCTATATCAGATTTCTCTTTCTTTTTTAATACGCTACATGCAAACTTAAACGTAAGATAGTTTCCTGTTCTATTTTGAGTAATAGAACCCATTTCAATTCAAATTTGATACCCCCCACAAAAAAAAACAAAAAACGATAAAATATTTTTCAAAATTTGCTAAAACTTCCTTTTTGAAATATATGACTTTCTATGAACTGTATTTCTTTATTACTTTTCCATCTCTTAATTGATATTTTTCTCTTGTTTTATCGATTACAGATTTTTAATCAGGAGAAGTTCTTAACTTTGGACACAGTATTTTCTTGATGAGCAGGATTTTCAGAGAAATCCCATCTGAAACGAAGATTTGAATATTTACAATGATAAGTTATATTCTTTTGAAGGAAAGATGTTTTGTTTTTTTTTCCATAATTTGGTGGCGTCTTTGCAGATAAATACTGAGGAGAAATATTTTGTAAAACAGCTTGGTCTTCTTATCCGGGTGAGAAATTCTAATGAAATATGCAAACACAAATCAAAGAAAAGCCATTGTCTTGCAAAATATGCAGCTCATCGTTTTCAAATATGGTGGAGTATGAAGTGCATATACAAACACATTTTGGAGTGAAATCATATAGTTGTGAAATGAGTGGCTCAAGTTTTTCAATAAATTCAGGAGCTCAAATGGATATGAAAGTACACAAAAGAGAGAAACAACATATCTGTGAAATTTGTTCCTCTTCCTTTGCACGAAAATCCTATTTAGAGATGCATATAAGAATACACACTGGAGAGAAGCCATATTCCTATAAAATATGTGACTCTTCCTTTTCCCAAAAATCAACTTTGAATAGGCATAGGCGAACACACACAGGAGAGAAGCCTTATTCCTGCGAAATATGTGACTCTTCCTTTTCCCGAAAATCACACTTGGTTATTCATAGGCGAACACACACAGGAGAGAATCCATATTCTTGTGAAATATGTGACTCTTCCTTTTCCCGAAAATCACACTTGGTTATTCATAGGCGAACACACACAGGAGAGAAGCCATATTCCTGTGAAATATGTGACTCTTCCTTTTCCCAAAAATCACATTTGGATTATCATTGCCGAACACACACAGGAGAGAAGCAATATTCCTGTGAGATATGTGACTCTTCTTTTTCCCAAAAATCAACTTTTGATATTCATAGGCGAACACACACAGGAGAAAAACCATATTCCTGTGAAATATGTGACTCTTCCTTTTCCCACAAATCAAATTTGAATATTCACAGGCGAACACACAGAGGAGAGAAGCCATATTCCTGTGAGATATGTGACTCTTCCTTTTCCCAAAAATCCGGTTTGGATAGACATAGCCGAACACACAGAGGAGAGAAGCCATCTTCTCGAGAAATATGTGACTCTTCCTTTATAAAAAAAAAATAATTTGAATAGGCATATGAAAACGCACAGACGAGAGAAGCCCTATTCTTGTGAATTTGTAGCTCTCTATTTTCAAGTTAATCACGTTTACTAATGCACTCGAAAAATCAAACTTGACAAAACAAAACTTCTGTTTAATATGATTCTTCTTTTCTGATCTTGTCTAATTTCCTGGTACCATGTACACACACACACATACACACATATATGTATATATATATATATATATTAATATTTCTCGGTGTACATATGTGTATATGCTTGTATATACATACATGTGTATATATGAATATGTAAATATTTCATGATATGAATTTTAAAGAATAAAACATTCCGATTTTTAAAAAAGATGAATAAAAACATTAATAATAAATTTATTTGATAAAGAAAACTTTTTTTTAATTTGATTTACTCACTAAAGTTTTGAAAGGACAAATATTTATTTTAGTAAATGTGTTTCCCCTCATGTTCATATTTCAGCTCCATCGTCTTTTTAAAACGAACCTGTATACATTTCTGCGGAAACTATTTTGTATTTTTTTTTCATTCTTGTAATCATTCTAAATGAAAAAAAAAAAAGGATCTCCCTCTCTCTCTCTCTCTATATATATATATATATATATTGTCTGTGTGTGTGTGTGTGTGTGTGATAATGTTAACTGATTTCACGTAGAGATCAATGCTTCTTGCTAATTGCTCCAGATTAAACACCAGAGATTCGACTTTGCTTCTGGAGGTTTAGGAATTATCGAGTACCTGTTCATTGGACTTGTTGGGATCTCATAAATAGGTCAAGTGGATCTGTTTCTGAAATAATTTCATAAGAATATTTAAACATTGAAAATATACTAACTTAACAATACACACACGCGGAGACAGACATAAACACCTCCCCAACCCACAATTAACCAGGGAGGAAAATTAGTAGTCAGCTGAAATTCATGGCACAGCAACTGTCATTGATTATTTAGGGTAAAAGAGTAATAAAGGAGAAAAAAAGACAGCCATGTACACACACACATACAGACATGCAAACACACACATAGAAGCACTAGGGAGGAAGATTGGTAGTCATCTAAATTTTATGGTGTATCAACTATCACATATTTTTTTAGGGGGAAGGAGAGTAATAAAAGGAAAACAAGAAAAATGGAATTATATACGTATACATATAAATAGAAAAGAAAAAGAGAAAGAACACCAGCAGAGATTAAAATTGGTCACGGAAAATTAAACCGAACTAAAAATCCGCAGACCCAAATCCTGAAATTAAAAAGAACCACGACTTTTTCAAAATAGTTACCACTATATAGTTTAAAAGCAATACAAGAACAAACCATTTTACTTACTGAAGACGTCGTAAAAAGTCAGAAACACGTGTGAAAGAAAAATAACTAACTTCAAAACAAATCCTTTTGTGGACCTATTCATTTTAAGATATATCAGTTATTCAGTTATTCTTAACTTGTCTAAAATTTTATATAATTGTATTTATTCCACCGAATAGAAAAGTGTCACAAGGCCAACAAATTGTTCGATTTAACAAAATCCATTCAATGAATATAATAATATATCATTTAATTTACTATAAAGTCACATCTATTGTGCAAAACTTATAAGATTATTCTTTAAGAAAGAGTTTAAATATTTCATAGTTACTTCTCTTATAATAATGTTCATTTCCACAGACAAGAATTTCTTCAAAAATACTTTTCTATATAAATTTAATTTTCAGCAGAATTAGTATTTGTAACAAAATGTGCATATTGTGGTTAGCAAAGTACCTCTCAAAGATTAGGTATGTATAAATAAGCACATCCATCTAGGATAGATCTCTCCAGGTTTACCAGCAACAATATATTTTGTGAACCTGACCGTGTTTGGTAAATACAGCTTCTTTAACAAGACTTCTGAATCATTTCTCGTTCCTCAATGAGACTTGCATCGGAAAAATTAGGTCTAATAATATTATGTTATAAATGAGCGTATTATCAGAACAAGTGTGACATCCAATTAGAGTAGACAGAACAAGACTTTGTTAGAAAAAAAAGGAATGAAATGAATATCAATGTTACCGATGGAACGAGATTTTGCATATGGAGAAGGACTGTGAGATTCTTCAGAATTTGTCAGTCAGACAACAAAATAATATTATGTTATAAATAAGTGTATTATCAGAAACATTATGTTATTTGATAATAGAAATGTTCGATACGTAATATAACTTATTAACTTAGAAAAAGTCGTCAAATAGAGTATCATAGTTTAAATATTAACCATTTATTCTCTGAAACTGATGGGGTATGCCAAAAGTCCAAAATGAAATTAGCAATAAATGTGAAATAAAAATAAATAAATATTTATGACATTAATTTTTAATAAAATTTTCATAAAGAAGGGATGAATTTACAGCCAACGATAATACTTTCATAGTCTTACTGAGATTAGTATATTGACCACCTTTCTATATACTAAAAATTTCCAGGGACTTCAACACACACTTCTGCACATATATATTCATGATTAGATTCATTCATATATATATATATATATATATATAGAGAGAGAGAGAGAGAGAGAGAGACCTTGTAAGTCAAAGTCAAATTGATATCCTTCTTGAATTGTTCAAATCGCAGAAACATTTCAATGGTTATTTTAGATTTGAAAAAATTATTACAAAAAGGTCTTTTCCGAGACATTATTCATCTTTAGACAGCAAAATATTTTAATACGCTTAAGCATAAAAAAATGATATTAGAAATCACTAAAAATCAATATCACTCGGGAATTATTTAATATAACTCGCTTTGTTAAAATCAGTCGGTAAATTATTCACATCAAATATTATGAAAATCTTTTCTTCTTAGCGATATATAACAATAATATCTGAATGGAGGATATCTCGTCTTGTGTTTTGAAGTTCTTTATATTTTCAAAAATTGGAGCTTAGTTATCAGTCGCCATCTTGCACACACTTCAAAACAATCGAGATCACAAAGAGACTCTCCTATTCGACTAAATGATTACACGAAAGTGAACTCTCCCCGTCGGCTAGGGCTGTAGAATACGGTGACTACACGTCTTCAGAGAGGTAAAACTCCTCTCCACAGGGTCATCAAATGGCCGAGGGAGACAACACGTGATGCCTAAGAAGGAAACGTTAGTGGCTGTAGAATACGGCGACCACAGCTCTGCGATAAGGTAAAACTTCCCCCCACAGTGTCATCAGTTGGCCGAGGGAGACAACTCGTGATGCCTAAGAAGGAATGTTAGTGGCTGTAGAATACGGGGACCAATGTTGCTAAAATATCTCCATAAATTGCAGCGACAAAGACGAATATGTTAGTGTTACCATCTGGTGAGCGAAACATTGCTTTCATGTTTTTGTAAAGCATCGTCATAGTGGTAAGAACTTCTTTGGAGAGACCATATGCCAGTAGCATCTGTCCAACTTTTCTTTCTTTATAGAATCAAATACTTTGTAGAAAACTATTAATAATAATGTTGCATGAAGGACGATGTGGTTTGGAAGTACGGTTTGAATTAATGCCATGCTAATCAAATACAAACTGTATTTTATCATAAAGGTACTACAAAGCTGTGAATGAGGGTCAGTTTCGTTGAGAGAATAAGACTTTGACCACAGATAAAGTGTACAGCACTATTTATTGTCGATTGAAAACCCGAAATTAGGTAGGGCTCAAAATCCTACTCCAGATTTAAGTATACTAGTAGTGTATCCCTGTCAGAAAAAAGGCGAATGGGCTTCCCAATGGTAAATTCCCCACACGGGTGGGATTCCACGGTTGGTAACGTAGCAAAAGACCAGAGAAAAACAAACAAACATATGGCTATTTCAAATGTAAAAAGTCGTGGTTCTTTTTAATTTCAGGATTTGTGTCTGCGATTTTTCAGTTCGGTTTAATTTTCCGTCACCAGTTTTAATCTTTGCAGGTGTTGTTTCTCTTTTTCTTTTCTTTTATTTTTTTATTTACATGTATACGTATATAATTCCATTTTTCTTGTTTTCCTTTTATTACTCTCCTTCCCACCTAAAAATCTATGGTAGTTAATACACAATAAAATTTTGATGACTACCAATCTTCCTCCCTAGTGCTTCTATATGTGTGTTTGCGTATGTATGTGTGTGTGTGTATATGGCTGTTTTTTGTTTTTCCTCCAAGCCAAAACACTACTGCATAGTTTGAAACGAGCCGCCGCAGGCATTGGCTTCCATGTCAATGCACACAAAACTGAATATATGTGCTATAATCAAACAGGCGACATCAGCACACTACATGATACCCCTCTTAAACTAGTAGACGAATTCAACTACCTAGGAAGCAGCGTATCATCAACAGAAAAGGACATCGACACGCGGCTAACAAAGGCATGGACAACTATCGATAGGCTAACGATCATATGGAAATCAGACCTGACCGATAAAATGAAATGCAGTTTCTTCCAAGCAGCGTTCGTATCGATACTACTTGGACGCTAACTAAACGGCAGGAGAAGAAGCTAGACGGCAATTACACAAGAATGTTGCGAGCAATATTGAACAAGTCCTGGCGGCAACACCCCACAAGGCACCAACTATACGACCACCTGCCTCCCATCACGAAAACTATCCAATTTAGACGAACCAGACATGCAGGTCACTGCTGGAGAAGCAGGGACGAGCTCATAAGTGATGTACTCCTATGGACCCCCACATATGGCCAAGCAAAAGCAGGACGACCAGCTCGAACATACGTCCAGCAGCTATGTGAGGATACGGGATGTAGCCCTGAAGACCAGCCAGAGGCGATGAACGATAGGGAGAAGTGGCAAGAGAGCGTCAGGGATATCCGTGCTGGCGGCACGACATGATGATGATGATGATGATGACTACTCTTTTACCCTGAATAATCTCTGATAGTTGCTGTGCAATAAATTTCAGCTGACTACTAATTTTCTTCCCTGGTTAATTGTGTGTTGGGCAGGTGTATGTGTCTATCTGTGTGTGTGTGTGTGTATAGTTAAGTTCTGTTTTATTGTGGGTTTAGATTTTTCTATGAAATCAGTTATAACATAAAAGAACAACACTTCCCACTTAGAAGGTTATTAACATTAATACATTTTCAATGTTTAAGTATTCTTATCAAATTATTTTAGAAACAGATCCATTTGACCTATTTATGAGATGACAACAAATACAACTATTTTAGGTCTGAATCGATCTAGGATTAATGACAATGAACAGGTACTCGATAATTCCTAAGCCTCCAGAAGCAAAGTCGAATCTCTGCTGTTTAGCCTGGAGCAATTAGCAAGAAGCATTGATCTCTACGTGAAATCAGATAACATTTTTACAGACACACACAGACACACACACAAAGACAATATATATATATATATATATATATATATATATGTATAAATCATTTTTTTCATTTAGAATGATTGCAAGAATGAAAAAAAAAACACAAAATGGTTTGCGTAGAAATGTATACAGATTCGTTTTAAAAACACATTTACTAAAATAAATATTTGTCCTTCCAAAACGTTAGTGAGTAAATCAAATTTTTAAAAAAGTTTTCTTTATCAAGTGAATTTATTATTAAAGTTTCTATTTATCTTTTTTAAAAATCGGAATGTTTTATTCTTTAAAATTCATATCATGAAATATTTACATACTTATATATACACATGTATGTATATATATATATATACACGCATATATACGTATGTACACCCATACATATTAATATATACATAAATACACTCATAGACATGCAATCTGTAAAATAGAGAGCTACAAATTCATAAGAATAGGGTTTCTCTCATCTGTGCATTTTCATATGCCTGTTCAAATTATATTTTTTAAAAGAAGAATCACATATGTCACTGGAATATGGCTTCTCTCCTGTCTGTGTCCGCCTATGATTATGCAAAGTCGATTTTCGGGAAAAGGAAGAATCACATATTTCACATGAATATGGCTTCTCTCCTCTGTGTGTTCGCTTATGCCTATTCAAAGTTGATTTGTCTGAAAAGGAGAAGTCACATATCACACAGGAATATGGCCTCTCTCCAGTGTGTGTTCGGCTATGTCTATCCAAACCTGTTTTTTGGGAAAAGGAAGAGTCACATATTTTGCAGGAATATGGCTTTTCTCCTGTGTGTGTTCGCTTATGAATAACCAAATGTGATTTTTGGGAAAAGGAAGAGTCACATATCTCACAGGAATATGGTTTCTGTCCTGTGTGTGTTCGGCTATGTCTATCCAAACCTGTTTTTTGGGAAAAGGAAGAGTCACATTTTTTACAGGAATATGGCTTCTCTCCTGTGTGTGTTCGCCTATGAATATCCAAATGTGATTTTTGGGAAAAGGAAGAGTCACATATCTCACAGGAATATGGCTTCTCGCCTGTGTGTGTTCGCTTATGTTTACTCAAAGTTGATTTGTCTGAAAAGGAGAAGTCACATATTTCACAGGAATATGGCTTCTCTCCTGTGTGTGTTCGCCTATGCCTATTCAAATAGGATTTTTGGGAAAAGGAAGAGTCACATATTTCACAGGAATACTGTTTCTCTCCTGTGTGTGTTTGCCTATGTCTATCCAAAGTTGATTTTTGGGAAAAGGAAGATTCACATATCCCACAGGAATATGGCTTCTCTCCTGTGTGTGTTCGCCAATGAATAATCAAGTGTGATTTTGGGGAAAAGGAAGAATCACATATTTCACAGGAATATGGCTTCTCTCCTGTGTGTGTTCGCCTGTGAATATTCAAATTTGATTTGTGGGAAAAGGAAGAGTCACATATTTTACAGGAATATGGCTTCTCCCGAGTGTGTGTTCGCCTATGCATATCCAAAGTTGATTTTACCGAAAAGGAGGAGTCACACATGTCACAGGAATACGGCTTCTCTCCTGTGTGTGTCCTTATATGCATTACTAAAGCAAAAGAAGAGGAACAAATTTCACAAATATGTATTTTCTCTTTATTATGTCCTTCCATATCCACTTGAAGACCGAGCGGTTTTACAAAATATTTCTCCCCAGTGTTGATCTGCAATGACCCCACCAAATTATGAAAAAAAAAATTTTTCTTCAAAAGAATATAATTTATCCCTGTAGATATTCACATATTCGTTTCAAATATGATTTCTTTGAAAATCCTGCTCATCAAGAAAATACTGTTTCCAAAGTCTTGAACTTCTCCGGTTTAAATATCTGTCATCGATAAAACAAAAAAACAAACGATCAATTAAGAGATGGAAAAATAATAAAGAAATGCAGTTTATAGAAAGTCATATATTTCAAAAAGGAAGTTTCAGCAAATTTTTGAAAAATACTTTATCGTTTGGTTTTTTTTTTTTTTGTGTATTAAATTTGAATTGAAATGGGTTCTATTACTCAAAATAAAAAGAGGAAACTCCCTTACCTTTACGTTTGCATGTAGCGTTTAAAAAAGAAAAAGAAATCTGATATAGAGTCTTTCTTTCTTCTGAACGTAAACCCCTATAAGATACATATGCTCATAACAAATGGAATTTAAATCTACTTTTGACGTCAACACATTAAACCAGCTCCTAGTGGAGCAGATTAAGTCAGTATCCCACGAGAATTTTTCTCTTAATATTACAAACTCTATATTTGCCATACATGTGCACCGGGACTCATTCTCTCACAAAATTTCGTTACTCATGTGGAAAAAAAAGGACTGTTATTTTTCAAGATGGTCGTCTAATAAAATAGGAAAAAAGTTTTCAATGCTAAACAATGAGAGGCTAGGTAAATAGATTCGAACAAATTAAGATAAATTAACGTGAACATGCTGAGATCGATATATAGATAGATAGATCTAAACACTCTAAAATGACATCAATATAATTTATGCCAACTAGAGTTTGTGATTACCGCAATCAAGTGATTGAAGTGGGGAATTATATCTGTGAACGATGCTCCAATGAAAATCTGCAATTCAGTTATACCATGTTTTATATATATATATATATATATATATATACATATATATTGATTTTACAACGAAAATACAATTCTTAAATAAAATTAAAAGAAGTAAAGTAAAGAAAGAAAGCCCCCCCCCAAAAAAAAAGAAAGATATGGTAGAAACGAATACCTAAATGAGCCTCTTCCTCCCCTCTCCATTCCAAACAGTATCCTTACCAACTTCTATTTAAGTCCATAAAATTACAAGTGATAGAATATGATAAAGCAATCTAGGAAAGAAGGACCATGTTCCACCCAAAGACAAGAGTCAAAAACTGGTCGGTAAAATCATACTGTCTTTCACTGTACTATCATTTAAAATGCATGAATGGTTTTATTTAAAAATTTTATTTTCTTTGTAAAACACTGCTGTAAAATATCTGTGTCTTAAACGTAAAGGCAATTTTACCGTAAATCCAAATTCATTATCAACCTGGTCAAACAAACAAACTCTGGTAAAAGACAAGAAGCTAAATAAACGTAAAATAGAATGTCTATAGTTCGATCGGGGAACTACTGCTGCTCATCTATAAGGGTGGCTTCTGTAGATGAAAAAAAAAAAAAAACAGCCATTGAAAGATAACCATGACCCACAATCAAACCACATGTCCAAACCTCATCGTAGTTCGTGTGGTTAAAAAAGGGGTGAGTCCTGATGAGATTAGAGTCGTTGCCTCAGTGTTCATCAAATAAGCTACAGAGCTCAAAAAGCAAAAATTACTAAAATGCAAATAAACAATACGAATAGCAACATTTAACGTTAGAACCTTAAATAGAATAGGACAACTACCGGAGCTTACTGCATCTGCCATAGACCATAACATAGACATAATATGCATTCAAGAACACCGATTCACACATTATGAGGATATTAAATATCACGATACCGGCAATGGGTGAACGCAAGCCACTACATCAGCATGGAAAAACTCTGTCAATGCCATCATAGGAGGAGTAGGTATACTTATAGGACCACAAGCCCTAAAGTCACTAAATAGCATAGAGAAAATACACCCAAGGATGATGGTAACTACATTTAGTGGCAACCTCAGTGCAACAATCATCTCCTGCTACCGCCTTACCAATGTTAGTGAAGAAACTGAACTCGTCGCCTTCTACGATGAGCTCTCCTCTCTGGTTCATAGCATCCCGAAACACAACGTTCTTGTCATTGGTAGAGACATGAATGCCCAAATAGGGAAAAACGGAAAACACAACTCTTCAACAGAACTCTTCAAACAGACATGGACAACATCTAACTGATTTCACGATAGAAAATAGATTAATATGTCTCAATGCAAACTTTCAAAAAAAAGGAGGGAAAACTATGGACTTACACATACGCAAATAATACTAAAGCACAGATAGACGACGTCTTTACAAACAAGAAATGGAAAAACAGCGCAGTGAATTGCGAGGCTTACTCTTCATTCGAGGAGGACACAGGGTCTAATGATTATACGAGTTGGTTCCCTAAGCTTCTAAGGAGACAATCATCTGGAGGTTGCAGGTTCAATCCTCACTACAGGCGGGTAACAATACAGGAATACTTAACACTTGTACCCGGTTATAGCTAACGGAATCAGAACAGGTGACCCCTGTGGTTTCAATAAAGGACGTAGTTCGAAGTTAAGTGAAGGTTCCCGAGTTTGACAAACACCTGAAGAAGGCAGGAGGATATATCGGCCGAAACGTTATGGAAATAACCATAAAGATGAAGACAATAGTCCGAAACCCCTAATGATAAAAACCAACAAGTCCGTCTCAGAAATTTAGACAACTCATATCCAGTCAGTACGGACCCGATACAATATATCAATAGATACAATTAGAAAAAACTGAATCAGAATTGGCAAGAATGACGAACTAACTCACATTCCTATAATCCAGCAGGACGCATAGTGTAACGGTTATTGAGTTTGACAAACACCTGAAGAAGGCAGGAGGATATATCGGCCGAAACATAGTGGAAATAACCATAAAGATGAAGACAATAGTCCGAAACCCTTAATGATAAAAATACAAATACAGACAATCTAGGATAGCGTGGCAAAAAATACACGAAGTGAGCAGAATGAATAGCACTACCAAAGCTAAACTGAAAGCTACGAACCAGCATGAACGAATAAAACTGTCGAAACAGCATTTCCAGAATCTATGAGGAAACCCACCGAAAGTTACACATGAACCAATCACAAGAATTATTAGAAAGCAATTAGACATCAAACTAGGACCGTTTACTCTAGAAGAACTCGACTCAGTACTTAGAAAAATTAAAAATAAAAAAGCTGCAGGGTTTGATGAAATTCCCACAGAAGTATGGAAGACCAGACAATTCGACAACATACTGCTCCGACACTGCAATGCAGTTTATAATCCAAACCCGAAAGACTGATGGATGAAGGAATCCCTTCCCCCTTTCCTTAAAAAGGGTGACCTCGTATTAGCCAAGAACTACCGAGGTATAACACTTACATTCATAGCAGCCAAAATATACAACGCCCTACTACGCAACCGCATAGAACCCAGAATTGACAACATTCTTAGGAAGAACCAAAATGGCTTCCGGAGTAATAGATCCACAACCTAACAAATTTTGACAATCCGTAGAATTCTTGTAGGTGTAGGGGGAAAAAAACACAGGCTTCAATATCATTTGTCAACTATACCAAGGCCTTTTCTTCCATTCACAGAGGGAAGATGGATCAAATTCTTCTCACATATGGCCTACCAAAAGAAACCGTCGCAGCCATAATGATTCTCTATAGAAACACCAAAGTGAAAGTACGTTCTCCGGATTGAGACACAGACTACTTCGACATTGTAGCAGAAGTACTGCAAGGACACACTAGCCCCATACCTATTTATCATCTGTCTAGACTACGTGCTTAGAACTGTGATAATACTTCTGCAGTTTGCATAAGTTACTGAGTCCTCGCCTGAATACTTATGTGGGCCGGATCAAAACGAGAAGCAGGTTCACAGAGAAAAGAACAAGACAAAACAACAACTTGTGATTAAAACGTCAAGGGATGATGAGAAGCGTGTAACACTTAGTGGATGATTAATTCTAGTTTGAGTTTCGACTGGCAAAAGATTATCTTAACTAACTGGGTCCGGCTGGTAATGTCGCTGTTCGTTATTTCTTTGTCCCGGTCTAATCAACTCCCTTCGAACCCAAACTAAGTCTGACTCTCGGACCCAAAATGCACCTGTATATATACAGAATGTTTCATTATTATTTCCGGCTAATGGAACACCCACGAATAAACCCATAACTTTTTGGGGAGCCAATTCTCTCTTAAAAAAACTGGACATAAAATTAGTTCCTAGACTGGCCGTCTCCGATACAGGGACATTAAATTCAGACCCTTTTAAGTTCTGACAAGTACTTAACACGTCCGCAGCTATATGTATAAACATTTTCTTATCTGGATTTCCTTAATCTAGTTAATGGGTTTTCCTAACATTTGAAATTCGATACCCAGGCCGAATCTAACTCATCTCGCCACATATATATGTGTGTATATGTGTGCGTGTGTGTGTGTGTGCATGCAGGTGCGTGTGTGCGTGGGCGCACACACACATATATATACACACACGCACACTGGTATGGGTGCACACACACACGTGTGTATACATGTATATGCATATATCCAACTCATAGTGTCACAGAACATCGATTGATAAAATCAAAGAAAATGGTTTCAAGCTGACAAAGAAAAGAAGCAGAAGGTGCCCCGCAAAAACAATTACCGACGCCGACTACACCGATGACATAGCGCTTCAGGCAAATGCACCAGCCCAAGCCGAAATCCTAGCGGATAGTCTGGAACGAGCCGCTGCAAGCATTGGCCTCCATGTCAATTCACACAAAACAAAATATATGTGCTTTAATTAAACAAGTGAAATTTCCTCACTAAACGGTAGCTCTCTGAAACTAGTTGACAAGTTCACCTACCTAGGAAGCAGTGTTTCATCAACCGAGACAGACATCGATACGCAATTAGCAAAGGCATACACAGTTATCAATAGACAATCGGTCATATGGAAGTCAGACCTAACCAATAATACAAAGCGCAATTTCTTCCAAGCAGCAGTCGTGTAGATACTGCTATGTGGATGCACTATATGGATTCTAACTAAACTGATGGAGAAAAAGCTTGACGGCAACTATACAAGAATTCTGCGAGCAATATTGAACATGTCTTGGAGCCACACCCCACAAAGAAGCAGCTATACGGCCACCAACCACCCATCACGAAAACTATCAAAGTTACACGAACAAGACATGCAGGACACTGCTGGAGAAGTAGGGAGGAGCTCATAAGTGATGTACACCTATGGACCCCCTTCACATGACCGAGAAAAAACAGTGTGACCAGCTTGAACCTACATACAGCTGATCTCTGAGGATTTGGGTTGTAGTCCCGAGGACCTGCCGGAAACGATGAACGATATGGAGGAATGGCGAGAGGGGTCAGGGATATCCGTGCTGGTGGCACGACAAGATGATGATGATGATGAAAATATTTCTTATAATATTCCATCAATATCACATTTTGTTAACAATAAATAAATATTAATTGGTATCTATAATATTAATCAAGCTAAAAAGCCTACAGTTATAACAAATAGTGATGAATGAGATTGAACTGATTTATTTTCATATGAGTCCGTCATCTGATAATAAACAGACCACCAAGATTGACTTATCTTGATCAAAGGCGGGTATTTTAGATTTAACGTGGATAACATATTTTTCTGAGAGGACGGGTCCTGGAGCACAGGAACACCAAATTTGGTTCTTGTACCACCAAGGGAAACATTAATTGAATAATTTGCTTCACTCTACTAGAATTCATAGCGATTACAGCTGATGAGAATATGTGGAGGGGGAACAGAGTTATTACCATAGAGAAAAATGCCCCTCCTCTTTATCATGGAAGTTTTCAGTGGCCAGTTTTTTGAAGTTCGTTAGTCATTCAAAAAATTTGCAGACTATCGACCGAGATATGTTCATGGTTAGCAAGGTCAGACAATGAAATTGTGATGTCTTTGTGGTTGGTGAATTTATGTTCTTTTGTTCTTTTCGCTTAGTTGAAAGACAAATGTCGATATTTACTTATTTAGTTCTTATTTAGCATATTGCATTTGTCGCGAAAAAGAAGCAGTTTATGGTTAAAACATTCTAATGAGGAAGGTACGAAGTTTTATAAATGTTAAGTGACGAAACTGCACTTTCTAAGCCGTCTGAGAATGTTGTATGTTGGAGATTGTGGACGTGAAGAAAACGCCACCAGTTTTCTTAGCAAGTAAAATATGTAATTCTAAAATAGATTAAAAAATGAAGAAAATCACTGAAACAAAATCTTATTTTCATGGTTAAATATAAGCCTAATGTTTCTATATAATTCTAATATAAACATACATGGGTGGCACTTATCTGTAAAAGCGGAATTAAATTTATTTTAGACGATAAAGTTGACAATAAAAAAAGTTGTTTCTTGTTTTCATAGTCGATAAATATAAACAATGAAAGTTCACTAAAAAACTTGACAAAAGAATAACTGAAATGTTCAATGATTACAGATAATTAATTATACTCCATATTCAACATTATACATTATTAAATATTTAAGAAAAAGTACTTACGTACAAATGGCTAATATACGTGAATTGAGGTTCAATGAAGAATCAGTTGTCTCGACCAAAATGTGGCCTTCAAGCAAGTTCGATGGATGAAGCCAGCAGTATTGCTTTCGTATTTATATGATTCTTGGTAGAAAAATGTTTTAATTCAAATTACCAAAATTAAGAAGCGAGACGTTTTTCTTTTTAGAATGTAATTTAGAATATCTTCTTTAAACTGAAGTTGATGTTTGAATTAAAAATGAAAAATATTTTTATTTTCATTTAAATTTTTTTTTTAATTAACTTTGCTTTCTTCATTAGACAATACAAAAACTAAGAGAGGAACGTTTTTGACACTCCCACTCCTATTTACGAATGGTAATGCTTCTGATCATCCATACTTTAAAAAGAAAACTATTTGTCGCAATATTTTGTAAACTTTCATTGTTTATACTTATCAGATAGGAAAAGAACAAACTATTTAATATATTGTCAACTTTATTGTCTGAAACATATCGAAGATCGAAATATGATTTTAATCCTACTCGACGATCACGAATAGTTGCACAGAGTGTGAGTGTGTGCAAGGGAGAGTGAGAGAGAGAAAGAGAGACCGAGTCGTCTCCCTCGAAATGGGATTGGAGCCCTGTACTCGATTTGACGAAGGAAAATATTTTTATATACATGATTTATTCGGTCGATTATCTTTCTTTTCTTCTTAATTCGTCGAATAATATTCTAAGAATAATTTGATTCTGTTTTTAATTAAAGAGTGTTTCCATTTTAATATTTCGTATATTATTGGGGATTTATTTTTGTAAATAAGGATCAATTAACATTTCCATCTCCCAGAGAGTATGCTTAATTCGTACGTAGTTATGAATTCTATTGAATGATATACGTGGATTTTGGTGATTGTACCTCTAGGCTAAGTTGGTGCAAGGGAGAATATTCAGTCGATTCCCCACTCCCCTCAAAAAACAATATTAGCCTTAGTATATTCAATGATACTTTAACAGTGAGTAAAAGGAAATAAAGATGAGTTCATTTACATATTTAGAAAGATTTACTCTATACATGATACGCCTAAAATAAGTACAAAATCAGTCAAAAGTTTTTATTGATTGAGTGCAGAACAGTAAATGATGAAGGTTATATGACCAGGCAAGAGTCATGTCTCTACTATTTAAAGGAAAACGACAAAAAGAGCGTCTTTACTGTTTAAATAACAGAGACAAAAGAAGAACGAAGAAGAACTTCTCGGCTGGTCATGTGATTACATAATACCAAACACAACAGAAGAAAAATACGATAAACAAATTCTTATATACAAAAACACTTCAAATAATATACATACCTATTGAATTAAGATGGAAGAATACAGAAACATTTCCCAACAGCTATAAATATACCCATATTGTTCTATGAAGAGGCCATACATAGAATGGGTACAAAATATGAAGAAAAATCTTTCCTAATGAGGGAATATAAAATGGCCATTTGTCTTTAACTTTTCTTTGTAAGGACCAAGACCCGTCCCGCATGTTGAAAGAAGAGAAATAAAAGAGGTAGAGACTGAGTTTTATTGGAGTATTGTGTGACACTCTTGAGACATCCGAGTGATATGCCTATTCTGTAATGGAGATAATTATTTATTTTCTCCTTCCTAGCTCAAACGCCTTAGGACTTGGTCAGGATTTCATCATCTTGTAACGCGTCATAATTTGACACTTATTTTTACATGTCATAATTTTGTAGCAGGGCCGATAATTATGTCGATCATGCAATCTTTTGTATGGAGAAAGTGATAGGATACAAAACAAGGCAAGGATGACAAAAACAAGTGAATATATTTGAAAGGCCAACTTTTTATTTGGTGAATCTAGTGATGTCGTGCAGGTTATAAAGGGCGCGTCCTGATAAGGTTGGAGTCCTGGCCTCAGTGTTCAACAATCAGCTACAGAGCTCAAATAGCAAAAATTACTAAAATGCAAATGCCTAAAATAAGTACAAGAACAGTAAAATGTATTTTTTGATTGAGTGCAGAATAATAAATAATTTGGGGCTACTATTCACAGCTTTCAACCCACAAATTGAATCTCGGCATTTTTTTCGGCTCTTTTCAGTTCTCTACCCATTAAAAATAATAAGTTTGACTTATAATATTGACTGAAAGCGTGAATTGCTATTAATAGGTAAGTGATCCTATAGAAACCTGATCGCTCCGATCATATAAAATGGGATGTTTTGCTTTTTTTCTAAGTTCTTTCAGTTTAGTTTCTGCTACTGTTTGATAGCTTTCGACTAAATGTAGGTCTTTTAACAGCAGCTAAAAATATGGCCAATCATCTAGTTCCAATTATATTAGTTTCTGAGATGAGAGCTCTGTAATTGGGTGATTGCTTTGTCTGATGGTGGTCACTCTTTATGCTACAGTGGCGTAAGTATTTGTAACTATTCAGGTCTCTACTATCCTCCTTTTTTCAAAAAAAATTATATTTGTATTATACTTGATTTCTACTATTTTCCCGCCTCTTTTATATATATCTCGAGATCTTTAAAATGTGGGCGAGTTTCCTTAGCCGTTTTAGCATTTTGTTTTATTTTGTCGATTTTCTTCCATTTGGTCTGGGACATTTTGCAAAACCTTTTACATGTTGGACGTTCTCTATAGCTCTCCATGTTGTGTCCATTTTTATTTCATTAAAGTAACCCATTAATGGTTTGTTTTACCACAGAAGTTTATGGTGGACAGTTCTTTTTAGTTCATTAGTAATTAAAAGAATCTCGTATAAAATAGACCAATTTTTATTCGGAAATATTGGGTGGGGTGTTAGAAAACGATAGTGAAATTGCGGGAAGGACTGATGGAATCTTTCCCATGTGCTTTTCAGATGGTTCAGATGGTCGGAAGGCAGATGTTGATCATTATTAATCTAGTTCTTATTATATTTCATGTTTTGCCCAAAAAGAAAAGAAAAAAAAAAAGAAAATCAATGGCAGGATCTTGGGGAGGGTACATATTCAAATAAGTCTCATGTGACAAAACTACGCCTTGTTGGGTCTTTGAAGATGTTGAGAGGAGGAGATTTTCTTTGGTGATAAGAGGACATTAACCCCACCTTCTTTTGAGCAAGTACAAAAGATAATTAAAGTAAATTTTGACAGGCAGTATTATTCTATACGAGGACATTCAAATTTGTTTTGGACGATAAAATTGACAAGAAATTAAATAACTTGTTTGTAATTTTCATCGTCGATAAACGTAAACAATGAAAGATCAGTAAAAGATATGCCAGCAGAACAACTAAAATGGACGGTGATAAGAGAGAATTAGTTTTACGCAATATATAACACGAAATATACATTAATGAATAGTCAACCAAATTTACTGACTCACAACTTCGTAATATATGTGAACTGATATCAACGTAGAATTGATTGTTCTGGACAAAATATAATTTTTTTGTCAGGCTGGGCTGATTAAGCCAGCAGTAATAATTTACTAAGCGTTGTCTCAGATGTGTCACAAAGTCATAGAAATGGGGGTAACTAAGAAGAATCGAACTCGTTCGTGAAGGTTTGGTAGTCTACCTAGCTAACCATTACACTACCAGAAACGCCCTGATTAAACCAGCAAATTGTTTATTTCATAAATTCCAAGACTTTGGCACAATTTCTATGGTGGGCCTCAGTAGAAAAATATTTTCTAATGAAAAACCACACTAAAAAGACTTATCAGTCAAAGTTATTTATTTATTATTTTTATATCGATTTTAAAGCTCCAATAAAAATGTTTAACCTCAATTTTAGTCTCCTTCATTAACCAAATTCTTAGACGATTAAGTTACAAAAATGAATCAAGTTAAAAATTGCCACGAAGAAAAATATTGTACGTTATTTCACCATTTGTGAAATTTCTGAGGACACATGATTAAAATGGAATAATTAGCCATTTCTTATGGGTGGAAGTGTCAATAAACTTCCTTTACTAGTTTCTGTGTTGTCTCGTGAAGAAAGTAAAAATTAATTAAAAACAAAAACAAAAATAAAATAATTTTTAATTCAACAAAAACTTAATTCTTAAATAAGATATTCTAAAGTGAATGAAAAAAGAAAAACTGAGTCACTTCTTAATTTTAATGATTTTTATTATAATATTTTTTTACCAAGAATCCAATAAATACGAAAAAAATACTGCTGGCTTCATTTGCTAAAGCAGCTTGACGGCTATTTGGACATCCGATTCTTTATTGAACTTCAATTCACTTGTAAGTACATTTTCTCAACTATCTAATAATGTATAATGTTAAATATGGATTATAACCAATTCTCTGTGTAATCATTATTCATTTCAATTGTTTTTTTTTTCTTCTTTTTTTGGCAATATTTCTATTGTATATCCGTTGTTTATATTTATCAACTATGAAAACAATAAATAAACAATTTAAATAAACAACTTTATCGTCCGAAACATAATTAAATGTACTCTTACTTATAAGTGTCACCTATAAAAATTTACTTTCATTTTATTTTAGTTTACCTAAGAATTACATACATATGTTATACTTACAATCAACTAACGAGATAAGAGTTTGTCTCAATGATTTTCTTCTTTTTTTATGCAGTTTAAAATTACGTATTGTAATAGAGTAAAAAACGTTGGGCGGATTTTTATCTGTCATTCACATTATCCAACACAAAAAATTCTCAGACACCCACAAAAAATGCAGTTCTGTCATTTAACACTTATACAATTACGTACCCTCCCCATGCGAAGATTTTTTGCAATAAACTGCTTTTTTCGTGAAATAAGAACTACGTAAGTAAATATCGATATTGGTCTTCCAAACAAACGAAAAGTACATGGGAAGTATCTATAAATTCTCCGGGAAGACGGGGAGCATGTTTTTCTATCCGTCCCCAATTTCCAACACATAACAGATTGTAATATTCCTTATTGGTATTTTCCGGAAGATATCTTGTTTGATAGTGTGCGAGATTTCTTTGAATGACTAACTGCAAAGAACTGACCACTGCAAACGTCCACGAGAAGTGGGGGATTTTTTAATGACCAACTGCAAACTTCCATGAGAATTAAAGGGGGTGGGGTTTCTAGCTGTCTCAGTTTACCACTCAAAAGTTATTGTGATATTTCTCAATGATTTTTTTCCTATTTTTAATAGTACAACAACAATCATGGTTTATTAAATACTAAAAGAATTTCTATGGAAGGACGATAATAATCGTGTTTAACTCATCTCTGAGAGGGGTAGGAGGAGATTCAAAAGTTTCCCAATTGCATTCATTCAATATTGAATGCGATAACGCGATTGGAGTTTGAACGATGTCACATTTGCCTCTCTACCAAGGGCACGTGTTCCCATTTCCGTCGCAGTTTCCCACCCGGGGAAGGACAATAATAATCGTGTTTAACTCATATCTGAGATATTGGAGTTTGAACGATGTCACAGTCCAGCCCGTTTGCAACTCTACCAAGGGCACTTGTTCCCATTCCTCATTTGAAAAGTTGAGAAGTTAAATTCTACAATGTAAAAAAGAAACTAAACATAAAAACAAGTAAAACAAAAACTCATTTCATTTATATTCAATGATCAGTGAAGTTTTGGTAAATATTTATAAAACTCAGAATGTTTTCCAAGTGCAGATTATTACAATTTTTATCAACAGGCAAATAAATTTTCTCAAATTTTTGCAGTTCAGTAAAGTGTAGGTAATTAATTGACTTTTTTCTCTAATCTTTCTTTTTCCTAATTGCTAACATTATCTTTCTTTTCTCTATTTCATATTTCATTAAATAGAGTTGTTTATTTAAAATATTTCCACTAAATAATGTCTCAAATATTTCAGTTGGGTAAGTTGAGTAAAGGATTTATTATATTTGCATTTTCCTATACGATCATTCATGTCTCTACTGATGATTAAAATGTTTAATTTGAGAATGTGAAAAACAAAGAAATTAAAGATCATTGTCGAAATGAGCTTTTCATTTCATTACTGACTTAATGGGACTGAAGGATAAGATTATCCTAGATTATCAAACTTGTTTCTTACTGTCTTTAACCCATTTCACTCTAAATTGACTAAATGACATTAAATGTCGTCTTGTGTCTTTCCATCACAAAAAGCTTATTTCATATATTCGTCGATTAAAAAGAAATAATACTGGTTACACTTGCCAATATTTAAAATCAGATTTTTCTGATCATATGTATATTATTGTGGTCTATGAAGAGAAGGAAAAGGAGAGGCTGAATATCAGATTCTTCTTTCTTTTCTTTCTTTAGTAATACGCTACATACATACTTAAATGTAATGTAGTTTCCATTTCTATTTTGAATTATAGAAACCATTTAAATGCAAATATAATGCACAAAACTAAACGATTAAGTATTTTTCAAAACTTTATTAACAGTTTCCTTTTGAAATATATGACTTTCTAGAAACTACATTTCTTTATAACTCTTCCTTCTCTAAATTGATAGTTTTTCTTGTTTTATCGATTGCAGATTTGTTTGCCCGAAGGATTTCTTCCATGCAGTATTTTCTTGGTTACCAGTATTTTCAAAGAAATCCCATTGGAAACAAATTAAAAGAATATCTACAGGACACAAATTGTATTCTTTTAAAGGAAATAGTCTTCTGTATTTTGCTTTATTCGTGTAAGGTATGGCGTATATGCAGATAAACACTGGAGAGAAATAATTTTTTTAATATAACATGCAAGCAAGCATCAAAGAAAAGCCATTCTCTTGCAAAATATGCGGCTCATCATTTTCCACTAAATCTGAGTTCGAAGTGCATATACAAACACATTCTGACGAGAAGTCATATACTTGTGAAATGAGTGGCTCTAGCTTTTCAATGAATTCGGGAGTTCAAGTGAATATGCAAAGACACAGAGGAGAGAAACCATATCTTTGTGAAATTTGTCACTCATCCTTTGCACAACAATCAGATTTAGTAAGGCATATAAGAACACACACTGGAGAGAGGCCATATTCCTGCGACATATGTGAATCTTCCTTTTCCCATAAATCAAACTTGGATAGTCATAGTCGAATTCACACAGGTGAGAGACCATATTCCTGTGACATATGTGATTCTTCCTTTACCCATAAATCAAACTTGGATGGTCATAGTCGAATTCACACAGGTGAGAGACCATACTCCTGTGACATATGTAACTCTTCCTTTTCCCGAAAATCACATTTGGATGATCATAGTCGAACACACACAGGAGAGAGGCCATATTCCTGTGACATATGTAACTCTTCCTTTTCCCAAAAATCAAATTTGAACAGGCATATGAAAACACATATATGAGAAATGCCATATTCCCTTGAAGCTTTTTGCTCTCCATTTTCATGTACGTCAATTTTGACAGCGCTCATGAAAAATCACTTTGGATAAAAGAACACTTCTCCTGATTAACAGGATTATTCGTTATGAATTTTGTCAAAATTGCAGGTAAATTTTTCATCAAGAGTACAGTTTGTAAAGACAAGCTCTAAACATCGACATTATAATAGTAATATTTCAGTTAAACTTTATCACCACAAAGCGTACTTTACCGTCATTTGTCATTTTTGATTTACGTCGAATGCACATTATTCTGTGGTGTTCATACTATTAAATTATCTTTTAAAAAAGTCCAGAATTATTAATCGAATTTATGATTTGTGGTAAAATGCCATATTCCCTTGAAGCTTTTTGCTCTCCATTTTCATGTACGTCAACTTACATAGGGAATAGCATAATATAAAAATCACTTCCCCCTACTTTTCTTTTTTTTGTCATGGAAGTCTTGAATTTTCTAATGGTTGCTATTCTCCATCGAAGGTCCCTCAGTTATCGTGTTGACTAATCCACGGATAATTCTTTATCTAAAATAAATTTAAAAAAATAAAAGCCAATCCTTAAAATAAAAACAAAACCCAAGAAAGCAACCAATATACGAACGTAATTAATTTGAGTTTTACAACAATTTCAAAGTCGTTAATAAAACTAATTTTTTAAAAGTTTGAATGTTTTTCTTTAATAGTAGTTTTATGTTTGTGGCGGTTTAAACTTAACAGAATCGAAAAGTTCACGCTTCCTCTCACATTTGTTGATGTTAATGATCAGACCTAAAGAAAAATATCCAAGTTATATCCCTGTGAATTAAAATAAAATAGTTTCCTCTGAGGGAGAGTGCATTGTAGATTCGTAGGGACTGGATGACGGAGCAATTGACGATAGAGACGAGTTGCGAGAGATGATCAGGGAGATCCATGCTGACAGCGTGACATGATGATGATGATGATGATGAAGAATATTACTATTTCTTATGAATATGTAGGACTTGTTCACTTATAAACCGTCTGTCTAAACTGCAAACACAAGTACAGATAGATATTTCAAACAACATACATACACATACATTTTTATGCAAGTAGGACTTGTTCACTTTTAAACCGTCTGTCTAGACGTCAAACACAAGTACACGTAGATATTTCGAACAACACTGATTACCATTCTGCTAAAGTGTTCGTATATATATACATAACTAAATTCTCGAACATTGCTACTTTGTTTTACCTTCCCCTCATTTGTTTTATGTTATAAAAATATTTGTTTAATCATTCTTTGAACATTAAAGGTACTCTCTTTTGTCTTTTAATTGTAGGGACGTTTCTCATGCCTGATCATACGTAGAGGGGTTTAATTACCACAGCTATTGGATTTTTTTTTTCTTTTCCACTTTTTTTTCCATTTTATACCCATCATGAATGCAAAAAAAAAATTAAAATTAAAAAATGAAAATAAAAAATGAAAAAAAAAACCCTAAGAAATTCACTTTAACGATTTTGAGTAAAACAAATCATTGACGCTCGAAACACTGATCAAGAAATATTAATTCTTAAAAGATTTGAAAATTGTTTAATTGAAAGACAAAATTCGAAAGATTCTGCATTTCTTTTTCCATTGGCTAAAAAGAAAAAATTCCTCTATATAATTTAAGAGTTTTTCCTACTAAAAAAAAATCATCAAAATACAACGGCAATTGAAAACCTTTCCCCACTTTCCCCTGCTCTTTTTTTCCTTTTTACCCTCCCCCACGCATAAAAATATACAATAAAAGTAAAAGAAAACAGCAATAACAATACCACTCTCACTATGTACAGTTAAACAAATCAATGACCCTCGATACGCTGATCGATGAATATCAGTTTTTCAAAGATTTGAAACTATTATTCAGTTGAAAGACTGAATCCAAAAAACCTGTATTACTTTTTTTCCCTATGCAAAAAGCAATATGTATATATATATACGTATACACCCATAGATACACACACCCATACACACTACACATATTCACACATCTACATAAACCTACCTGCTCTCATATATAATATCAGGAAAATATTCCGATAACCCAAGTAACAATCAAAACTAATGGAAGATAAACTCTGAAAATTATCGGATAAAATATAAAATATTCAATGATTATAAATATTTACAAAACAACGCTTAAAAACCCTACAATTTACATCTTATTCTTAATCGCCTGAAAGAAATGAACTTGAAAACCACCATCGAAAACTAATCAGATGGTAGACAACAATTTGGAAAACCTTGTATTCCTTTTCCTATAATAGCTAAAGAAAATGTTATATACATCATCATGATGTCGTGCCGCCAGCACAGATATCCCTGACCCTCTCTCGCCATTTCTCCCTATCGTTCATCGCCTTTGGCAGGTCTTTAGGGCTACATCCCGTATCCTCACAGAGTTGTTGTATGTATGTTCGAGCTGGTCGTCCTGCTTTTGCTCGTCCATATGTAGGGTCCATAGGAGTACATCACTTATATACATAAATACACCCCAACACATATACACATATTTATATGTGTACATACACACACACATACAGAGCTACTATTGATACCATTTAATTCCTATTGCCCGATTAACTATTATAACTATTATAACTTGATTTAGAAGAAATCAACTATTTATCATGTAAAATATGTCTATTGCTTATTTGTAAATAATTACAAACCGGTTTCTTGATTATATCTTGGAAATTACGATGAAATCTACAGATTATCGCGTAAAGTATGTATTCAACGTTTGTGAGTATTTACAAAAAATATGATGAGCTTCAATCCAGCAAATAGCAGCAGTATTTAACGATACTGGCAATAGATGGACATTTGTTTATGAATCTTCTGGGAAAAACTCTGTCAATGCCGTCTTAGGGGCTGTTGGAATGTTTCTCAGTCTTTGTGTGCTATAATCAGTTAAGAGCATCGAGAAAATATAGACGAGAATTACGGTAGCTACGTTTAACGGCAACCCCCAGCGAAACAATCATTTCAATCTGTAGTCCTGCTAATTCTCCTGATGAAACGGACCTCATCCTCTGCTATAACACGTTATCCAAATACAATACATTCAACAGATCAATCAAATTAGAAAATCAGAAGAAGATAGACAATCACGAATAGCGTGGCAGTAAAGAAAAGCTGCCAGCAATAAGAACCAATGTACATGTGGATAGCACATTTCAAGAATCTGCGGTGAAATCTTAAAAATTTACAGATAAACCTATCACGAAAATTATTTATAATCAACTAGACATCAAACTAGGACAGTTTACCCAAGAAGAACTTGACGCTGTAGGAACATAAATTCAAAACAGGAAACCTGCCTGGCTTGATGAAATACCACCAAAAGTATGGAAGACAAGGAAATTTGAAAACTTATTGTTCCAATACAGCAACGCCGTATAAAACTAGAACACAATAGACAGATGGACAAAAGGTTACATCTTCCCTTTCCCCATGAAACGTGTCTTCGGAATTGCCAAGAACTACCAAGGCATAAACCCTTATTTCCATTGCGGCTAAAATTTAAAATGCTCTATTACTCAACCGCATCGTATCAGAAATTAAGAAAATTCATTGGAAGAATCAAAATGGTTTTCTGAGAAACCAATCCACATCACAGATTTTCACAATGCGTCAAATATTAAGAGTTCGTGTAAAAAATCTCGAGGGGACACTCTAATTTGTAGATTTCTACAACGCATTTAATTCCATATTCACTGAGAAAAGGAAGAGCAAATAATTCTAGCCTCTGGTCTCCCCAAAGAAACTGTCAGAGCCATAATGATGCTCTCGAAAAACACGAAAGTAAAAGTTTGCTCACCATATGGAGACACAGACATTTTGACATTGCTGTTGATGTTCTACATGGGGATACATTAGCCTCATATCTGTTCATAATCAGTCAAAATTACGTACTTCGTGCGTCGACAGATCTAATGAAATAAAATGGCTTTATACTAAGAAAGGCAAGAAGCAGGCGTTACTCCGCACAATCTACTACAGACGCAGACTACGCAGATGACATAGCGCCTCGGGCAAATACACCTACCCAAGACAAATTCCTGCTGCGTACTCTGGAGCTGGTAGCAAGTGGTTTTGGCCTCTACATGAATGCATACAAAACGGAGTACATCTGTTTAATCAAAAACGAGATATCTCTAAACAAAATGGTAGTTCTCGGAAACTGGTGGACATGTTCTTGGAAATCTCGTAAATTCCAGGGTCTTTTTGAAATATGTATTCTCTAAGTAAATTTTACCAGCAATTTTCATTTAAATTTTAAACGAAGATTCTCGTTCATCAGAAAAAGTTTATTTTCATCCTGTGCAAAGCCAAACGTGACTTACTTATAATGAAGAGCTATAAACTTCACAAGAATGTGGCTTCTCTCATCAGTGCTTTTTCATATGCCTGTTCAAACTTGATTTGTGTGAAAAAAAAAGAGTTACACATTTTACAGTAATATGGCTTCCCTCTAGGGTGTTCCCTTGTGACGATTCAAAGTTGTTTTTTCTTATTTGCAAAGGAAGAGTAACACATGTCACAGGAAAGACGCAAGACGTCATGTAATGTCATTCAGTCAATTTTAAGAGAAAAACGTTGAAGACTGTAAGAAATAAGTTTGATAATCTACAATTATCTTATCCTTTAGTTCCACTAAAGTCAGAAATGAAACAGACATCATCGTTTCTAGAATGAGCTATAATTTTCTTGTTCGAAACATTCTCGAATTAAACGTTTTAATCATCAGTGGAGACGTGAATGATCGTAGAGGCAAATGAAAATGTAATAAAGTCTTTGCTGAACTCACCGAATAGAAATGAAGAATATATAACAGAGACCTTTTTTTTTCGAAAAGAGACTTGTATGTCTAAACAGTAAAAGACAAGAAAAGAAGGGAAAACTATGGACTTACATCTGCGCAGAAAGAAGAAATAAACAGATAAATCATCCCGTTATGACAGGTAATCACTTATTAAAAAGAAAATCAATGGATGGTAAGTGTAAGAAACAAAATTGCAACCACTGTACAACGATCGTCTCATGTTACAGTCACAATAAAGTCAGTGATGAAACGCACATCATCACATTCTAAAATGAATCTGACTTTTAATAAACGAATCCATTTATTGAAATTAAAGAAATCTGGCGATTTCTCCTTTGAATAGAGAAAGAAAGATCATTTTTGTGCTATAAGGAAGAAGAAAGATTTGAGAAAAGAAGACAATTTTAAAATTTTACTGAAGGGAAGAAATTTGTGAAAATTTATCTATCTGTAGATAAAAATTGTAATAATTTGCACTTGGAAAACATTCTCACTTTTATGAATATTTACCAATAATTTACTAATAACTGAAGATAAATTAAAAGAGTTTTTAAATTACTTGTTTTTGTTTATTTATTTATCTATTTTTACTCTTTAGAAGTTATCTTCTCAACTTTTCAAATGAGAAATGGGGACAAGTCTCCTTGGTGAAATGGCAAATGACATGAACTGTGATGTGGTTTGAACTTTCTTCGAACTATTGCAATAAACAACGGATTAATACCCTTTGGAAAAGCTATGAATCTTCCTTTATCCCTCTCAGAAATGTTTTTATGTAAAGTTTTATTTTACACTTGAATTTACCTTTTGAGCATTTTAAATGAGGAATGGATTGAAGTCCCCTTGACGTAGTTTCAAACGTACTGGACTGTTACAGGGTTTGAACTCCAGTCCCATTATTACATTCAATTTCTGACGAATAACTTTAGAAAAAAAAAGAATCTCAATCTACCACTCCCATATATGGATTAACAATTATTATTACTTTGCTTTCTCAGAAAGTGTTTTGACATTAAATAAACCACAATGGTTGAGATACTATTAAAAACGAAGAAATCATAAGAAATATTACAAACACTTATATGTAGGAAATAGCAGACGGATAGAAAAATCCCACCCGGCTTTTTCTCACAGAATCTTTCGGTAGGTTGTTCTCTTTGGTTCATTAGTCATTCAAAGAAATCTCGAAGTCTATTGAGCAAGATACATTCAGAGTTAGTAACGTCAGAAAACGAAGGAGTGATATCTTGGTGGAAAACAAATATCGATATTTACTTACGTAGTTCTTTTTTAGCGTATAGCATTTTCACGAAAATAGCAATTTATGGATCAATGGGGAGGGTACATAATTATGTAAGTCTAAAGTAAAAACTCCATCTATTAGGAGTGTGAGGACATTTTTTTGAAGAAGATTGCGAACGAACTCTGATGGAAAAGTAGTCTTAAGTAACTAAGAAGCAAACTTTTTCTAAAGACCTTACACATGGACGCGGCAGGGTTAGCCGACCAGGACATTATCTCTGTGCGGACACTAGATGTTGTTTAGCAGACTTGCCAGGACCGATTGATGATAGGGACGGTTGGCGAGAGAGAGGGAGATAGAGAGAGAGTCAAGGAATTTTGTGCTGACAATGTGACTTAATGATGGTGATGATTTATTTTCCATAGGATCAACTAAAGAATCCCATTGGCACAATCATATGAGGTGCTAGGGCTTGACATAAGCAGTCGATTGATCGGATCGGACCTCTCCGACTGTCTGTCTAGCCCAGTAAGGACAAAAGGGGTGTGTTGATAATGACTTAACTAGTTGGTTACCGTGTCAAGACCTACTCAGCTACAAGGGAATCGTTCTCAGGCATCATGTGTTGCCACCCACAGCTAACGAATTATCCCGTGGGAGGAGTTTTACCTCTCAACAGGAATGGAGTCACCGTATTCTACGGCCCAACCTGAATGGACGGAATCGCATTTGTGTAATCTTTTAGTCAAATACAAGAATATTTTATTGATCTCGATCGTTTGATTTTGAGTGTTTGTAAGATGGCAACCAAGATGTTAGCTCCCATTTTTGAAAATATAAACAACTTGAAAACACAAGACGCAACTTCCAGTATTTTGTCATTTGTGTTATATATCAATAAGAAATCATGGTTTTCATAATACAAAATGTCAATTATTTGTCAACTCGACCGGCTCATTGGCCTACAAGGTAGAGTGTTCGGCAATGGTCCAGGAGACCAAGGTTCAATCCCAGGTCGCGTCATACTAAAGACTTTAAAAATAGTACTTGATATCTTCTCGCTTAACACTCAGCAATATAAGGTACGTATCAAAGGTAAAGTGGAACAATTCAGGGAAAAGAGAAGCGCCCTCTTTTACACCTCGGTGTAGTAGCTATAGAAAAGGGATCCTCCTGGTCGCCCTCGACTACGGTCGCCAACTTTACTTTTATTTGTCAACTGAGGTTAACAAGGTGAGTTCCACTATAAAAAATGGTTTAATCTTGTATTTCCTTTAATTTATATAGTGGTGATTATTTTGATGAGGTTGAGGTTATTTTAATTTCAGGATTTGAGTCTGCGAATTTACAGTTCGGTTTAATTTTTCTTGACCAATTTTAATCTCTGCATGTGTTGTTTCTCTTTTTTTATTTGTTCTCTTGGGGTTTTTTCTTTTTACATATATATTTCGGGATATTTTTCCTTTTGTTACTCTTCTTCCACCTAAAAAAATCTATGATAGTTGATATACCATAAGATTTAGGTGACTACCAATCTTCCTCCCACCCTAGTGCTTCTGTGTGTGTCTTTGTGTGCGTATATGTGTGTGTGTCAGTTTTTTTTTCTCTTTTATTACTCTTTTACCCTAAATAATCTGTGATAGTTGCTGTGCCATGAATTTCAGCTGACTTCTAATTTTCCTCCCTGGGTAATTGTGTGTTGGAAACGTGTTTATGTCTGTCTCTGTGTGTGTGTATATTTAAGTTATTTTGTGGGTTTGGATTTTTCTATGAAATCAGTTGTAACATAAAAGAACAACACTTCCCTCTTAGAATGTTATTAACATTAATATATTTTCAATGTTTAAGGATTCTTATGAAATTATTTTAGAAACAGATCCATTTGACCTATTTATGAGATTCAAACAAGTAGAGCTACTTAAGTCTGAATGGATCTAGGATTAATGGCAATGAACGGGTACTCCATATTTCCTAAACCATCAGAACCGGAGCCTCACCATAAGATGCATTTTATTGTCCTATCCAGGACTCCATACAATCGTTATTGTCTGTACATGGTACCAGGATATTTGAAAAGATCAAAAAAGAAGAATCACATTCAACAGAAAAAGTTTTGTTTTATCCAGTGGGATTTTTCGTGTGCACTAGTAAACGTGACATATTTGAAAATAGAGAACTACAAATCAACAAGAAGATGGTTTTTCTCATCTGTGCGTTTCCATATACCTGTTCAAATGAGATTTTTGGGAAAAGGAAGTCACATATTTAACAGGAATATGGCTTCTCTCTTGTGAGTGTTCTCCTATGATTATTCAAATTTGATTTTTGGGAAAAGGATGTGTCAAATATTTCTGAGGAGTATAGCGTCTCTTGTGTGTGTGATCGCTTATGCTTATCCAAACGTGATTTTCGAGAAAAAGAAGCGTCACACATGGCACAGGACTATGGCTTCTCTTCTGTGTGTGTTCGAATATGAATATTCAAATTTGATTTTACTGAAAAGGAGTAGTCACATATTTCACAAGAATATGGCTTCTCTTCTGTGTGTGTTCGCATATGAATATTCAAAATTGATTTTGCTCAGTAGGAAGAGTCACATATTCCACAGGAATATGGCTTCTATCCTGTGTGTGTTCGCCTCTGCTTATCCAAAGTTGATTTTTGGGAAAAGAAGGAGTCTCATATTTCACAGGAATATGTCTTCTATCCTCTGTGTGTTCGCCTATGCTTATCCAAAGTTGATTTTTGGGAAAAGAAGGAGTCTCATATTTCACAGGAATATGGCTTCTATCCTGTGTGTGTTAGCTTATGCTTATCCAAAGCTGGTTTTGGGGAAAAGGAAGGGTCACATATTTTACAGGAATAAGGCTTCCCTCTTATGTGAATTCGCCTATGAATATTCAAACTTGATTTTACTGAAAAGTAGGTGTTACATATGTCACAGGAATATGGCTTCTCTCCTGTGTGTGTTCGCATATGAATATTCAAATTTGATTTTACTGAAAAGGCGGAGTCACATATTTCACAGGAATATGGCTTCTCTCCTGTGTGTGTTCGCCAATGACTATCTAATGCTGATTTTACAGAAAAGGAGGAGTCACATATTTCACAGGAATAGGGCTTCTCTCCTGTGTGCGTTCGCATATGAATATTCAAATGTGATTTTTGGGAAAAGGGGGAGTCACATATTTCACAAGAATATGGCTTCTCTCCAGTGTGTGTTCGCCTATGTCTATGCAAATGTGATTTTGGGGAAAAGAAAGTATCACATATTTTACAAGAATATGGCTTCTCTCCTGTGTGTCTCCGCCTATGATTATCTAAAGTTGTTTTTCGGGAAAAGGAAGAGTTACATATTTCACAGGAATATGGCCTCTCTCCAGTGTGTATTCTTATATGCTTCTCTAAATCTGATTGTTGTGCAAAGGAAGAGTCATATATTTTACAAGAATATGGCTTCTCTCCCGTGTGTATTCGCCTATGATAATCTAAATGTGATTTTTGGGAAAAGGAAGAGTCACATATTTTACAAGAATGCGGCTTCTCTCCTCTGTGTGTTCGCATATGTTTATCGAAGGTTGATTTTAGTGAAAAGTAGGAATCACATATTTCACAGGAATATGGCCTCTCTCCAGAATGTATTCTTATATGCCTCTCTAAATCTGATTGTCCTGATAAGAAAGAGGAACAAATTTCACAAATATGTTGTTTCTCTCTTTTGAGTCCTTTCATATCCACTTGATCTCGGGAATTGGTTGTAAAGCTTGAGCCAGACGATTCACAATTCTCTCCAAAATTTGTTTGTATATGCACTTCGGATTCCATCATAGTTGAAAACGATGAGCCGCATATTTTACAAGACAATGGCTTTTCTTTGATTTTTGTTTGCATATTTCATTAGAATTTCTCACCCGGATAAGAAGACCAATCGATTTTACAAAATATTTCTCACCAGTATTTATCTGCATACACGCCACCAAACTATGAAAAATAAAACAAAAAATAAACAGTCCATCCTTCCAAAGAATATAATTTATCCTTGTAGATATTCACATATTTGTTTTCAATAGGGTTTCTTTGAAAATCCCGCTCTTCAAGAAAATACGGTATCCAAAGTCAAGATATTCTTCAAGTTAAAATCTGTAATAGAAAAAACAAGAGATAACTATCTGTTTCTGGAGCACAAGTATCACCAAGTAAAAGAATAATTCAGTAATTTATTGCACCATACCAGATTTCATAGCGATTACTGCCGATGAGACCATATGTAGTTTTTATCATAGAGAAAAATGCCCCTCCTCTTTCTGGCGGAAGTTTTCAGTGGTCAGTTTTTTGCACTTCCTTAGTCATACAAAAAATTTCGCAGACTATCGACCAAGATGTCTTCATGGTTAGCAAGGTCAGACAACGAAAGTGTGATGTCTTTGTGGTTGGAGAATTTGGTTTTTTGTTCTTTTCGCTTTGCTGAAAGACAAATGTCGATATTTACTTATTTAGTTCTTATTTAGCATGTTGCATTTGTCACGAAAAGAAAAGCAGTTTATGGTTAAAACATTCTAATGAGGAAAGTACGAAGTTTTATAAGTATGAAATGACGAAACTGCATATTTTAGGCGTCTTAGGAAATTGTATGTAGGTGATTGTGAACGAGAAGAAAAAATTCCCCCCACACTTTTCTTAGCAAGTAAAATATGTAATTTTAAAATGCATAAAGAAAATCACTGAAAAAGAACCTTATCTTTATAGTAAGCCTTTAATTTCTATATTATTCTCAACTAAACATACATGGGTGGCACTTATCTCTAAAAGTAGATTCGTTTTAGACAATTTGTTTTAGTTGACAATAAATAAAATAGTTGGCTTTTTTGTTTTCATAGTCGATAAATATAAACAATGAAATTTCACCAAAAAAAATTCACCAAAAGAACAGCTGAAATGAACAATGATTACAGATAATTAGTTATACTCCATATTCAACATTTTACATAATCAAATATTTGAGAAAATCTACTTACGTACAAGTGGCTAATATACGTGAATTGAGGTTCAATGAAGAATCAATTGTCTCGACCAAAGTGTAGCTTTCAAGCAGGTTCGACGGTTGAAGCCAGCAGTATTGTTTTCGTATTTATTGAATTCTTGATAGAAAAATCTTTTAATTCAAAGTACCAAAATTAAGAAGCGAGACTTTTTTTCCTTTTAGAATGGAATTTAGAATATCTTCTTTAAGAATGATGTTGTTGTTTGAATTAAAAAGGAAAAATTGTTTGATTTCTGTTTTTATTTTTATTTTTAATCAACCTTTCCTTTCTTCATGGGACTACACAAAAAACTATGAGAGGAACGTTTTGACATCCAAACAAACTCACATCCACAAGAAATGGCTAATTATTCCATTTTAATCATATAAGTCCCTTGAAATTTCAAAAATGTTGAATTGATTGACAATTTTGTTCTTCCCAACATTTTTTGACCATATTAATTTTTGTAGTTTAATCATTTAGTGATGTGGTTAACAAAGGAACAAAATCGGGTTAAACGTTTTTGTTGATAGTTTAAAATTAACATAAAAAATGATAATTTTGGTTTGTTTATTTAATGGCAGATCAACCACTGTAGGTTATTTAATGCAAAAGCCATCCTTCTAAAAGAACAGTAGTGGTACAATTTTTACCCATAGCTGGGAGGAAAAGGAGGTTCATACCTTTCCCAAGGGTATTTGTCCGAAAGTGGACATAAAAGCGAAATCGAAACTCGAACTCGCTTACGACGAACCCACAGTTCAATGATTAACCATTACACCACGAGGACACCACCTCAGACGAATTTGACTTATTAGATATATATATTTTATGCTTCATAGACTTTTTAGTCTGCGTTCTTATTGGACGATACTTTTTACGGAGGCCCGCACGAGAAATAAAGACAAAGGCTAAAGAGAGACTTATGTTTTGAAGGGAATATATTACTATAAAACCATGAATGATAACGCGTTTGATCATCCATACTTTAAAAAGAAAATATTCATGGCAATTTTTATCAAACATTCATTGCTTAAACTTACCGACTAAAAAAAAACAAAATATTTTATTTATTGTCAACACTATTGTCTAAAAAATATTCAAGATCAAAATATAATTTCTATCCTACTCGACTATCACGAATAGTCACAGAAAGAGAGAGACAGAGACAGAGACAGAGAGACAGAGAGACAGAGAGAGAGGCTGAGTCATCTCCTTTGAAAAGGGATTCGAGCCCTGTACTTGATTTGCCGAAGGAAGATATTTTTATATACATGATTTATTTGATCGAATATCTTTCTTTTCTTCGCTATTCGTCGAATAATATTCTAAGAATCATTTGACTGTATTTTTAATTAAAGATTGTTTCCATTTTAATATTTCACATCTTATTGGGGATTTATTTTTGTAAATAAGTAGTAAATAAGTAAATTCGTACGTAGTTATGGATTCCATAGCGTGATATACATGCATTTTGGTGATCGGACTACTAGGCTAAGTTGGTGCCAGGGGGAATATTCAGTCGATTCCCCACTCTCCCCAAAAAACAATATTAGCCTTAGTATATTCAATGATGCACTAACAGTGAGTAAACGGAAATAAAGATGAGTTCATTTACATATTTAGAAAGATTTACTCTATACATGATATGCCTAAAATAAGTAGAAAAACAGTAAAAAGTTTTTATTGATTGAGTGCAGAACAATAAATAATTTGGGGCTACTATTCACAGCTTTCAACCCACAAATTGAATCTCGACATTTTTGCGGCTCTTTTCAGTTCTCAACACATTAAAAATAATAAGTTTGACTTATAATATTGACTGAAAGCGTGAATTGCTATTAATAGGTAAGTGATCCTATAGAAACCTGATCGCTCCGATCATCTAAAATGGGATGTTTTGCTTTTTTTCTAAGTTCTTTCAGTTTAGTTTCTGCTACTGTTTGATAGCTTTCGACTAAATGTACGTCTTTTAACAGCAGCTAAAAATATGGCCAATCATCTCGTTCCAATTATATTAGTTTCTCGATGAGAGCTCTGTAATTGGGTGATTGTTTTTTCTGATGGTGGTCACTTTTTATGCTACAGTGGCGTAAGTATTTGTAACTATTCAGGTCTCTACTATCCTCCTTTTTTCAAAAACAATTATATTTGTATTATACTTGATTTCTACTATTTTCCCGCCTCTTTTATATATATATCTCGAGATCTTTAAAATGTGGGCGAGTATCCTTAGCCGTTTTAGCATTTAGTTTTATTGCGTCGATTTTCTTCCATTTGGTCTGGGACATTTTGCAAAACCTTTTACATGTTGGACGTTCTCTGTAGCTCTCCATGTTGTGTCCATTTTTATTTTATTAAAGTAACCCATTAATGGTTTGTTTTACCACAGAAGTTTATGGTGGACAGTTCTTTTTAGTTCATTAGTAATTAAAAGAATCTCGTATAAAATAGACCAATTTTTAATCGGAAATATTGGGTGGGGTGTTAGAAAACGATAGTGAAATTGCGGGAAGGACTGATGGAATCTTTCCCATGTGCTTTTCAGATTGTTCAGATGGTCGGAAGGCAGATGTTGATCATTATTCATCTAGTTCTTATTATATTTCATGTTTTGCCCAAAAAGAAAAAAAAAAAGAAAATCAATGGCAGGATCTTGGGAAGGGTACATATTCAAATAAGTCTCATGTGACAAAACTACGCCTTGTTGGGTCTTTGAAGTTGTTGAGAGAAGGAGATTTTCTTTGGTGATAGGAGGACATTAACCCCACCTTCTTTTGAGCAAGTACTAAAGAAAATTAAAGTAAATATTTTCTAATGAAATCAAAGTTATTTATTTATTATTTTTATATCGATTTTAAACCTCCAATAAAAATGTTTAACTTCAATTTTAGGCTCCTTCATTAACCAAATTCTTAGACGATTAAGTTACAAAAATGAATCAAGTTAAAAATTGCCACGAAGAAAAATATTGTACGTTATTTCACCATTTGTGAATTTTCTGAGGACACATATGATTAAAATGGAATAATTAGCCATTTTGGGTGGAAGTGTCAATAAACTTCCTTTACTAGTTTCGGTGTTGTCTCATGAAGAAACCAAAAATTAATTAAAAACAAAAACAAAAATAAAATAATTTTTCATTTTTAGTTCAAACAAAAACTTAATTCTTAAATAAGATATTCTAAATTAAATGAAAAAAGAAAAACTGTGTCACTTCTTAATTTTAATGATTTTTATTATAATATTTTTTACCAAGAATCCAATAAATACGAAAACAATGCTGCTGGCTTCATTTGACGGCTATTTGGACATCCGATTCTTTATTGAACTTCAATTCACTTGTAAGTACATTTTCTCAACTATCTGATAATGTATAATGCTAAATATGGATTATAACCAATTCTCTGTGTAATCATTATTCATTTCAATTGTTTTTTTTTTCTTCTTTTTTTGGCAATATTTCTATTGTATATCCGTTGTTTATATTTATCAACTATGAAACAATAAATAAACAATTTAAATAAACAACTTTATCGTCCGAAACAAAATTAAATGTACTCTTACTTATAAGTGTCACATATGAAAATTTCCATTCATTTTATTTTAGTTTACCTAAGAATTATATACATATGTTATACTAAAATTCAATCATCGTGATAAGAGTTTGTGTCAATGATTTTCTTCTTTTTTTATGCAGTTTAAAATTACGTATTGTACTAGAGAAAAAAACGCTGGGGGGGATTTTTTTCTGTCATCCACATTATCCAACACAAAAAATTCTCAGACACCCACAAAAAATGCAGTTCTGTCATTTAGCACTTATACAATTATGTACCCTCCCCATGCGAAGATTTTTTGCAATAAACTGCTTTTTTCGTGAAATAAGAACTACGTAAGTAAATATCGATATTGGTCTTCCAAACAAACGAAAAGTACATGGGAAGTATCTATAAATTCTCCAACTAGCAAGACATTACGCTTTCATTTTCTGACCTCGCTAACCCTGAAAATATCTTCGTCGATAGTGTACGAGATTTTTTTGAATGCTTAACGAACTGAAAAGAAATGACCACCGGAAACATTTGTGAGAAAGACGAGGAGCATGTTTTTCTATCCGTCCCCAATTTCCAACACATAACAGAATGTAATATTCCTTATTGGTATTTTCCGGAAGACATCTTGTTTGATAGTGTGCGAGATTTCTTTGAATGACTAACAGCAAAGAACTGACCACTGCAAACGTCCACGAGAAGCGGGGGATTTTTTAAATGACCAACTGCAAACTTCCATGAGAATGAAAGGGGGGGGGTTCTATCCGTCTCAGTTTACCACTCAAAAGTTATTGTGATATTTCTCAATGGTTTTTTCCTATTTTTAATAGTACAATAACAATCATGGTTTATTAAATACTAAAAGAATTCCTATAATAATCGTGTTTAACTCATCTCTGAGAGGGGTAGGAGGAGATTCAAAACTTTCCCAATTGCATTCATTCAAAATTGAATGCGATAACGCGATTGGAGTTTGAACGATGTCACATTTGCCTCTCTACCAAGGGCACTTGTTCCCATTTCTGTCGCAGTTTCCCACCCGGGGAAGGACAATCATAATCGTGTTTAACTCATATCTGAGATATTGGAGTTTGAACGATGTCACAGTCCAGCCCGTTTGCAACTCTACCAAGGGCACTTGTTCCCACCCCTCATTTGAAAAGTTGGGAAGTTAAATTCTACAATGTGAAAAAGAAACTAAACATAAAAACAAGTAAAACAAAAACTCATTTCATTTATATTCAATGATCAGTGAATTTTTGGTAAATATTTATAAAACTCAGAATGTTTTCCAAGTGCAGATTATTACAATTTTTATCAACAGGCAAATAAATTTTCTCAAATTTTTGCAGTTCAGTAAAGTGTAGGTAATTAATTGACTTTTTTCTCTAATCTTTCTTTTTCCTAATTGCTAACATTATCTTTCTTTTCTCTATTCCATATTTCATTAAATGGAGTTGTTTATTAAAAATATTTCCACTAAATAATGTCTCAAACATTTCTGTTGGGTGAGTTGAGGAAAGAATTTATCATATTTGCATTTTCCTATACGATCATTCATGTCTCTACTGAGGATTAAAATGTTTAATTTGAGAATGTGAAAAACAAGGAAATTAAAGATCATTGTCGAAATGAGCTTTTCATTTCATTACTGACTTAATGGGACTGAAGGATAAGTTAATCCTAGATTATCAAACTTGTTTCTTACTGTCTTTAACCCATTTCACTTTAAATTGACTAAATGACATTAAATGTCGTCTTGAGTCTTTCCATCACAAAAAGCTTATTTCATATATTCGTCGATTAAAAAGAAATAATACTGGTTACACTTGCCAATATTTGAAATCAGATTTTTCTGATCATATGTATATTATTGTGGTCTATGAAGAGAAGGAAAAGGAGAGGCTGAATATCAGATTCTTCTTTCTTTTCTTTCTTTAGTAATACGCTACATACATACTTAAATGTAATGTAGTTTCCATTTCTATTTTGAATTATAGAAACCATTTAAATGCAAATATAATGCACAAAACTAAACGATTCAGTATTTTTCAAAAAATTATTAACAGTTTCAAACTACATTTCTTTATAACTCTTCCTTGTCTAAATTGATAGTTTTTTCTTGTTTTATCGATTGCAGATTTGTTTGCCCGAAGGATTTCTTCCATGCAGTATTTTCTTGGTTACCAGTATTTTCAAAGAAATCCCATTGGAAAAGAATTAAATGAATATCTACAGGACACACATTGTATTCTTTTGAAGAAAATAGTCTTCTGTATTTTGCTTTTTTCATGTAAGGTATGGCGTATATGCAGATAAACACTGGAGAGAAATAAACTTTTATAATAAAACATGCAAACACGCATCAAAGAAAAGCCATTCTCATGCAAAATATGCGGCTCATTATTTTCCACTAAATCTGAGTTCGAAGTGCATATACAAACACATTCTGACGAGAAGTCATATACTTGTGAAATGAGTGGCTCTAGCTTTTCAATGAATTCGGGAGTTCAAGTGAATATGCAAAGACACAGAGGAGAGAAACGATATCTTTGTGAAATTTGTCAATCTTCCTTTACACAACAATCAGATTTAGGAAGGCATATAAGAACACACACTGGAGAGAGGCCATATTCATGTGAAATTTGTGAATCTTCCTTTTCTTTAAAATCAATCTTGGATGAGCATAGGCGAACTCACACAGGAGAGAGGCCATATTCCTGTGACATATGTGATTCTTCCTTTTCCCGTAAATCAAGCTTGCATAGGCATAGTCGAACTCACACAGGTGAGAGACCATACTCCTGTGACATATGTAACTCTTCCTTTTCCCGAAAATCACATTTGGATGATCATAGTCGAACACACACAGGAGAGAGGCCATATTCCTGTGACATATGTGATTCTTCCTTTTCCCATAAATCAAACTTGGATAGTCATAGTCGAATTCACACGGGTGAGAGACCATACTCCTGTGACATATGTAACTCTTCCTTTTCCCGAAAATCACATTTGAACAGGCATATGAAAACACATATATGAGAAATGCCATATTCCCTTGAAGCTTTTTGCTCTCCATTTTCATGTATGTCAAATTTGGCAGCGCTCATGAAAAATCACCCTGGATAAAACAACACTTCTCCTGATTAACAGGATTATTCGTTATGAACTTTGTCAAAATTGCAGGTAAAATTTTCATCAAGAGTACAGTTTGTAAAGAGAAGCTCTAAACATCGACATTATAATAGTGATATTTCAGTTAAACTTTATCACCACAAAGCGTACTTTACCGTCATTTGTCATTTTTGATTTACGTCGAATGCACATTATTCTGTGGTGTTCATACTATTAAATTATCTTTTTAAAAAGTCCAGAATTATTCATCGAATTTATGATTTGTGGTAAAATCTTAATATAAAGAACTTACATAAGGAATAGCATAATGTAAAAATCACTTCCTCCCCCCACTTTTTTTTTTTGGTCATTGAAGTCTTGATTTTTCTATTGGTTGCTATTCTCCATCTAAGGTCCCTCAGTTATCGTGTTGACTAATCCACGGATAATTATTTATCTAAAATAAATTTAAAAAAATAAAACCCTATGCTTAAACTAAAAACAAAACCCAAGAAAGCAACCAATATACGAACGTAATTGATTTGAGTTTTACAACAATTTCAAAGTCGTTAATAAAACTAATTTTTTAAAAGTTTAAATGTTTTTCTTTAATAGTAGTTTTATGTTTGTGGCGTTTTAAACTTAACTGAATTGAAAAGTTCACGCTTCCTCTCACATTTATTGATGTTAATGATCAGACCTAAAGAAAAATATCCAAGTTATATCCCTCTGAATTAAAATAAAATAGTTTCCTCTGAGGGAGAGTGCATTGTAGATTCGTAGGGACTGGATGACGGAGCAATTGACGATAGAGACGAGTTGCGAGAGATGATCAGGGAGATCCATGCTGACAGCGTGACATGATGATGATGATGATGATGAAGAATATTACTATTTCTTATGAATATGTAGGACTTGTTCACTTATAAACCGTCTGTCTAGACGTCAAACACAAGTACACGTAGATATTTCAAACAACATACATACACATACACTTTTATGCAAGTAGGACTTGTTCACTTTTAAACCGTCTGTCTAGACGTCAAACACAAGTACACGTAGATATTTCGAACAACACTGATTACCATTCTCCTAACGTGTTCGTATGATTCACACCCACACACACATATACATAACTAAATTTTCGACCATTGCTACTTGGTTTTACCTTTCCCTCATTTGTTTTATGTTTTAAAATATTTGTTTAAACATTCTTTGAACATTAAAGGTACTCTCTTTTGTCTTTTAATAGTAGGGACGTTTCTCATGCCTGATCATATGTAGAGGGGTTTAATTACTACAGCTATTGGAATTTTTTTCTTTTCCTCTTTTTTTCCAATTTTATACCCATCATGAACGCAAAAAAATAAAAAGGAAAAAATAAAAATAAAAAAAGGAAAAAGAAACCCTAAAAAATTCACTTTAACGATTTTCAGTAAAACAAATCATTGACGTTCGAAGCACTGATCAAGAAATATTAATTCTTAAAAGATTTGAAAATTGTTTAATTGTAAGACAAAATTCGAAAAATTCTGTATTTCTTTTTCCATTGGCTAAAAAGAAAAAAAATCCTCCATACAATTCCAGCGTTTTTCCTACTAAAAAAATCAATCAAAATACTAAAAACCTTTCCATGCATTCCTCTTCTCTTTTTTTTCCTTTTTACCCTCCTCCACGCATAAAAATATACAATAAAAGTAAAAGAAAACAGCAATAACAAAATCACTCTCACAATTTACAGTTGAACAAATAAATGACACTCGATACGCTGATCGATGAATATCAGTTTTTCAAAGATTTAAAACTATTATTCAGTTCAAAGACTGAATCCGAAAAAACTGTATTACTTTTTTCCCTATGCAAAAAGCAATATGTATATATATATATATATATATATATATATATGCGTATACACCCATAGATACACACACCCATACACTCTACACATATTTACACATCTACATAAACCTACCTGCTCTCATATATAATATTAAGAAAATATTCCGATAACCCAAGTAACTATCGAAACTAATTGAAGATAAAATCTGCAAATTATCGGATAAAATATAAAATATTCAATGATTATAAATATTTACAAAACAACTCTTAAAACCCCTACAATTTACATCTTATTCTTAAGCTCCTGAAAGAAATGAACTTGAAAACCACCATCGAAAACTAATCAGATGGTAGACAAAGATTTGAAAAACCTTGTATTCCTTTTCCTATAATAGCTAAAGAAAATATTATATACATCATCATCATCATGTCGTGCCGCCAGCACAGATATCCCTGACCCTCTCTCGCCACTTCTCCCTATCGTTCATTGCCTTTGGCAGGTCTTTAGGGCTACATCCCGTATCCTCACAGAGCTGTTGTATGTATGTTCGAGCTGGTCATCCTGCTTTTGCTCGTCCATATGTGGGGTCCATAGGAGTACATCACTTATATACATAAATACACCCCCTACACATATACACATATTTATATGTGTACATACACACACACGCAGTCACACACACACATACAGAGCTACTATTGTTACCATTTAATTCCTATTGCCCGATTAACTATTATAACTATTATAACTTGATTTAGAAGAAATCAACTATTTATCATGTAAAATATGTCTATTGCTTATTTGTAAATAATTACAAACCGGTTTCTTGATTATATCTTGTAAATTACAATGAAATCTACAGATTATCGCGTAAAGTATGTATTCAACGTTTGTGAGTATTTACAAAAAATATGATGAGCTTCAATCCAGCAAATAGCAGCAGTATTTAACGATACTGGCAATAGATGGACATTTGTTTATGAATCTGCTGGGAAAAACTCTATCAATGCCGTCATAGGCGCTGTTGGAATGTTTCTCAGTCTTTGTGTGCTATAATCAGTTAAAGCATCGAGAAAATATAGACGAGAATTACGGTAGCTACGTTTAACGGCAACCCCCTGCGAAACAATCATTTCAATCCGTAGTCCTGCTAATTCTCCTGATGAAACGGACCTCATCCTCTGCTATAACGTGTTATCCTTCCTTTGTTCGTAGTATCTCCAAACACAACATTCTAATCATCGGTGGAGACAGGAATGCTCAAATAGGTAAAAATGAAAATAACTAATTTTGCTTGCATAGCCTGTCAAAGAGAAATGGGAACCATCTAACAGATTTCCCACTTGGAAATGGAATAACATGACTTAATATTAAATTCCAGAAAAGGAAGCGAAAATGATGGACCTATGCTTACACAAATAATGCTAAAGCACAGATGAATTACATCCTCATAAGAAATGGATTAATAGCGCTTTGAATTGTGTGGCATTTTCCTCTTTTGGAAATGTGTCTTCCGATTACAAAATTGTCTCAGCAAAGATTAGTCTGAACCCACGCAACAATAAAACGCAAACAACAAAAGCCACATACTATGACTGGTTCTTGCTTAACAATAGAGATATTAGAGATAAATATACGATAACTCCAAGAAATATTTTCGATGCTCTTCAGGAGATATCCTAAACATTTACTCCGAATGACGAAATTGAGAACCTGGTCCATACCCAAATGAAAGCAGTAGCAGAATGCATACCAAACTAAGAGCCAAACATAGAGTTCCGTTGGCAACATTAGCAGTTAAGAAAAACAAGACAGCGTGAAAACAGCATCCCACTATAATAAAAGGAACCCAATGAATGTCAACGCTCAGAAACGTAAGAAGTCATAAAGCAAACTAATAAACGCATTTCAAAATGAACAAATAGAATACATTCAACAGATCAATCAAATTAGAAAATCAGAAGAAGATAGACAATCACGAATATCATGTTAGACAGCAAAGAAAAGAATTCTACCAGAGTTAAACTAAAAGCTGCCAGCAAAAAGAACGAATGCATATGTGGATAGCACATTTCAAGAATCTGCGGGGAAAATTTCAAAAAATTACAGATAAACCTATCACGAAAATTGTTTATAATCAACTAGACATCAAACTAGGACAGTTTACCCCAGAAGAACGTGACGTTGTAGGAACATAAATTCTGGATATTCTTCAGGTTAAAAATCTGTAATCGATAAATTACGAGAAAACTATCAATTAAGAGAAGGAAAATAATAAGGAAATGCAGTTTATAGACGATAAAGTTGACAATAAATAAAATTAGGACGGTACATAATTATGTAAGTCTAAATTAAAAACTCCATCTATTAGGAGTTTGAGGACGTTTTTTTGAAGAAGATTGCAAACAGACAGAAAAAATACACCCCTACCACACTTCTTAGCTCGTACAATATCTTATTTTAAATAGCTTCAAAAATGAAGAAAATAACTGAAACAAACTCTTATCCCAGTTGAATAACATTTCTATTTAATTCGCAGGTAAATTAAAAAAGAAAATAAAGTGAACTTTCATTGGTGGCACTTATCTATAAGAGTACATTTAAATTTGTTTCAGACGATAAAGTTGACAAATAAAATAGTTGGTTTGTTGTTTTCATAGTCGATAAATATAAACAATGAAAGTTCAATAAAAAGAAAAAAAATTGCCAGAAGAATAAATGAAATGAACATTGATCACAGAGAAGTATTTATACTCCATATTTAATATTATACATTATTAAACAGTTGAGAAAATGTACTTACTTACAAATACGGTAATATAGGATGAAAAAATCGGTTGTCCCGAATGAAATATGGCTTTCAAGTAGATTTGTGTGATAAGGCCAGTTGTATTGTTTTCGTATTTATTGCCTTCTTGGTAGAAAAATATTTTAATACAAATTACCAAAATGAAGAAATGACAATTTTGTTTCTTTTCCATGTTATTTCCAATATCTAGTTAAAGAATTCAGTTGTTTTTTGAATTAAAAATGAAAAATAGTTTTATTTTAGTTTTAGTTTTTAATTAACCTTTTCTTTCTTTATTAGACAACAGAGAAACAGATAAAAGAACGTTTTGACATCCCCACCCACAAGAAATTGATTATTATTGCTTTTTAATCATATACGTGTTTCTAAAGTTGAAAAATAGTAAAATAATGTAGATCCCGGAATATTTTGACTTTATTAACACGCAGTTGAAAATATCTCATCGACTGAAAGTTATGTTAACTTCCGCCTCCTGATGGTGTGGACTGTTATTGACTGGTAAAGGATTATATTGAAAACTGATTTGTCCGCTAAATTGGCTGAATTAGAATTGTTTAAATAAAGGGAATAGCTTGAAATAGAAAGGTTTTTGACAATTAAACTGTACTCATACTAAACTAAATTGTTTGAAATAGAACTGATAATCAACTGATGATTACCGTTGGCACAATCATATGAGGTACTAGGGCTTGACAATCAGCCAATTGATCGGATCAAACCTGTCCAACTGTCCATCAAGCCCAGTAAGGACAAAAGGTGTGTGTTGATAGTGACTTGACTAGTTGGTTACCGTGTCCAGGACTACTCAGCTACAAGGAAATTGTTCTCAGGCATCATATGTTGCCACCCACGGCTAACTAATGATCCCGTGGGAGGAGTTTTACCTTTCTGCAGAGGTGTAGTCAGCGTATTCTACAGCTACCAGCATCTCGTCCTCAGGCAACACGTTTGGCCACTAACGGCCAACCGATGACCCCGTGGGAGGAGTTTTACCTCTCAACAGGAATAGAGTCATCATATTCTACGGCCCGACCTGAATAGACGGAATCGCGTTTGTGTAATATTTTAGTCAAATACAAGAATATTTTATTGATCTCGATCGTTTGATTTTTTAATGTTTGTAAGATGGCGACGGAGATGTTAGCTCCCATTTTTTAAAAATATAAACAACTTAAAAACACTAGGCATGACTTCCTTCATTTTGTCATTTGTGTTATATATCAATAAAAAATAAAGGTTTTCATAATACATAATGTCAATTATTTTTTCAACTGAGGTTAACAAAGTACGTTCCACTACAAAATCACCCCGTGCTATTGGTTTTTATTGATTTTTTAATATCATCTAAAATAATCAGAGATGTTCATGAGATTTGTACATATCGAGAAAGATATCAATTTGACTTTGACTAACAAGGTCTGGATTGGACATTTTTTGTCTGATAATAATTTATTCAAATCTAAAATAATCATAGAGATGTTTATGAGACTTTAGCGTTACAATATGGATATCTATGTGATTAACAAGCTGTGGATTAGAGAAGTTAGGAAAAATTATTTACCAACTCTTTATAGAACGAAGAATATTTGTGAAAAGCGGGTCACTTTTAAAACAAAAAAATTAATAATCTGCAAGTGAATTCTTTTTTAATTTACAGAAAGATAACAAAAATTATTTACCTAATCCTTGAATTCTAATAAAATTTTGTTGATATTTTGTGAACTTGTTCAGAAATCAATGTCACAATAATTAGCAAATAATACAGAAAATAATATGGCTGACTATATTAATCTCTCGTTTTAAAGTGGGTAAACAGCACTTTCAAAAATCCGTACTATAACAAATATTAATGTGAGATTTTAAAGATGTTTGTGGAAGTGACTGATTCATTTCCAGGAGCTTTTCTGATGGCTGGAAGACAAATATTGGAAATTATTCATTTTATTTCATTCTTTTTACAAAATTCTTCACCATGAGGAGGGTAAATAGAAATATCTGTATATATTAGAGAAATATCAAGGAGGATTGATGGAATCTTTCCCATGTGCTTTTCGGATGGTTGAAAGACAAATATTGGTAATTATTAATTTCGCTTTTATCATATTTCATGTTTTACCCAAAGAGTAAACAAAAAAATCCATGGCTGAAACTTTATCTTGGGGAGGGTACATAGTCACATAAGTCTCAAGTGACAAAACTACGCCTAGTTGGAAGTTTGAAGACGTTGAGAGGAGGAGATTTTCTTAGGTGAAAGGAAGAAATTACACCCACTCCTTTTTAACTAGTACAAAAACGAGGACATTCAAATTTGTTTTGGACGATAAAATTGACAAGAAATTAAATAACTTGTTTATAATTTTCATCGTCGATAAACGTAAACAATGAAAGATCAGAAAAAGATTTCCCAACGGAACAACTAAAACGGACGGTGATAAGGGAGAATTAGTTTTACGCAATATTAAACACGAAATATACATTATTGAATTGTCAACCAAATTTACTGACTTACAAGTGCGTAATATACGTGAACTGATATCAATATAGAATTGATTGTTTTGGAGAAAATATAATTTTATGTCAGGCTGGGCTGATTGAGCCAGCAGTAATAATTTACTAAGCGTTTTGCTCAGATTTGTCACAAGGTCATAGAAATGGGGTAACTAAGGAGAATCGAACTCGTTCGTGAAGGTTTGCTTGTCTACCTGGCTAACCATTACACTACCAGAAGCGCCCTGATGAAGCCAACAGATTATTTAATAAATTCCAAGACTTAGGCACAATTTCTATGGTGGGCCTCTGTAGAAAAAAATATTTTCTAATGAAAAATCACACTAAAAATTCTAATCAATGAAAGTTATCTATTTATTATTTTTATGTCAATTTTAAACTTCTAATAAAAATGTTTAACTTGAATTTCATTTTCCTTTATTAACCACCTCCTTAGACGATTAAGTTACAAAAATGAAGGAAGTAAAAATTGCTGTGAAGAACCATATTGTACGTTATTTTACCATTTTTGAAATTTCAGAGAGCATATATGATTAGAATAGAATAATTAGTCATGTCTTGGGGTGCGGGTGTCAATAAACTCCCTTCACAAGTTTCTGTGTTGTCTCATGAAGAAAGCAAATGTTAATTAATATCAAAAACTAAGATAAAACAATTTTTCATTTTTAATTCTATCAACAACTTAGTTCTCAAAGAAGATATTCTAAATTACATTTTAAAAGAAAATAATTGTGTTTTTTTTAATTTTGATAATTTATATTAAAAAAAGATTTTTTAACCAATAATCCAATAAATACGAAAACAATGCTGCTGCCTTCATGCGCCATACCTGCTTGAAAGCTACATTTTGGTCGGGACAACCGATTCTTTATTTAACCGCAATTACCGTATATAAGCCACTTGTAAGAACATTTTCTTAAATACATAATAATATATAATGTTAATTATGGATTATAACAAATTCTCTGTGTAATCATTATTTATGTCAGTTTTTCATTTGGCAATATTTCTTATTGCACATTCATTGTTTATATTTATCGACAATGAAAACAACAAATAAACTATTTTATTTCGTGTCAACTTTATCGTCTTAAACAAATTTAAATGTATTCTTAACAATAAGTGTCACCAATGAAAATTTACTTTCATCTTATTTTAGTTTACCTAAGAATTATATGAATATGTTCAACATACATTCAATCACCGAGATAAGAGTTCGTTTCAGTGAATTTCTTCACTTTTTATGACGTTTCAAATTACGTTTCATATTTGCTAAGAAAAGTGGAGGGGGTCATTTTTTTCTCCGTCCACAATATCTTACACACAACGTTGTCAAACTCCCACAAATGATGCAGTTTTATCATTTAACACTTTCCCAATTACGTATCCTCCCCATGAAAAAAGTATTAGCAATAAACTGCCTTTTTCGTGAAAAATGCAATATGCTAAATAAGATCTACGTAAGTAAATATCGATATTTGTTTTCCAAAGAAGCGAAAAGGACACGGAAAGAATCTATGAAGTCTCCAACCAGCAAGACATTACACTTTCGTTTTCTGACGTCCCTAACCCTGAAGACTTCTTGGTCGATAATATACGAGATATTTTTGAAAAATTAACGAACTAAAAAGAACTAACTACCGGAAACATTTGTGAGAAAGACGCGGAGCATGTTTTTCTATCCGTCCTCAATTTCCCTACATATAATTCATTATGATATTCCTCATTGGTATTTTCCTGAAGACATCTTGTTTGATAGTGTGCAAGTATCTTTGAATGACAAACTGCAAAAACTGACCTGCGAAAACTTCCGTGAAATCGAGGGAGGGGGCATTTTTTTTCTATTCGTCGCAGTTTTTCACAGTCCATCACGTTTTCCACTCTACCAAGAGGACGTGTTCCCATTCCTCATTTGAAAAGTTGAAAAACTAATTTCCAAAGTCTAAAAAAGATGTTAAACATAAAAACTAGTTATACAAAAACTCATTTCATTCATATTCAATGATTAATAAATGTTTGGTAAATATTAATAAAAGTGAGAATGTTTTCCAAGTGCAAATTAATACAATTTTTATCTACAGGTAAATAAATTTTCACAATTTTCTACAGTTCAGAAAAATATCGATTATTAATCGTCTTCTTTTGTCCAATATTTCTTCTTCCTAGTAGTACAATATCTATCTTTCTTTCTCTATTCAAGAAAAAAATCGACTGATTTTCATATTTCAATAAATGGAGTTGTTTATTAAAAATGTTTCGACTTAGTAACGTAGAGAACAAGGAAAATAAGATTCATTTTAGAATGTGATGATGTCCGTTTCATCACTGACTTTATTGTGACTGTAACATGAGACGATCGTTGTACAGTGGTTGCAATTTTGTTTCTTACACTTACTGTCCATTGATGTTCTTTTTAATAAGTGATTACCTGTCATAACGAGATGATTTTATCTGTTTATATCTTCTTTCTGTGCAGATGTAAATCCATAATTTTCTCTTCTTTTCTTTGTTTTTCCTGTTTAGGCATACAAGTCTGTTTTCGTAAAAAAAAGGTCTCTGTTATATATTCTTCATTTCTATTCGGTAAATTGAGTTAGGAATTTACTATATTTGCATTTGATTATAATGGTTAACAAGTTTTATTCGAGAATGTTTTGAATAATGAAATTATAGTTCATTGTAGAAACGATGATGTCCATTTTATTATTGACTTTAGTGGAACTAAAAGGTTAAGATGATTGTCGATTATCAAACTTGTTAAAAAGAAACAAATACTGGTTATTTTGAATAATAGAAACCATTTCAATGCAAATATAAAGCACAAAAAAATTAGGTATCTTTCAAACATTTGTTTCCATTTGAAATATGGTAATTTACTAAGCTTTTTGCTTAGATGTGGCACAAGGCCATATGGAAGGGGCACCCAATGAGACTCGAACTCACTCGTGTAGGTTTGCTAGTAGAACTTGCTAACCATTACACCACCAAAGGCGCCTCGATTCCATTTGAAATATGCAACTTGCTAAAAACTGCATTTCTTGATAACTCTTCCTTCTCTAAATTGATAGTTTATTTCTTGTTTTATTGATTGCAGATATTTTACACAAAGAAAATCTCCATTTTGAATTCTTGGTGACATTTTCGAAGAATTCCTATTTGAAACGAATTTAGGGAATATCGACTGGACAAAATTTGTATTTTTGTGAAGGAAGTATTGTTCAATGTTTTTCTTTTTTCATGAAGGTTATGGCGTATATGTAGATAAACACTGGAGCGAAATAACATTTTCTAATAAAACATGCAAAGACGCATCGAAGAAAAGCCATTCTCTTGCAAAATATGCGGCTCATCATTTTCCTCTAAGTCGGAGTCTGAAATGCATATACAAATACATTCTTAAACGAAGTCATCTACTTGTGAAATGAGCTTTCCAAACAATTCGGGAGATCAAGTGGATATGCAAGGACACACAGGAGATAAAGAATATCGTTGTGAAATTTGTCACTCTTCCTTTGCACAACAATCAAATTTAGTTAGAACACACACTGGAGAGAGGCCATATTCCTGTGAAATATGTGACTCTACCTTTTCCCAAAAATCACATTTGAATAATCATTGGCGAACACACACGGGAGAGCAACTATATTCTTGTGAATGTGTAACTCTTCCTTTTCAATATAATCAAGTTTGGATATTCATAAGCGAGCACACACTGGAGAGAAGCCATATATTCCTGAGACATGTGTGACGTTTCCTTTTCCCGTAAATCAGGTTTGAATAACCATAGGCGAACACACACAGGAGAAAAGCCATATTTCTGTGAAATATGTGAATCTTCCTTTTCAAGAAAATTAAGTTTGGATAGACATAGGCAAACACACACTGGAGAGAAGCTATATTCCTGTGAAATATGTCACTTCCTTTTCCTTAAAATCGAATTTGGATAGACATAGGCGAACACACACTGGAGAGAAGCCCTATTCCTGTGAAATATGTGTCTCTTCCTTTTCCTTAAAATCGAATTTGGATAGACATAGGCGAACACACACTGGAGAGAAGCCATATTCCTGTGAAATATATGTCTCTTCCTTTTCCTTAAAATCGAATTTGGATAGACATAGGCGAACACACACTGGGGAGAAGCCATATTTCTGTAAAATATGTGAATCTTCCTTTTCAAGAAAATCAATTTTGGATAGACATAGGCGAACCCACAGAGGAGAGAAGCCATATTCCTGTGAAATATGTGTCTCTCCCTTTTCCTTAAAATCGAATTTGGATAGACATAGGCGAACACACACTGGGGAGAAGCCATATTTCTGTAAAATATGTGAATCTTCCTTTTCAAGAAAATCAATTTTGGATAGACTTAGGCGAACCCACAGAGGAGAGAAGCCATATTCCTGTGAAATATGTGTCTCTCCCTTTTCCTTAAAATCGAATTTGGATAGACATAGGCGAACACACACTGGAGAGAAGCCATATTCCTGTGAAATATGTGTCTCTTCCTTTTCCTTAAAATCGAATTTGGATAGACATAGGCGAACACACACTGGAGAGAAGCCATGTTCCTGTGAAATATATGCCTCTTCCTTTTCCTTGAAATCGAATTTGGATAGACATAGGCGAACACACACTGGAGAGAAGCCATATTCCTGTGAAATATGTGTCTCTTCCTTTTCCTTAAAATCGAATTTGGATAGACATAGGCGAACACACACTGGAGAGAAGCCATATTCCTGTGAAATATGTGAATCTTCCTTTTCAAGAAAATCAAGTTTGGATAGACATAGGCGAACACACAAAGAAGAGAAACCATATTCCTGTGAAATATATGAATCTTCTTTTTCAAGAAAATTAAGTTTGGATAGACATAGGCGAACACACACAGAAGAGAAACCATATTCCTGTGAAATATGTGTCTCTTCCTTTTCCTTAAAATCGAATTTGGATAGACATAGGCGAACACACACTGGAGAGAAGCCATATTCCTGTGAAATATGTGTCTCTTCCTTTTCCTTAAAATCGAAATTGGATAGACATAGGCGAACACACAGAGAAGAGAAACCATATTCCTGTGAAATATGTAACTCTTCCTTTTCAAGAAAATCAAGTTTGAACAGGTCTATGAAAATTCATTGATGATAGAAGCCATATACATTTGAAACTTATTGCTCTCCATTTTCATTTACGTCAATTTTGGCAGCGCGCATGAAAAATCACACTAGATAAAACAACACTTCTGATTAACGGGATTATTTTTTATGAATTTAGTTAAATTTACAACCACAATTTACGTTGAGAATACAGATTTTAAGCAGACGCTAGAAAATTCGACATGATACATTCTTTTGTGATTAGGGATAAAAGCATTTAGAAATTAGGGAATAATTATATTTCAGTTAAACTAATCCACTGACAATACTTCCTCTTAAACAAATAAAAAAAAATAAAAGCCAATGCTTAAAAATAATTTTAAAATGTAGAAACCAAGCATGCAACCAATATACCAAAGTAATTAATTTGAGTTTTACAACAATTTCAAATTATTTAATAAAGTTAATTTTCAATTGAACTACGAGAACAACAGAAAACAAGGAAAAGGGTAACCCAAAGCCGAACTACTTAGACATAATTTTCCGATGCAGGTGTCTTTGAGGAACGGGAAACGATCTAGAAATCTTGTTAAAGAAGTGTTTACCAAACACGGTCATGTTCACAAAATATATTGTTGTTAATAAACCTGGAAAGTTGTTACATTTTCATCCAAGATAGATCTGCTCATCTATACATATCTAATCTTTGAAAGATACTTTTTAAACCACAAAATGCTCATTTTGTTACAAAAGCTAATTCTCTTGAAACCTAAATTTTCATAGAAAAGTATATTTGAAAAAATTCTTGTCTATGGAAATGAACGTTATTACCAGAGAGGTAACTATGAAATATTTAAAATCCTTCTTAAAGAATAATCTAATAAGTTTTTCACAATAGATGTGACTTTATGGTAAAATAAATGATACATTATATTCAGTGAAAAGTCGAAATATTTGTTGGCCATGTGCCACGTTTCTATTCTATGTAATAAATACAATTATAAAAAAAATCAAGACAAGTTAAGAATATTTAATTAACTTATATATTTTAAAATGTATATGTCGGCAAAAGGATTTGTTTTTAAGTTAGTTATTTTTCTTTCACACGTATTTCTGGCATTTTACGTCGTCTTCAGGAAGTAAAAAGGTTTGTCTTTGTTTTCCCTTTAATCTATATAATGGGGAATATTTTGCTAAGATTATGGTTCTTTTTAATTTCAGTATTTATGTTTGTGAATTTTCAGTGCGGTTTAATTTTCCGTGACCAATTTTAATCTCTGCAGGTGTTATTTCTCTTTTTCTTTTCTTTTTTTTTTCTTTATTATGTATATGTATATATTTCCGTTTTTTGTTTGTTTTCCTTTTATTAATTTCTTCTCCCTAAAAAAATTCATGATTGTTGATATACCATAAAATTTACCTGACTACTGAAATAATCTATCTATCTATGATAGTTGCTGTGCCATAAATTTCAACTGACTACTAATTTTCCTCCCAGGGTAATTGTGTGTTGAGGAGGTGTCTGTGTGTGTGTGTGTGTGTGTGTAGTTAAGTTCTGTTTTATTGTGGGTTTGGATTTTTCTATGAAATCAGTTATAACATAAAACAACAATACTTCCCACTTAAAAGGTTATTAACATTAATATATTTTCAGTGTTTAAGTATTCTTATCAAATTATTTTAGAAACAGATCCACTTAACCTATTTATGAGATCTGAACAAATACATCTACTTAAGTCTGAATGGATCTAGGATTAATGACAATGAACGGGTACGGGTACTCCATACTTCCTAAACCACCGGAACCAAAGCCTCATCATCAGTTGCATTTAGTTGTTATATCAAGGACTCTCCATTTTTATGGCAGCGGTGAAGATGAACTTGGATAATGGTAGTAAAATTTAAGTCACCGATATATTTATGGATACGGCTGATGGTGAAATTGTTCTGGGTGATTTATCCAAGAGAATTCAAAGAACTGATAAACAATGAACAATTGTTACAATTATTCATTTTCAACCGTCAAAAGTGTGCTTGTCCATTAGATACCACATGGTCATATGACTATCTCAGAAATTCTTCCGTGACCTCTCTCTGATTTTTGAACAGTAAAGATGCCCTCCTTTGTCTTTTAATATTAAGGATGTTTCTCTTGTCTGGTCATGATACAGTAATAATTTATTATACTATGTCTTGGTAAGGAAGACATTTAACCACTTTGTAATTTTGGTAAGTATATCATATATATATATATATATATATATATATATATATAAAATCTTCTTATATATTTACATGAACTGATCCTGATTTCATTCCGTTTACTCACTATGAATGTATCAGTGAATATATTAATGCTAATATTGTTTTCTTAGTGAGTTGGAAATATTGAATTGACCCATAGATGAGGCTGTAACAAATACGACCGCACAGGGTTTGTGCATATCTAGGATTAATGGCCATAAACATGTGCTTCTTACTACCCAAACCTTCAGAAATTAAGCCTCACCATCAATTTGGTTAGGAGTCTTACTCCTCTGAAAGTGGATATGGTGTGAATTTAATGGTGAAAATGAAATCACCCATATATTTATGGCTACAGCATTTAGTGAAATTTGTCTGGATGATTTATCCAAGAGAAATTAAAGAATTGTCATTCAATCAAATCAAGATTATTTTAAAGATTATTTAACAAAACAATTTCGTTGGTAAATGAAAACACACAAGAAAAAATTCAGTGCTTAAGAAAAGAATAAATGTCTATTGAAGAAGAATTTTTATAAGAAGGTTTATCCAGTATTTTTTGAAAATATAAAATATTGGAAGGTTCGTAATTTAATTTTTTCATTAATTTTTATCACTAGTGTTTTGCGAAGATATTAATTGGAACTGTTTCTATTCATAATTTGCCCAGATAATGTAATACGTATGCCAATTTATCAAATGAAAGAAATTGATTCACTCACAAAAACAGTCGAGAAGCAGATATCTACAAGAAAATATTTCTGATGAAAACTCCACAGATAATCGAGGGCTGTTACAAATACACAAGCTTAAGTCGAATCACTGCTGTTTACCCTGGAGCAATTAGCAAGAAGCACTGATCTTTTCGTGAAATTGGATAATTTTTCCACACTCACAGACACACACAAAGACAATATATATATATAAATCAATTTTTTTTATTTACAATGATTACAAGAATGAAAAAAACACATAAAGGTTTACGCAAAAATGTATACAGATCCGTTTTAAAAAGAAGATAAAACTGAAATACGAATATTTCTTATGAGTGAAAACACATTTACTAAAATAAATATTTGTCCTTCCAATACGTTAGTGAGTAAAGCAAATTAAGAAAACTTTTCTCGATCAAATAAATTTATCATTAATGCTTTTATTTATTTATTTTCTTTAAATCGGAATGTTTTATTAATTAAATTCATATGAAACATCTAGCTTCTTGTTTCAAGAATGAAATGAATATTCAGTTTTTCGATGGTTCTGATAAAGTCCGAAAAATAAATTTTATTGACAAGTGAAAGTTTATTTAACACACACACACACACACACACACATATATATATACATGTATGTATATATACACGCACATATACATATGTACACCCGTAGATATAAATATATACATATATACACTCATATACATGCAATCTGTATTTTCTATACAGGGTACAAGGAAATCAGACAAGATCAAAAAAGAAGAATCATGTTCAACAGAAGAAGTTTTGTTTTGTCCAGTTTGATTTTTCGAGTATGTTAGTAAACGTGATTAACTTGAAAATAGAGATTTACAAATTCACAAGAATAGGGTTTCTCTCATCTGTGCGTTTTCATATGCCTGTTCAAATTAAATTTTTTTAAAAAGGAAGAGTCACATATTTCACAGGAATATGGCTTCTCTCCCGTATGTGTCTGCTTATGCATATTCAAAGTTGATTTTTCTGAAAAGGACAAGTCACATATTTCACAAGAATATGGCCTCTCTCCAGTGTGTATTCGCCTATGACCATCCAAGATTGATTTTCGGGAAAAGGAAGAGTCACATATATCACAGGAATATGGCCTCTCTCCAGTGTGTGTTAACCTATGATTATCCAAAGTTGATTTTTGGGAAAAGGAAGAGTCACATATGTCACAGGAATATGGCCTCTCTCCAGTGTGTGTTCTTACATGCGTCTCTAAATGTTCTTGTCGTGCAAAGGAAGAGGAACACATTTCACAAATATGTTGCTTCTCTTTTTTGTGTCCTTCCATATCCACTTGAGCTCCCGAATTGGTTGAAAAGCTTGAGACACTCATTTCACAAGTATTTGATTTCTCTCCAAAATGTGTTTGTATATGCACTTTAGATTCCACCATATTTGAAAACGATGAGCTGCATATTTTGCAAGAAAATGGCTTTTCCTTTCTTTGTGTTTACATATTTCATTAGAATTTCTCATCCGGACAAGAAGACCAAGCGGTTTTACAAAATATTTCTCACCAGTGTTTATCTTCAAAGACGCAACCAAACTATGAAAAAAAACCCAATCCTTCCTTCAATAGAATATAATTTATCCCTGTAAATATTCAAATATTCGTTTGAAAGAGGATCTCTTTGAAAATCCTGATCCTCAAGAAAATACTGTATCAAAAGTGAAGAACTTCTCCGGTTTAAAAATCTGTAATCGATAAAACAAGAGAAAACTATCAATTAAGAGATGGAAAAGTACTAAGGAAATACAGTTTATAGAAAGTCATATATTTCAAAAAAAATTTTAGCAAATTTTTGAAAAATGCTTTATCGTTTTTTTGTGTATTAAATTTGAATTGAAATGGGTTCTATTACTCAAAATTAAAAAAGGAAACTACCTTACCTTTACGTTTGCATGTAGCGTTTAAAAAAAAAAGAGAAATCTGATATAGAGTCTTTCTTTCTTCTGAACGTAAACCCCTATAAGATACACATGCTCATAACAAATGGATTTTAAATCAACCTTTGACGTCAACGCATTAAACCAGCTCCTAGGGGAGCAGATTAAGTCAATATCCCACGAGAATCTTTCACTTAATGTTACAACCTTTAAATTTGCCATACATGTGCTCCGGGACCCATTCTCTCACAAATTCTCGTTACTCACGTAAAAAAAATGACTGCTATTTTTCAAGATGGTCATCTCATAAAAAGGAAAAAAAATGTTTTCAATGCTAAACATTCAAAGGATTGGTGGATAGATGCGAACAGATTTAGATAGATAGATAGATAGATAGATCGAAACACTCTAAAAAAAAAGAACCTGACTGTAATAGTCACATATTGATATTTACTAAGCGTAACTTAATCTGGAATTAAATCTAAAATGATATTAATAAAATTTATGCCTATTAGATTTTGTGATTACTGCAATCAACTAATTAAAGTGGGGAATTATATCTATGGACGATGCTCCGATGAAAATCTGCAATTCAGTTTGACCATTTTGTTTATATACAGTTAATTTCCAACTGAAATACAATTTTTAAATAAAATTTTTAAAAAAGCTTGAGTAGAATTATTTACAGATCCTTATACTAGTGTAGAATATTCAGCCAAAGTAAAGAAAGAAAGCCCCCCGCCACCAAAAATAGGGTAGAAACGAATACCTAAATGCGGATCCTCCTCCCCTCTCCCTTCAAAGCAGTAGCCCTACCAACTTCTATTTAAGTCCATAAGATGACATGAGACATAATATGATAAACCAAGCTAGGAAAGAAGGCTCATGTTCCACCCAAAGACAAGAGTCAAAAACTGGTCAGTAAAATCATATTGTCGTCTACTATATTATCATGCATGAATGATTTTATTTAAAAATTGTATTTTTGTTGTAAAATCACTGTTGAAGAAGGAAGTTACTTAGCAAGTAACAGAAACTGACCAAAATGTGAGCGGATATAAAACGCTCCTCTAGCCATTCTTATTTCGACCGAGCAGTTTGAACTCCATGCTTGTTTTGGGGTCATCAGGAGAGAATGTGCACCGTTTCAGGGCCTTCCTCTCGACGGTTGTATTTGCACATCGCCCCCACGCCCATCACTTACATGAGGCCCCATTAAAGCATCCTGTCAAATCAACGTCTTAAGGCGAAATATAAAAATTTTCAAATTTGCTCGCCTAATTAGACGAAGGAAGTTACTTACCAAGTATCAGAAATTCACCAAAAAGTTTAGAAATTAGAAGGTTGTTGCGCATTCGCGAGCAGGTGATGTTATGACGTGTTTATTTTGAAATGTTCCACGGGACATTTCTTTTATTCCATGTCCACATTGAATGGTTTTCAGTTATTTCAGTTAGAAGATTGTTGCACATTCGCGAGCAGGTGATGTTATGACGTGTTTATTTTGAAATGTTCCACGGGACATTTCTTTTATTCCATGTCCTCATTGAACGGTTTTCAGTTATTTCAGTTAGAAGATTGTTGCGCATTCGCGAGCAGGTGATGTTATGACGTGTTTATTTTGAAATGTTCCACGGGACATTTCTTTTATTCCATGTCCTCATTGAACGGTTTTCAGTTATTTCCGTAAGGCGTTTCATACTTTTGCTTCTATTGCGCCGATTTATTCCAACTTGTCCCCAAAATTCGTACAGAGTGCCGGCAACGAAGCCTCTTGCTAATTCCCACAGCTTTAACGGTAACACTATACTCTTCCTTTTCTAGTTCTTTTTTTGAGATTTTCATATTTGCTTGTTTTGTAAACGTGGCTTTGTTCTAGTCGGTTCTCAAATAGTATTGTTAATTCTACCAGGATGACCTTTGAGTTCTTCTTCGAAAATAGAACAATGTCTGGTCGCTGACCCTTATTAGATATTATTTTCGGGTAATCATTACACCAGCCAGGGAGGTCTGAAGATAACTTCCAATTTTCATCTAATCCATGAAGATTTTGACCGGGTATAGTTCGATGGTAAATCGATTTCTTTGAACCGACATATATTTTGCCCCCCTCAGTAACAAATTTCTGGGTTGACTTATTTGATTCAGGCTTCATCAAGCTCCGTATAATTCTGACCAGCTCGTCGAATACACTGTTGTGTCTCCAAGTGTATCTTCCGTTAGCAAGAGCTGTCTTATAGGAACTGAGGACGTGTTCCAATGTTTGAGGTTTCTCATTACACAGGGGACAGGTTGGATCGCTTTCTTTCTTCCATTTGACAAGGTTGCTCTTTGACGGAAGCTGGTCATATGTAGAACGTATTAAAAAACTCAACTTGAGTGGAGCCATTTGCCAATTGTTGTTCCAAGTAATAGACCTTTGCAGTGCCTCCTCCCAGCTTGTCCATTGACCGTGTTGGGACTGTTGTACTCCTTTTATGAATCTTTTGTTATCCTCTTCGTTTCTTACTTCCTGAATGACCATGTCGCGGCGATCTTTACCATAAGCTTGTGACCACCATTTCTTTTCATTCACTCCTAAACCTTGTCTCCCTGTTTGAGTGAGACCAATTACATCCTTGGAAGCTAGATTTTCCTAAGCACTTATAGTGTCTTTGACTTTCCACTTTCTTCCTGTTTTTAAGGTAGGGTTTAAGGATTTTATCACTTTATCCTTGGAGTCATCTGGCATCATCTGAAGTCTGACTTTACCGGATTTGAATTCCTCCATAATCGATTTCAGTGGCAATTTCAGTTTTGCTTGTCTGCACTGTACATTGCATCATTAGACAAACCTGGAAGTAACCCCAACCATTTTCAGGTATATTTATTTATCATTGCCTCCATCTTCTCAATTGCACTCGTAGAAATTTTATATACAAGGAGGGGGCCATAATAGCATTTGGATCAATACATGCTGAAGGCACCATACTTTATATTTCCCTTGCAGGGGACAGCGATCGATCTTAAGTAGCCCTTCTTATGAAGTTTTGGATGTCTCTTTTACTTGGTTGGTATCTTTCATAGACTGAACAATATCTGTGTCTTAAATGTAAAGGTAATTTTACCGTAAATCCAAATTAATATTTAACCTGGTCAAAGAAACTAACTTTATTAGAACCCAAGAACCTAAGCAAACGTTAAATAGAATGCATATAAGGATGCTAAGAAACATAAATTTAAAAAAAATGCTTTAATGAATAAAAAAAAAATAGACGTTGACTTTAACTAATTTAAGACTTAATAATTATAATCAGACCCCCTTTAAACGCTTCTTACTTCCTCCTCCCCGACCCAAAAAGAAATTTCACGGAATCCATTGGAAGCAGCGTGGTGGACGTAAAGGTACGAGGATGAAACATCTGACGGCTCAACACAATGCCTAACATGGTCCTGGGAGGTTCATCGAACAGGATCGATTAGTTCTATCGGGGAACTACTGCTGCTTATCTATAAGAGTGGCTTCTGTAGATGAGAATAAAAACAGCTATTGAAAGAAAACCATGACCCACACTCAAACCACATGTCCAAACCGCATTGCATTTCGCGCGGGTAAAAAAGAGGCGCATCTAGCTGAGGTTGGGGTCCTGGCCTCAGTGTTCGAAAAATCGGCTACAGAGCTCAAACAATAAAAATTGCTTAAATGCAAACACACAATACAAATAGCAACATTTAACGTTAAAACCTTAAATATAATAGGACAACTACCGGAGCTTACTTCATCTGCCATAGATGATAACATAGACATAATATGCATTCAAGAACACAGATACATAGCGAGGGCATTAAATATCACGATACCGGCAATGGATGGACGCTAGCCACTGCATCAACATGGAAAAACTCTGTCAATATAACGATAGGAGGAGTAGGTATGCTTATAGGACCACGAGCCCTAAAATCTCTAAATAGCATAGAGAAAATACACCCAAGGATGATGGTAGCTACTTTTAATGGCAGCCTCAATACAACAATCATCTCCTGCTAAAACCCTACCAATGTTAGTGAAGAAACTGAAATCATCACCTTCAACGATGAGCTGTCCTCTCTTGTGCGTAGTATCCAAGAAAAACAACGTTCTTGTCATTGGTGGAGACATGAATCCCTAAATATGGAAAACGGAAACCACAAATACAGCTTACACAACTCGTCCAACAGAAATGGACAACGTCTAACAGATTTCACCATAGAAAATCGATTAACATGCCACAATACAAATTTTCAAAAAAAGGAGGGAAAATTATTGACCCTAACATACGCGAACACTAATTATGCACAGATAGACTACGTCTTTATAGACAAGAAATGGAAAAATAGCGCAGTGAATTGCTAGGCTTGCTCCTAATTCGAGGGTGTGTCCTCCGATCACCGAATTGTCACAACAAAAATACTATTGAGTCTACGAAAGAAAGCCCTCCGAATAACAACCACCATACACTATGACTGGACCCTTATTGATATTATGGATATTAGAAATAACTATGTGATAGCATTAAAAGGCAAAATCGATGCACTACAGGAGAAAACAGAAACACATACACCGAATGACAATTATGAAAATTTCGTCAACACCCACTTCGAAACAAAGAAAAAAATAGAAATAAATCTAGAGTCCTATGAGAAACATTTGCGGTTAGAGAAAAACGTGCAGACATGAAAACTGCCACCAAATCCAATAGGAAGAATCCAACACAGATGCCCTGACATTAAAAAAAAAGCACAAAATGAATAAGCCAACATATACATGAAATAACAGACAGAATACATACAAAATTAGATAGATAAGATTAGAAACTCTGTTGAAGATAGACAATCTAGGACAGCGTGGCTAACGATAAACGAAGTGAATAGAAGGAAGAGCACTGCCAAAGCTAAACTGAAAGCTACCAACCAACACGAATGAATAAAATTGTGGAAAGAGCATTTCGAGAATCTTCAAGGAAACCTACCGAAAGATACTCATGATCTAATCATGGGAATTATTTGTAAGCAATTAGACATCAAACTAGGACCGTTTACTCAGGGAGAACTCGACTCACGACTTAGAAAAATTAAAAATACAAAAGCTGCAGGGCTTGATGAGATTCTTCCAGAATTATGGAAGACCAGACAATTCAATAACATACTGCTCCGACACTGCAACACAGTTTATAATGAAAACCTGATAAACAGATGGTTGAAGGAATGCATCCTCCCTTTCCCTAAAATGGTTTGACCTCTGATTAGCCAAGATCTACCGAAGTATAACACTTAGATCCATAGCAGCCAAAATATACAATGATCTACTACGCAACCGTACAGAACCCAAAATTGACAACATTCTTAGGACGAACCAAACTGGCTTCCGGAGAAATAGATCCACGACCTCACATATATTGACTATCCGTAGAATTCTTGTAGGCGTAAGGGAAAAAAAACAACAAGCGACAATAATAGTTGTTGACTTCACCAAAGCCTTTTATTCCATTCACAGAGGGAAGATGGAGCAAATTCAACTTGTATACGGCTTATCAAAAGAAAAAGTCGCAGGCATAATTATTCTCTCTAGAAATACCAAAGTGAAAGTACATTCTCCGAATGGAGACACAGACTACTTGGACATTGTAGCAGGAGTACTACAAGGAGACACACTAGCCCCGAACCTCTTAATCATCTGTCTACACAACGTGCTTAGGACATCGATTGATAAAATCAAAGAAAACGGTTTCAAGCTAACAAAAGAAAAGAAGCAAAAGGTACCCTGCAAAAATAATTACCGATGCCGACTACGCCGATGACATAGAGCTTCTGGAAAATGCACCCACCCAAGCCGAAACCCTACTGCATAGTCTGGAATGAGCCGCTGCAGGCATCAGCCTCCATGTCAATGCGCACAAAACGGAATATATGTGTTTTAATCCAAGAGGCGACATTTCCAAACTAACCAGTAACTCTGAAACTACTTGACAATTTCACCTACCTTAGAAGCAGGGTCTCACCAACTGAGACAGACATCGACACGTGATTAGCAAAAGCATGGATAGCTTACAACGGGCAATTGGTCATGTAGAAGTCAGACATGACCAATAAAATGAAGCGCAGTTTCTTCCAAGCAGTGGTCGTGTCGATACTGCTATATGGATGCACTACATGGGCACTAACTAAACGTATGTAGAAAAATCTGGACGGTAACTACACAAGAATGCTGCAAGCAATATTGAACAAATCCTGGAGGCAATACCCAACAAAGCAGCAGCTATATGGACACCTACCACTCATCACGAAAACTATTAAAGTTAGACGAAGCATACATGCAGGAAACTGCTGGAGAAGTAGAGACGAGCTCATTAGTGATGTACTCCTATCGACCCCATCACATGGCCGAGCAAACGAGGGCGACCGGCTCGCACCAGTATAGAGCAGCTCTGTGAGGATACGGAATGTAGCTCTGAGGACCTGCTGGAAACGATGAACGATAGGGATGGCCGGCGAGAGAGGGTCACGGATTGAACATTGATCCATTTTCATATTAGTCCGTCATCTGATTATAAGCAGACGACCAGGATTGACTTATCTTGAACAATGGCGGCTATTTTGGTTTTACCGGGCGAGAGAGGGTCACGGATCTCCGTGCTGATGGCATGACAAGATGATGATGATGTTTTATATAATATTTCATGAATACCTCATTTTGATTGCGATAAATAAATACTTTATTAATTGGTATCTATAATATTAATCAAGCTAAAAAGACAACAGTCATCAGAAATAGTGATAAATAAGATTGAACATCGTTCCATTTTCATATGAGTCCGTCATCTGATAATAAACAGACGACCAAGATTGACTTATCTTGAACAACTGCGGGTATTTTGGTTTTAACGTAGGTAACATGCTTTTCTGAGAGAACAGGTTCTGGAGCACAAGTACACCAAATTTGGTGCTTCTACCACCAAGGGAAAGAATAATTCAATAATTTGCTGCGCTATACCAGAATTCATAGCGATTACAGCTGATGAGAATATGTGGAGTCGAACATAGTCATTATCATTAAGAAAAATGCCCCTCCTCTTTCTGGTGGAAGTTTTCAGTGGCTGTTTTTTGCACTTTGTTAGTCATACAAAAAAATTCGCAGACTATCGACCAAGATGTCTTCACGGTTAGCAAGGTCAGACAACGAAAGTGTGATGTCTTTGTGGTTGGAGAATTTATGTTTTTTTTGTTCATTTCGCTTAGTTGAAAGACAAATGTCGATATTTATTTCGTTCTTATTTAGCATATTGCATTTGTCACGAAAAAAAGCAGTTAATGGTTAAAACATTCTAATGAGGAGGGTACGAAGTTTCAAAGCAGAATTAAATTTATTTTAGACTATCAAGATGACAATGAATAAAGTAGTTTGTTGTTTTCAAAATCGATAAATATAAGCAATGAAAGTAAAAACAGTTTATGGTTAAAACATTCTCATGAGGAAGGTATTAAGTTTTATAAGTGTTAAGTGATGAAACTGCACATTCTTAGGCGTCTAAGGATGTTGTATGTAGAAGATTGTGGACGAGAAGAAATCGCCATCACTTTTCTTAACTAGTAAAATATGTAATTTTTAAATGGATGAAAAAAAAATGAAGAAAATCACCGACACGAAATCTTATCTTCATGGTTAAATATAAGCCTAAAGTTTCTATATAATTCTAATGTAAACATACATGGGTGGCACTTATCTGTAAAAGCAGAATTAAATTTATTTTAGACGATCAAGTTGACAATAAAAAAAAGTAGTTTGTCGTTTTCATAGTCGATAAATATAAACAATGAAAGTTCATTAAAAAACTTACCAAAAGAACAACTGAAATGAACAATGATTACAGATAATTAGTTATACTCCATATTCAACATTATACATTATTAGATGTTTGAGAAAAAGTACTTACGTTAAAATGGCTAATATACGTGAATTGAAGTTAAATGAAGAATCAGTGGTCCCGACCAAAATATCGCTTTTCAGGAGATTCGACGGGTGAAGCCAGCAGTATTGTTTTCGTATTTATTTGATTATTAGTAGAAAAATATTTTAATAAAAAATACCAAAATTAAGAAGCGAGACGTTTTTCCTTTTAGAATGCAATTTAGAATATCTTCTTTAAGACTGAAGTTGTTGTTTGAATTAAAAAGGAAAAATATTTTTTATTTTTATTTCTATTTTTAACTAATTTTCCTTTCTTCAAGAGACAAGGCAAAAACTTATAGAGGAACGTTTTGGACACTCCCAGCCCTACTCACGAATGGTAATGCTTTTGATCATCCATACTTTAAAAAGAAAACTATTCGTCGCAATAAACTTTCATTGTTTATACTTATCAAATAGGAAAACAACAAACTATTTTGTCAACTCTTTTGTCTTAAACACATTTAAGATTGAAAAAACATTTTTATCCTACACGACAATCACAAATAGTCGCAGAGAGTGTTAGTGTGTGTGAGAGAGAGAGAGAAAGCGAGACCGAGTCATCTCCCTCGAAAAGGGATTCGAGCCCTGTACTCGATTTAACGAAGGAAATAATTTTTGTATACATGATTTATTCGGTCGATTATATTTGTTTTCTTGTCTATTCGTCGAATGATATTCTAAGAATCATTTTACTGTGTTTTTAATTAAAGATTTTTTTCCATTTTAATATTTCGCATATTATTGGGGATTTATTTTTGTAAATAAGAATCAATTAACATTTACATCACCCCAGAGTAAATGCTTAATTCGTACGTAGTTATGAATTCTATTGAATGATATACGTGTATTTTGGTGATTGTACCTCTAGGCTAAGTTGGTGCCAGGGGGAATATTCAGTCGATTCCCCACTCCCTTCAAAAAACAATATTAGCCTTAGTATATTCAATGATCAACTAACAGTGAGTAAACGGAAATAAAGATGAGTTCATTTACATATTTAGAAAGATTTGCTCTATAGATGATATGCCTAAAATAAGTAGAAAAACAGAAAAAAAATTAATTGATTGAGTGCAGAACAATAAATGATTTGGGGCTACTATTCTCAGCTGTCAACCCACAAATTGAAACTCGACATTTTTAGCGGCTCTTTTCAGTTCTCTACTCATGAAATAATAAGTTTGACTTATAAGATTGACTGAAAGCGTGAATTGCAGTTAATAGGTAAGTGATCCTATAGAAACCTTAGTTTGTGCTATGATATCATTTTAAGTTTCATTTAAAAAGAAGGCATATTTTCTAATCGAAACTTCATTTAACTATGACAAAAGCACATCCAAAGTAACCCATTAATGGTTTGTTTTACCAAGTTGGTTTCCCTCTCACAGAAGTTTATGGTGGACAGTTCTTTTTAGTTCATTAGTAATTAAGAGAATCTCGTATAAAATGGACCAATTTTTATTCGGAAATATTGGGTGGGGTGTTAGAAAACGATAGTGAAATAGCGGGAAGGATTGATGGAATCTTTCCCATGTGCTTTTCAGATGGTTCAGATGGTCGGAAGGCAGATGTTGATCATTATTCATCTAGTTCTTATTATATTTCATGTTTTGCCCAAAAAGAAAAAAAAAAAAAGAAAATCAATGGCAGGATCTTGGGAAGGGTACATATTCAAATAAGTCTCATGTAACAAAACTACGCCTTGTTGGGTCTTTGAAGAAGTTGAGAGGAGGAGATTTTCTTTGGTGATAGGAGGTCATTAACTCCACCTTCTTTTGAGCTAGTACAAAAGAAAATTAAAGTAAATTTTGACAGGCAGTATTATTCTATACGAGGACATTCAAATTTGTTTTGGACGATAAAATTGACAAGAAATTAAATAACTTGTTTGCAGTTTTCATCGTCGATAAACGTAAACAATGAAAGATCAGTAAAAGATTTGCCAACAGAACAACTAAAATGGACGGTGATAAGAGAGAATTAGTTTTTCGCAATATTTAACACGAAATATTCATTATTGAATAGTCACCCAAATTTACTGACTCACAACTTCGTAATATACGTGAACAGAGATTAATGTAGAATTGATTGTTCTGGAGAAAATAAAATTTATACCCATCATGAACGCTAAAAAGTAAAAAATAAAAATAAAAAAGGAAAATAAACCCTAAAAAATTCACTTTAACGATTTTCAGTAAAAAAAAATCATTGACGGTCGAAACACTGATCAAGAAATATTAATTCTTAAAAGATTTGAAAATTGTTTAATTGAAAGACAAAATTCGAAAAATTCTGTATTTCTTTTTCCATTGGCTAAAAAGAAAAAAAATCCTCCATACAATTCCAGCGTTTTTCCTACTAAAAAAAGCAATTAAAATACTAAAAACCTTTCCCTGCATTCCTCTTCTCTTTTTTTTTTCCTTTTTACCCTCCTCCACGCATAAAAATATACAATAAAAGTAAAAGAAAACAGCAATAACAAAATCACTCTCACAATTTACAGTTGAACAAATCAATGACACTCGATACGCTGATCGATGAATATCAGTTTTTCAAAGCTTTATTCAGTTGAATCCGAAAAACCTGTATTACTTTTTTCCCTATGCAAAAAGCAATATGTATATATATATATATACGTATACACCCATAGATATATATATACGTATACACCCATAGATACACACACCCATACACTCTACACATATTCACACATCTACATAAACCTACCTGCTCTCATATATAATATTAAGAAAATATTCCGATAACCCAAGTAACTATCAAAACTAATTGAAGATAAAATCTGCAAATTATCGGATAAAATATAAAATATTCAATGATTATAAATATTTACAAAACAACGCTTAAAAATCCTACAATTTACATCTTATTCTTAAGCTCCTGAAAGAAATGAACTTGAAAACCACCATCGAAAACTAATCAGATGGTAGACAAAAATTTGAAAAACCTTGTATTCCTTTTCCTATAATAGCTAAAGAAAATATTATATACATCATCATCATCATGTCGTGCCGCCAGCACGGATATCCCTGACCCTCTCTCGCCATTTCTCCCTTTCGTTCATCGCCTTTGGCAGGTCTTCAGGGCTACATCCCGTATCCCCACAGAGCTGTTGTATGTATGTTCGAGCTGGTCGTCCTGCTTTTGCTCGTCCATATGTGGGGTCCATAGGAGTACATCACTTACATACATAAATACACCCCCACACACATATACACATATTTATATGTGTACATACGCACACACGCAGTCACACACACGCATACAGAGCTACTATTGATACCATTCAATTCCTATTGCCCGATAAACTATAATAACTATTATAACTTGATTTAGAAGAAATCAACTATTTATCATGTAAAATATGTCTATTGCTTATTTGTAAATAATTACAAACCGGTTTCTTGATTATATCTTGTAAATTACGATGAAATCTACAGATTATCGTGTAAAGTATGTATTCAACGTTTGTGAGTATTTACAAAAAATATGATGAGCTTCAATGCAGCAAATAGCAGCAGTATTTAACGATACTGGCAATAGATGGACATTTGTTTATGAATCTTCTGGGAAAAACTCTGTCAATGCCGTCATAGGCGCTGTTGGAATGCTTCTCAGTCTTTGTGTGCTATAATCAGTTAAGAGCATTGAGAAAATATAGACGAGAATTACGGTAGCTACGTTTAACGGCAACCCCAGCGAAACAATCATTTCAATCTGTAGTCCTGCTAATTCTCCTGATGAAACGGACCTCATCCTCTGCTATAACGCGTTATCCTTCCTTTTTTCGTAGTATCTCCAAACACAACATTCTAATCATCGGTGGAGACAGGAATGCTCAAATAGGTAAAAATGAAAATAACGAATTTTTCTTGCATAGCTCGTCAAAGAGAAATAGGAAACATCAAACAGATTTCCCACTTGGAAATGGAATAACATGACTTAATATTAAATTCCAGAAAAGGAAGCGAAAATGATGGACCTATGCTTACACAAATAATGCTAAAGCACAGATGAATTACATCCTCATAAGAAATGGATTAATAGCGCTTTGAATTGTGTGGCATTTTCCTCTTTTGAAAATGTGTCTTCCGATTACAGAATTGTCTCAGCAAAGATTAGTCTGAACTTACGCAACAACAAAATGCAAACAACAAAAACCACATACTATGACTGGTTCTTGCTTAACAATAGAGATATTAGAGATAAATATACGATAACTCCAAGAAATATTTTCGATGCTCTTCAGGAGATATTCTAAACACTTACTCCGAATGACGAAATTGAGAACTTGGTCCATACCCAAATGAAAGCAGTAGCAGAATGCATACCAAACTAAGAGCCAAAAATGGAGTTCCGTTGTCAACATTAGCAGTTAAGAAAAACAAGACAGCATCAAAACAGCATCCCACTATAACAAAAGGAACCCAATTAATGTCAACGCTCAGAAACTCAAGAAGTCACAAAGCAAAGTAATTCACGCATACCAAAAAGAACAAACAGAATACATTCAACAGATCAATCAAATTAGAAAATCTGAAGAAAATAGACAATCACGAATAGCGTGGCAGACAGTAAAGAAAAGCTGCCAGCAATAAGAACCAATGTACATGTGGATAGCACATTTCAAGAATCTGCGGGGAAATCTTAAAAAATTACAGATAAACCAATCACGAAAATTATTTATAATCAACTAGACATCAAACTAGGACAGTTTACCCAAGAAGAACTTGACGTTGTGGGAACATAAATTCAAAACAGGAAACCTGCCTGTCTTGATGAAATACCACCAAAAGTATGGAAGACAAGGAAATTTGAAAACTTATTGTTCCAATACAGCAACGCCGTATAAAACTAGAACACAATAGACAGATGGACAAAAGGTTACATCTTCCCTTTCCCCATGAAACGTGTCTTCGGAATTGCCAAGAACTACCAAGGCATAAACCCTTATTTCCATTGCGGCTAAAATTTTAAATGCTCTATTACTCAACCGCATCGTATCAGAAATTAAGAAAATTCATTGGAAGAATCAAAATGGTTTTCTGAGAAACCGATCCACATCACAGATTTTGACAATGCGTCAAATATTAAGAGTTCGTGTAAAAAATCTCGAGGGGACACTCTAATTTGTAGATTTCTCCAACGCATTTAATTCCATATTCACTGAGAAAAGGAAGAGCAAATAATTCTAGCCTATGGTCTCTCCAAAGAAACTGTCAGAGGCATAATGATGCTCTCGAAAAACACGAAAGTAAAAATTTGCTCACCATATGGAGACACAGACATTTTGACAATGCTGCTGATGTTCTACATGGGGATATATTAGCCTCATATCTGTTCATAATCAGCCAAAATTACGTACTTTGTGCGTCGACAGATCTAATGAAATAAAATGGCTTTATATTAAGAAAGGCGAGAAGCAGGCGTTACTCCGCACAATCTACTACAGACGCAGACTACGCAGATGACATAGCGCCTCGGGCAAATACACCTACCCAAGACAAATTCCTGCTGCGTACTCTGGAGCTGGTAGCAAGTGTATTGGCCTCTACATGAATGCATACAAAACGGAGTACATCTGTTTAATCAAAAACGAGATATCTCTAAACAAAATGGTAGTTCTCGGAAACTGGTGGACATGTTCTTGGAAATCTCGTAGATTCCCGTGTCTCTTTCAAATATGTATTCTTTAAGTAAATTTTACCAGCAATTTTCATAAAATTTTAAACGAAGATTCTCGTTGATCAGAAAAAAGTTTATTTTTATCCTGTGCACAGCCAAACGTGACTTACTTATAATGAAGAGCTATAAACTTCACAAGAATGTGGTTTCTCTCATCAGTGCTTTTTCATATGCCTGTTCAAACTTGATTTGTGTGAAAAAAAAAGAGTTAGACATTTTACAGTAATATGGCTTCTCTCCAGTGTGTTCCCTTGTGACGATTCAAAGTTGTTTTTTCTTTTTTGCAAAGGAAGAGTAACACATGTCACAGGAAAGACGCAAGACGTCATTTAATGTCATTCAGTCAATTTTAAGAGAAAAACGTTCAAGACTGTAAGAAATAAGTTTGATAATCTACAATTATCTTATCCTTTAGTTCCACTAAAGTCAGAAATGAAACAGACATCATCGTTTCTACAATGAGCTATAATTTTCTTGTTCGAAACATTCTCGAATTAAACGTTTTAATCATCAGTGGAGACGTGAATGATCGCATAGGCAAATGAAAATGTAATAAAGTCTTTGCTGAACTCACCGAATAGAAATGAAGAATATATAACAGAGACCTTTTTTTTTCGAAAACAGACTTGTATGTCTAAACAGTAAAAGACAAGAAAAGAAGGGAAAACTATGGACTTACATCTGCGCAGAAAGAAGAAATAAACAGATAAATCATCCCGTTATGACAGGTAATCACTTATTAAAAAGAAATCAATGGACGGTAAGTGTAAGAAACAAAATTGCAACCACTGTACAACGATCGTCTCATGTTACAGTCACAATAAAGTCAGTGATGAAACGCACATCATCACATTCTAAAATGAATCTGACTTTTAATAAACGAATCCATTTATTGAAATTAAAGAAATCTGGCGATTTCTCCTTTGAATAGAGAAAGAAAGATGATTTTTGTGCTAAAAGGAAGAAGAAAGATTTGAGAAAAGAAGACAATTTTAAAATTTGACTGAAGTGAAGAAATTTGTGAAAATTTATTTATCTGTAGATAAAAATTGTAATAATTTGCACTTGGAAAACATTCTCACTTTTATGAATATTTACCAATAATTTACTAATAACTGAAGATAAATTAAAAGAGTTTTTAAATTACTTGTTTTTGTTTATTTATTTATTTTTACTCTTTAGAAGTTATCTTCTCAACTTTTCAAATGAGAAATGGGGACAAGTCTCCTTGGTGGAATGGCAAATGACATGAACTGTGATGTGGTTTGAACTTTCTTCGACCTATTGCAATAAACATCGGATTAATACCCTTTGGAAAAGCTATGAATCTTCCTTTATCCCTCTCAGAAATGTTTTTATGTAAAGTTTTATTTTACACTTGAATTTACATTTTGAGCATTTTAAATGAGGAATGGATTGAAGTCCCCTTGACGTAGTTTCAAACGTACTGGACTGTTACAGGGTTTGAACTCCAGTCACAGTATTACATTCAATTTCTGACGAATAACTTTGGAAAAAAAAAGAATCTCTATCTACCACTCCCATATATGGATTAACAATTATTATTACTTTGCTTTCTAAGAAAGTGTTTTGACATTAAATAAACCACAATGGTTGAGATACTATTAAAAACGAAGAAATCAATAAGAAATATTACAAACACTTATATGTAGGAAATGGCAGAGGGATAGAAAAATCCCACCCGGCTTTTTCTCACAGAATTTTTCGGTAGGTTGTTCTCTTTGGTTCATTAGTCATTCAAAGAAATCTCGAAGTCTATCGAGCAAGATACATTCAGAGTTAGTAACGTCAGAAAACGAAGGAGTGATATCTTGGTGGAAAACAAATATCGATATTTACTTACGTAGTTCTTTTTTAGCATATAGCATTTTCACGAAAATTGCAATTCATGGATCAATGGGGAGGGTACATAATTATGTAAGTCTAAAGTAAAAACTCCATCTATTAGGTGTGTGAGGACATTTTTTTGAAGAAGATTGCGAACGAACTCTGATGGAAAAGTAGTCTTAAGTAACTAAGAAGCAAACTTTTTCTAAAACCTTACACATGGACGTGGCAGGGTTAGCCGACCAGGACATTATTTCTGTGCGGACACTAGATGTTGTTTAGCAGACTTGCCAGGAACGATTGATAATAGGGACGGTTGGCGAGAGAGAGGGAGATAGAGAGAGAGTCAATGAATTTTTTGCTGACAATGTGACTTAATGATGGTGATGATGATTTATTTTCCAAAGGATCAACTAAAGAATCCCATTGGCACAATCATATGAGGTGCTAGGGCTTGACATAAGCAGTCGATTGATCGGATCGGACCTCTCTGACTGTCTGTCTAGCCCAGTAAGGACAAAAGGGGTGTGTTGATAGTGACTTGACTAGTTGGTTACCGTGTCAAGACCAACTCAGCTACAAGGGAATCGTTCTCAGGCATCATGTGTTGCCACCCAAAGCTAACAAATTATCCCGTGGGAGGAGTTTTACCTCTCAACAGGAATGGATTCACCGTATTCTACGGCCCGACCTGAATGGACGGAATCGCATTTGTGTAATCTTTTAGTCAAATACAAGAATATTTTATTGATCTCGATCGTTTGATTTTGGAGTGTTTGTAAGATGGCGACCGAGATGTTAGCTCCCATTTTTGAAAATATAAACAACTTGAAAACACAAGACGCAACTTCCAGTATTTTGTCATTTGTGTTCTATATCAATAAGAAATAATGGTTTTCATAATACAAAATGTCAATTATTTGTCAACTCGACCGACTCATTGGCCTACAAGGTAGAGTGTTCGCCAATGGTCCAGGAGACCAAGGTTCAATCCCAGGTCACGTCATACCAAAGACTTTTAAAATGTTACTTGATATCTCCTCGCTTAACACTCAGAAATATAACGTACGTATCAAGGGTAAAGTGGAACAATTCAGGGAAAAGAGAAGCGCCCTCTTCTACCCCTCGGTGTAGTAGCTATTGAAAAGGGATCCTCCTGGTCGCGCTCGACTACGGTCGCCAACTTTACTTTTATTTGTCAACTGAAGTTAACAAGGTGAGTTCCACTACAAAAAATGGTTTAATCTTGTATTTCCTTTAATTTATATAGTGGTGATTATTTTGATAAGGTTGAGGTTCTTTTTATTTTTAGGATTTGAGTCTGCGAATTTTCAGTTCGGTTTAATTTTTCTTGACCAATTTTAATCTCTGCATGTGTTGTTTCTCTTTTTCTATTTGTTCTCTTGGTTTTTTTTTTCTTTTTACATATATATTTCCGGATTTTTTTCCTTTTGTTACTCTTCTTCCACCTAAAATAAATCTATGATAGTTGATATACCATAACATTTAGGTGACTACCAATCTTCTTCCCACCCTAGTGCTTCTGTGTGTGTCTTTGTGTGCGTATACGTGTGTGTGTCAGTTTTTTTCTCTTTTATTACTCTTTTACCCTAAATAATCTGTGATAGTTGCTGTGCCATAAATTTCAATTTTCCTCCCTGGGTAATTGTGTGTTGGGGAGGTGTTTATGTCTGTCTGTGTGTGTGTGGGTGTATTTAAGTTTTTTTGTGGGTTTGGATTTTTCTATGAAATCAGTTCTAACATAAAAGAACAACACTTCCCCCTTACAAGGTTATTAAAATTAATATATTTTCAATTTTTAAGGATTCTTATGAAATTATTTTAGAAACAGATCCATTTGACCTTTTTATGAGATTCAAACAAGTACAACTACTTAAGTCTGAATGGATCTAGGATTAATGGCAATGAACGGGTACTCGATATTTCCTAAACCATCAGAACCGGAGCCTCACCATCAGATGCATTTTATTGTCATATCCAGGACTCCATACAATCGTTATTGTCTGTACATGGTACCAGGATATTTGAAGAGATCAAAAAAGAAGAATCACATTCAACAGAAGAAGTTTTGTTTTATCCAGTGGGATTTTTCGTGTGCACTAGTAAACGTGACATATTTGAAAATAGAGAACTACAAATTAACAAGAATATGTTTTTCTCATCTGTGCGTTTTCATATACCTGTTCAAAGGAGATTTTTGGGAAAAGGAAGTCACATATTTAACAGGAATATGGCTTCTCTCTTGTGAGTGTTCTATGATTATTCAAATTTGATTTTTGGGAAAAGGATGTGTCAAATATTTCAGAGGAGTATAGCTTCTCTTGTGTGTGTGATCGCTTATGCTTATCCAAACGTGATTTTCGAGAAAAAGAAGCGTCACACATGTCACAGGACTATGGCTTCTCTTCTGAGTGTGTTGTTTTATGAATATTCTAACTTGATGTTACTGAAACAGGAATATGGCTTCTCTCGTCAGTGTGTTCGCCTATGTCTATCTAAATTTGATGTTAGGGAAAAGGAGGAGTCACATATTTCACAGGAATACGGCATCTCTCCTCTGTGTGTTCGCTTATGTCTATCCAAAGTTGGTTTTTGGGAAAAGGAGGAGTCACATATTTCACAGGAATATGGCTTCTATCCTCTGTGTGTTAGCTTATGCTTATCCAAAGTTGATTTTTGGGAAAAAGGGGAGTCACATATTTCACAGAAATATGGCTTCTATCCTCTGTGTGTTAGCTTATGCTTAACCAAAGTTGATTTTTGGGAAAAAGGAGAGTCACATATTTCACAGGAATATGGCTTCTATCCTGTGTGTGTTCGCCTATGCTTAACCAAAGTTGATTTTTGGGAAAAAGGAGAGTCACATATTTCACAGGAATATGTCTTCTATCCTATGTGTGTTAGCTTACGCTTATCCAAAGTTGATTTTTGGGAAAAGGAGGAGTCTCATATTTCACAGGAATATGGCTTCTCTCCTGTGTGTTAGCTTATGCTTATCCAAAGCTGATTTTACTGAAAAGGAAGAGTCACATATTTCACAGGAATATGTCTTCTATCCTGTGTGTGTTAGCTTACGCTTATCCAAAGTTGATTTTTGGGAAAAGGAGGTGTCTCATATTTCACAGGAATATGGCTTCTATCCTGTGTGTGTTAGCTTATGCTTATCCAAAGCTGATTTTACTGAAAAGGAAGAGTCACATATTTTACAGGAATAAGGCTCTTCTCCAATGTGAATTCGCTTATGAATATTCAAACTTGATTTTACTGAAAAGTAGGTGTCACATATGTCACAGGAATATGGCTTCTCTCCTGTGTGTGTTCGCATATGAATATTCAAATTTGATTTTACTGAAAAGGCGGAGTCACATATTTCACAGGAATATGGCTTCTCTCCTGTGTGTGTTCGCCAATGAATATATAATGCTGATTTTACTGAAAAGGAGGAGTCACATATTTCACAGGAATATGGCTTCTCTCCTGTGTGTGTTCGCATATGAATATTCAAATGTGATTTTTGGGAAAAGGGGGAGTCACATATTTCACAAGAATATGGCTTCTCTCCAGTGTGTGTTCGCCTATGTCTATGCAAATGAGATTTTTGGGAAAAGGAAGAATCACATATTTTACAAGAATATGGCCTCTCTCCTGTGTGTCTCCGCCTATGATTATCTAAAATTGTTTTTCGGGAAAAGGAAGAGTTACATATTTCACAGGAATATGGCCTCTCTCCAGTGTGTATTCTTATATGCTTCTCTAAATCTGATTGTTGTGCAAAGGAAAAGTCACATATTTTACAAGAATATGGTTTCTCTCCTGTGTGTATTCGCCTATGATAATGTAAATGTGATTTTTGGGAAAAGGAAGAGTCACATATTTTACAAGAATATGGCTTCTCTCCTGTGTGTGTTCGCATATGATTATCGAAAGTTGATTTTAGTGAAAAGTAGGAATCACATATTTCACAGGAATATGGCCTCTCTCCAGAATGTATTCTTATATGCCTCTCTAAATCTGATTGTCCTGAAAAGGAAGAGGAACAAATTTCACAAATATGTTGTTTCTCTCTTTTGAGTCCTTTCATATCCACTTGCACTCGGGAATTGGTTGTAAAGCTTGAGCCACACGATTCACAATTCTCTCCAAAATTCGTTTGTATATGCACTTCGGATTCCATCATAGTTGAAAGCGACGAGCCGCATATTTTACAAGACAATGGCTTTTCTTTGATTTTTGTTTGCATATTTCATTAGAATTCCTCACCCGGATAAGAAGCCCAAGCGATTTTACAAAATATTTCTCACCAGTATTTATCCACATAAACGCCACCAAACTATGAAAAAAAAAAACAAAAAAAACAAAAAAACAGTCCTTCCTTCCAAAGTATATAATTTATCCCTGTAGATATTCACATATTCGTTTCCAATAGGGTTTCTTTGAAAATCCCGCTCTTCAAGAAAATACGGTATCCAAAGTCAAGATATTCTTCCAGTTAAAATCTGTAATAGATAAAACAAGAGAAAACCATCAATTAAGAGTTGGAAAAATAAGAAAGAAATGCAGTTCATAGAAGTCATATATTTTAAAAAGAAAAGTTTTTGCAAGTTTTGGAAAAATACGTTATCAGTTTTTTTGTATGTGTATTAAATTTGAATTGAAATGGGTACTGTTACTCAAAATCGAAAAGGAAACTACCTTACATATAAGTTTGCATGGAGCGTATTACAAAAGAAAGAGAAATCCGATATAAAGTCTCTCTTTTTCCTTCTGTGGACGATGCTCCGATGAAAACCTGCAATTCAGTTTTACCATGTTATATATATATATATATATATATATATATATATATATATATATATATTGATTTTACAACGAAAATTCAATTTTCAAATGAAATAAAAAACTTGGTTAGGATTATTTACAGACCCCCATACTAGAGTAAAATATTCAGCATAAGTAAAAAACGAAGGCCCCCACCCGCCAGAAAAAAAGGGTAGAAACTAATACTTAGACGAGCCTCCTCCTTCCCTCTCCATTCCAAGCAGTAGCCCAACCAACTTCTACTTAAGTCCATAAAATCACACGAGATAAAACATGATAAACCAAGCTAGGAAAGAAGGACCATGTTCCACCCAAAAAAGTCAAAAACTGGTCAGTAAAATCATATTGTTGTTCACTGTACTATCATTTAAAATGGATGAAGGATTTTATTTAAAAATTCTATTTTCTTTGTAAAATTTCTGCAGTACAATATGTGTGTCTTCTCTGTAAAAGCAATTTTACCGTAAATCCAAATTGATATTAACCTGGTCAAAGAAACTAACACGATTAGAACCCAAGAACCTAAGCAAACGTTAAATACAATGCCTATAAGGATCGATTAGTTCGATCGGGGAACTACTGCTGCTCATCTATGAGAGTGGCTTCTGTAGATGAGAATAAAAACAGCCATTGAAAGATAATCATACCATGACCCACACTCGAACCAAATGTCCAAACTGCATTGCTCTTCATGCGGGTAAAAAAGGGGCACTTCCTGCTGAGTTTAGAGTCCTAGCTTCAGTGTTCGAAAAATTAGCTACAAAGCTTAAACAACAATTACTAAAATGCAAACACACAATACAAATAGCAATATTTAACGTCAGAACCTTAAATAGAATGGGACAACTATTGCATCTGCCACAGATTATAACATAGACATAATATGCATCCAAGAAAACAGATACACACATAGCAAAGATATTAAATATCAAGATAACGGCAATGGATGGACGCTAGCCACTGCATCAGCATGAAAAGACTCTGTCAATGCCATCATAGGAGGAGTAGGTATACTTATAGAACCACGAGCCCTAAAATTGCTAAATAGCAAAGACAAAATACACCCAAGGATAATGGTAGCTACTTATAAAGGCAACCTCAGTGCAAAAATTATCTCCTGCTACCGCCCTATCAATGTTAGTGAAGACACTGAACTCATCGCCTTCTACGTTGAGCTCTCCTCTCTTGTTCATAGCATCCCTAAACAACGTTCACGTCATGGGCGGAGACATGAATGCCCAAATAGGGAAAAACGGAAACCACAAATACAGCCAACACAACTCGTCAAACAGAAATGGACAACATCTAACAAATTTCACGATAGAAAATACATTAACAAACCTCAGTACAAAAAAGGGAGAGAAAACAAAGGAGCGACTCATACGCAAACAATATCTATGCACAGATAGACAACGTCTTTATAACAAGAAATGGAAAAATAGCGCAGTGAATTGTGAAGCTTACACCTCCTTCCCGGGTGTGTCCTTCGATCACCGAATTGTCTCGGCAAAAATACGACTGACACTACGAAAGAATGCCACCCGAACAACGACCACCATACACTATGACTTGGCCTTTCTTAATAACAAGGATATTAGAGATAAATTTGAGATAGCATTAAAAAACAAATTCGATGCATTACAGGAGAAGACAGAAACACTTACACAGAATGCCGAATATAAGAATTTCATCAACGCCCATAAAAGCAGCAGCAAAATTCATACCAACAAAACATAGAACTAAATCTAGAGTCCCATGGGAGACATTAACTGTTAGAGAAAAACGTGCTGACGTGAAAACTGCCTCCATATGCAATAGGAAGAAGCCAATGAACTCAAATGCCCTGAAACTAAAAAAAAGCACAAAGTGAATAAGCCAACATATACCTAAAAGAACAGAGAGAATACATACAAAATCAGATAGATAAGATTAGAGACTCAGTGGAAGACAGACAATCTAGGATAGCATGGCAAGCGAAAACGAAGTGAGCAGAAGGAAGAGTACTGCCAAAGCTAAACTGAAAGCTACCAACCAACACGGACGAATAAACTGTGGAAACAGCATTCCGAAAATCTGCTAGGAAACCCACCGAAAGTTACACATGAATCAATCACGAGAATTATTAGTTAGCAATTAGACATCAAACTAAGACTGTTTACTCTTGAAGAACTCGACTCAGTACTTAGAAAAAATTAAAGATAGAGAAGCCACAGGACTTGATGAAATTCCCCCAGAAGTATGGAAGATCAGGCAATTCGACAACATACTGCTTTGACACCGCAACACAGTTTATAATCAAAACCAAATTAATGTTCAACAGGTCAACAGATGGATGAAGGGATGCATCATCCTTTCCCCCTCAAAAATACGACTTCGGATTAGCAAAGAACTACCGAGGTATAACACTTACATCCATAGCAGCCAAAATATACAATGTTCTACTACGCAACCGCATACAACCCCAAATTGACAACATTCTTAGGAAGAAATAAAATGGCTTTCGGAGAAATAGATCTATGACATCACAAATATTGACTATTCATAGAATCCTTGAAAGAATCGACTCACATACGGCCTACCAAAAGAAACCGTCGCAGGCATCATGATTCTCTACAGAAACACCGAAGCGAAAGTGCATTCTCCGGATGGAGACACATACAAAGTAGACATTGTAGAAGGAGCACTGCAAGGAGACACACTAGCCCTATACCTATTTATCATCTGTCTAGACTACGTGCTTAGAACATCGATTGATAAAACCAAAGAAAACGGTTTCAAGCTGACAAAGAAAAGCAGCAGAAGGTACCCAGGAAAAACAATTACTGACGCCGACTACGCCGATGACATAGCTATTCTGGTAAATGCACCCGCCCAAGCCGAAACCCAAGCGCATAGTCTGGAACAAGCTGCTGCAGGCTTCAGCCTCATGTCAATGCACACTGAACGAAATATATGTGCTTTAATCAAACAGGTGATATTTCCACACTAAATGGTAGCTCTGAAACTAGTTGACAAGTTCACCTACCTAGGAAGCAGTGTCTCATCAAGCGAGACGGATATCCACACGCATCTAGGCAAAGCATAGACAGCTATCTATAGAAAATCGATCATATGGAAGTCAGAGCTGACCAATAACATGAAGCGCAGTTTCTTCCAAGCAGTGGTCGTGTCGATACTGCTATATCGATGCACTACAAGGACGCTAACAAGACGAATGGAGAAAAATCTTGACGACAACTACACAAGAATGCTGCGAGCATTACTGAACAAGTCCAGGAGGCAACACCCCACAAATCAGTAGGTATACGGCCACCTACCACCAATCACGAAAACTATGAAAGTTAGACGAACCCGACATGCAGGACACTACTGGAGAAGCAAGGACGAGCTTATAACTGATTTTCTCCTACGGACCCCTTCACATGGCCGAGCAAAGCATGGTGACCAGCTCGAACTTACATACAGCAGGTCTGTGAGGATACGGGTTGTAGCCCTGATGACCTACCGGAAGCGATGAACGATAGGGAGTGGTGGCGAAAGAGTGTCAGGGATATCTGTGCAGATGGCATGACAAGAAGATGATGATCATGTTTTATTACTATTTCAGGAACATCACATTTTGTTAACGATAAATAAATAACTTAATAATTGGTATCTATAATATGAATCAAGCTAAAAAAGATTACAGTTATAACAAATAGTGATTAATGAGATTTAAAATTGATCCATTTTCATATGAGTCCGTCATCTGATTATAAGCAGATGCCCAAGATTGACTTATTTTGAACAATGGCGGCTATTTTGGTTTTAACCTGGGTACCGTACTTTTCTGAGAGAACAGGTTCTGGAGCACAAGTACCACCAAGTAAAAGAATAATTCAGTAATTTATTGCACCATACCAGATTTCATAGCGATTACTGCCGATGAGACCATATGTAGTTTTTATCATAGAGAAAAATGCCCCTCCTCTTTCTGGTGGAAGTTTTCTGTGGCCAGTTTTTTGCACTTCGTTAGTCATACAAAAAATTTCGCAGACTATCGACCAAGATGTCTTCATTGTTAGCAAGGTCAGACAACGAAAGTGTGATGCCTTTGTGGTTGGAGAATTTGTTTTTTAGTTCTTTTCGCTTAGTTGAAAGACAAATGTCGATATTTACTAATTTAGTTCTTATTTAGCATGTTGCATTTGTCACGAAAAGAAAAGCAGTTTATGGTTAAAACATTCTAATGAGGAAGGTACGAAGTTTTATAAGTATGAAATGACGAAACTGCATATTTTAGGCGTCTGAGGACGTTGTATGTAGGAGATTGTGGACGAGAAGAAAAAATTCCCCCCACACTTTTCTTAGCAAGTAAAATATGTAATTTTAAAATGCATAAAGAAAATCACTGAAAAAGAACCTTATCTTTATAGTAAGCTTTTAATTTCTATATTATTCTCAAGTAAACATATACGGGTGGCACTTATCCGTAAAAGTAGATTTGTTTTAGACAATTTGTTTTAGTTGACAATAAATAAAATAGTTGGCTTTTTGTTTTCATAGTCGATAAATATAAACAATGAAAGTTCCCAAAAAACATTCACCAAAAGAACAGCTGAAATGAACAATGATTACAGATAATTAGTTATACGCCATATTCAACATTTTACATTATGAAATATTTGAGAAAATCTACTTACGTACAAGTGGCTAATATACGTGAATTGAGGTTCAATGAAGAATCAGTTGTCCCGACCAAAGTGTAGCTTTCAAGCAGGTTCGACGGTTGAAGCCAGCAGTATTGTTTTCGTATTTATTGAATTCTTGATAGAAAAATCTTTTAATTCAAATTACCAAAATTAAGAAGCGAGACGTTTTTCCTTTTAGAATGTAATTTAGAATATCTTCTTTAAGAATGATGTTGTTTGCATTAAAAATGAAAAACTGTTTGATTTCTGTTTTTATTTTTATTTTTAATCAACCTTTCCTTTCTTCATGAGACTACACAAAAAACTAATAGAGGAACGTTTTGACATCCAAACAAACTCACATCCACAAGAAATGGCTAATTAATCCATTTTAATCATATAAGTCCCTTGAAATTTCAAAAATGTTGAAGTGATTGACAATTTTGTTCTTCCCAACATTTTTTGACCATATTAATTTTTGTAGTTTAATCATTTAGTGATGTGGTTAACAAAGGAAAAAAAATCGGGTTAAACGTTTTTGTTAATAGTTTAAAATTAACATAAAAAATAATGTTTTGGTTTGTTTATTTAATGGCAGATCAACCACTGTAGGTTATTTAATGCAAAAGCCATCCTTTTAAAAGAACAGTAGTGGTACAATTTAACCCATAGCTAGGAGGAAAAGGAGGTTTATAACTTTCCCAAGGGTATTTGTCCGAAAGTGGACATAAAAGCGAAATCGAAACTCGAACTCGCTTACTACAAATCTTCAGATCATTGATTTAACCATTACACTACGAGGACACCACCTCAGACGAATTTGACTTATTAGATATATGTATTTTATGCTTCATAGACTTTTTAGTCTGCGTTCTTATTGGACGATACTTTTTACGGAGGCCCGCACGAGAAATAAAAACAAAGGCTAAAGAGAGACTTATGTTTTGAAGGGAATATATTACTATAAAACCATGAATGATAACGCGTTTGATCATCCATACTTTAAAAAGAAAATATTCATGGCAATTTTTATCAAACATTCATTGCTTAAACTTACCGACTAGAAAAAGAACAAAATATTTTATTTATTGTCAACACTATTGTCTGAAAAATATTCAAGATCAAAATATAATTTCTATCCTACTGGACTATCACGAACAGTTGCAGAAAGAGAGAGAGAGAGACAGACAGACAGACAGACAGACAGAGACAGAGAGACAGGGAGAGAGAGAGAGAGACAGAGAGAGAGGCTGAGTCATCTCCTTTGAAAAGAGATTCGAACCCTGTACTTGATTTGCCGAGGAAGATATTTTTATATACGTGATTAATTTGATCGAATATCTTTCTTTTCTTCGCTATTCGTCAAATAATATTCTAAGAATCATTTGACTGTATTTTTAATTAAAGATTGTTTCCATTTTAATATTTCACATCTTATTGGGGATTTATTTTTGTAAATAAGTAGTAAATAAGTAAATTCGTACGTAGTTATGGATTCCATAGCGTGATATACGTGCATTTTGGTGATTGTACTACTACGGTGGGCTATGGTAAGGCTCACCACTTTTATAATTGATCGTATCAATTAAGGTGACCTGTTTGGATCTATTTAGCTAGAGTAGCAGTTGCACTTGTCTTGGTAGTGAATGGTGTTAGGTTCGTGTTGGAACAGGATTATTATTTTTTTTTTTTTGATTGAATTTATTTTTCTTTTAAGGAGTTATTGTTAGCAGATTACATTCAATAATTTTTTTAGAAGCCTATATTCAATTTGTTTTTATTTTAACCCAACACTGGAGATGTGAGGATCTGCGATGATCTATTCAACTAAGCAATTTTGGGAGAGATCCGGCCGATAAAAAAAGTTGATGAAAAGTTGGCCAAATGTAAAGACAGCAAAATATTTCTCAAACTTTATGAAAAACTTGGATTTTGACAAATCCTGCTGGATAAAGAATATAGACTTGTCACGAAGTGACACCGTTCGGTCAGTATTATTTTTAACCATCTTCCATTTGGAATTAGTTCCCCACCGAAAATCTTCCATCTCACGATGTTAAGAATTCTAAATGGACTGGAAGAAACATTATTTAATATCGATGACATCTTTCAACATAGTTCCAGCCAAGACCAGTACAAACGATGTGAATTAGATGGACGATTTCCCAAATTTAAATTGGTTTTTCTTAGTCACGTAATGAAAATATAATTCAGAATCATTCGTAGATCCTTCGAGCTTTACTTAAAGTGATAAGTATCTTCTAATTGATTCTTACTTCAGCAGATCACTCACAGGTCCCTCACTGTTTTTTGAGATAGGTGTTTTCTTTCTCTTTCACCACAAAATTACTCATACATTTCCAGATAAGTTATATCTCAATTGTCTAACGGAGATAGGAAACATTAATTATAATCAAAAATCAAACTATTTTTAATTTTAATCTAAATAACAAGTTAATCTTTAAACTAGATATTCTAAATTAAATTCATGAAGAAAAAATTTCTCACTTTTTAATTTTTGTATTACATTATAAAAAGAAGTCAATAAATACGAAAACAATAATGCTGGCTTAATCTGAAACCCTGCTTGAAACCATATTTTTGCCGGACAACCTATTCTACATTGAATCTCAGTTGTCGTATATTACGTACTTGTAAGTAAATTTTATTAACTATTTAATAATGTATATTTCGTGTTAAATATTGTGTATAACTAATTCTATATTATCGCTGTCAATTTTCGTTGTTCCGTTGTAAAATCATTTACTGATCTTTCATTGTTTATGTTTATCGTCTCTGAAAAGAGCAAACAAGTTATTTAATTTGTTGTCATTTTTATCGACCGAAACAAATTTGAATGTCCTCATATAAAATAACTCATCCTGTCTAAATTTACTTCAATTTTCTGTACTAGCTGAAAAGACACGGGGTGCAATTACTTCGTAGCACTTCAGAAAATCTCCTCCCCTCAACGTTTTTAAACTCTTTACAGTTTTAAAGTTTTGTCAATTGAGACATATGTGACCAAGTCGCCACTCCATGAGAAAATTTCAGCCGGAGATTTTTTGTTTTCTTTTTGGGTAAAACTTGAAATATTATAGAATAAGAACTAGATGAATAATTATCAATATTTGTCTTCCAGCCATGCGAAAAACAAATGGAAAAAATTCCATCAATCCTCCCCGAAATTTCGCTATAGTTTTCTCCCCCCCCCCAACTCCAAAGCCAATGAAGAAGTCTTGGTCTTTAATAAACGAGATTACTTTTATTGTTCAATGAACTAAAAAGAATCGACTCCCATTAACTTCTGCGGGAAGGAAATGATTTTGGTAAATCGAAACGTTAATAGGTTTAATTGACGAAGCTTTTGACATAATTATAAGAAGTTTCGGTTAGAAAATATTGGTAATTTTAACATAATAACGAAATTAAATTCATAATTAGCACTTGTTCTACAATTATTTTTTAAGTGATATTTACTGTAATTTAGAAAGATAGTGTTATATAACTAGTTATATTATTTTGTTTCTTTGGGGATTTTTGTGGCATAACTTAGTTAAAATATAAAAAAGAAAGAATCAAATAAATAAAATCAAGATCTGTTTTTCCACTCATCGAGTGGAAAGCCCACCCATCCAGGAACTTAGCAACATTATGAAAGGATCAATCAAAAGGCCCAACTCATGCTCCCTTCCTCTACCGTATCTGTTTCTTGTTCTCTCCCGAGTCTCTCTCTGACTGACGATGCACGGTTCGACCCTTATCCTTTTTCATCGCTGGTTAGCGTGATGGCTGCTACACTCCCACCCTGACCTCTCGATCGAACATAATGCTGGGCAGGAGTGGCCTTCTGGTCCACGTAATCGTTAAAAGCGGAGCGTGCACCACAGTGTCCGCCTCTGAATCGTCCGACTAGCAAGCAGTTATATTTTCGGGAGTACCACTGCCGCTATCTATTGATAGCTCGTCGATAGACGACTCATTACTTTTAGCGGTCGCTGAATGTCCCCTCTCCAAAGCAGGGTGGAGATCAGATACGCGACGTGGGATTCCATCGACCAGGACAAATTGTTGACTGACCACATGATTCACTTGCCCACGCTTGAAGCTGATGGTACATCGATTATCTAAGGGTTTCATCCAGACGGGATCCCACACATCATATGACCCGCAAACGTCTGTGTCAATTGCCTTTGCTCAAATCCAGTTCGTGTAGAAACAGTGATGCACAGCTTCCTAGCAGCGATCCTCTTGATGCTACGATGACTAATTTTTGTGATACTGTTATCTAATGGTACATACGCGCATTGCAGCCATCGTCGGACCTCAATTCGTGCAGACATTGGCTTACTTGCTGGTTGCAAAAGGCGGTGTCGTTGTTGGCCAAAATCTCCTCCGGTGATCTTCGTTCGTAAAAGACGAACGATAGCTGTCGATGAACGCTTACCGGATCTTTCTGTGCTAATGGTCACCAAATTGCATAACGGGTGTGTCCACAGTCGATGAGGATAAGAACGTGTTTGCCACCATAATGGATGACATCCATTCCAACCCTTTGCCACGCATCACTTGCTTCCAGTCGTCCTTTTTGCACCCAGCTTCACGGCAACCAACAATTTGTGGAACACTCATGTCACCGGCTCGGAAAGGTTGCTGGACGACGTGACCAATTCGACACTGACTGTCAGATTATACTCTGAGACGAGACTCTTTAAGCCTTCGCCTTATCAGCATCTCGCTTGCTGACTTGGTGCGTATTCTTGCATTTCCAGTCAACTGTGGCTCAGTATCTGTGATGGTTAATTATTTTATTACCTGGTTTGATTAGGCCACGAGTTTTTCAGTTCGCTGTTAAGTTATATAAACTCTTTGAGTGGAAAAATAAGTCAAATTGGAAAGTTTAAGAGAGTACATAACGTTCAACACACGAAGGCCAAAATGTAAACAAAATGGATTCATATCTTGTCTGTGACAGGTTTGATTGGAGAAATAAAAACAGTGATTTTTGGACACGTGAAAGATGATCCAATAATTTAGCAAGATGACATCACCCCCGCCGATATCCTGACTTTAAATATATAAAAATTAGCGAATTTTGAAAAAGTAATCAGTTAGAATTTTGCATTCAGAAAGTTCTATCGAGCTGGGAGGCGTGTCTCTTTTTATCTATTCATAGACCCTTACAGATTCTCTCTCTCTCTCTTTCTCTCTCTCTCTCTCTCTCTCTCTCTCTCTCTCTCTCTCGCGTCCTACTGTTTGCAGTCTGAACATTGAACAATAAATAATTGTTAATTGTTGATGGAGAATTCTTCTTGTTTTTGAGTTGCCAAGAGCCAGGTTGCTTTGTTCCAACCGAACACCCCAACCGTCTGAAGAAGTTCCGGATGGATTGTGTCTTTCTTTGTCGATGGATCTTTCAAACACAGTGTGGGAACATACAGTACTGATAAAAGAACTATTCGAAAATGCATTTGTCACTGTTACCAGCATTCGACCCTCAAAATCCCTGACACAGTCAGACGCAGGATTCCACAGTAAAAACCCACGACGCCACCATAAATAGGATTCGACCCCGAAAATCAACGGCCAAGTGATGGTACTACATTTGTAACCGTGCAATTATATTAAGCACGTTGTAGTATTACGTTTGTTGCTGTGACCAGCATAGTACCACATTTGCTACTGTGCCCAAGATAAGGATCCAGACGGTAAAAAAAAGCATTGTACCGCAGACCTCGTCGGACACCCAGTGGTTGACACAAAGCGTATTGGTGCGCAGGTGCAACTTCTTTCCTGCCACTGTAGTACTAGTTTGACGCCATTCACTACAGCTTTCAACTTGGCAAGATTGATGTGCCGTGAATTGTTCGTGGACTGCAACCAACATGCATCTTCCAACACGACCCCGTCCTTCTCCAACAAGAATCCGATATGTTCATTTCTTCCCAATTGACACACCACTCTCGTTTAGCGGGGTCCACGTGTGTCACTCTTTCAAAACTTTCTGCAATCATTCGTGTGAGGAGAGCATCAATGGTCGCCCCATCCTGAGGTTACCGCATTCGCCCTGCGTTTTATTACACCCATTGCGGCACGAATCCAACCATACTCAGGCAAGTGGCCGCAAGTTTTGCGTATAGGGAAAAAATCCTCCTTGTGAGAAATTCCGGAATGCCCGGAACCACACTTCCCCGTCTCCATCGGAGGGTGTCTTCCTCTCCTCTGACGTCCAGGACCAGTACACGTGCTCTGTCTTCAAAACTCTCTGGATCCTTGCAATCCAGTTCAAACTGCCAATTTCGCTTGGATTTGCGACTCTGGATTGACATCGATGTACACCGTCGTCACCGTTTTTACCGTCTCTTCTTGTGACAACACAGCAGTAATGACGGTTTTCAAGATTTGCGACACGACACTCAAGCCGAAACCCAGTCAAGTCAGCACTTTTTGCTACGAAACACCACCATCTGAAACGGCCATAAAGGCTGATCTGATAAAGACCTATCTGCATCTGTGTACTTAGGCTAAACTGAATTGTTTGAAATAGAACTGTTTATTTGTATAAAAATGGGTTTGTCATTAAATAACCTACAAAGGTTGATATATCATAAAACCCAAAACAAAATAAACAAACATTTGATCCAGCTATATTACATTTGATTTTTTCTGTGGTCATTCCTGCAATTTGCTCGCACATAAATCGGCATCGGCCGTGTCAGCCTCAGTGTATTGCTTGAGCACACGATAATCCATGTCTGTTCGTACCTTCGACTTCTTCTGTTGTTAATTGTCATTACAGGGATCAGACCTCTGGGAAGTCCAAGCTTTTGGTCTGGGTTCGGGATCAACCAGCCATCTTTGATCCAAGTGTCAAGCTCCAGTTCGTTTGCGATCCTAACTTTTGTGGCTACGGTGTACTCTGTGACGCAATCCGTAACTTGATTTGCTCCTCATCATTCGTCTGTTTATAGTCCAATTCCTCAGGCGTCGAATGAACTCTACCAGGAATTACATAGTTCTAGCTCGTGTGATGAGGACAACACCCAGTGCCTTGACAGCTTCTTTTGTTTTTGCAATCCTTAGCGATGTGACCAATCCGTCCATAACGGAAGCAATTCGCTTTGGTTTGTTGGTCCAGCCTGGAGGAATTTGTATTGCCATTTGTATTGCCACTCCGCGCGGCTTTCCCAGTTCTGCTTCATCCCTGACGATGGCCTGGGCACGCTCTTGTAACTGCTCAATCGGCGTTTAATCGATGCTCGTGGACGCCTTGAGATGTTTCTCCAGCCGAGCCGGGAGTTCTATCAAGGAAAACAAATATAAAAGTCCATTTAAGTAATCCTCCAAACTGAACTGTCAGCCTCTTTAGTGCCACAAAGAAGACATCCACTGTCTCACCTGCCATTAATGTCCAGGTTGTAACGCGTTCTTACGCTACGCAATGGTCCATCGCAAAAGTATTGTACTGTGCAGCCTTCATCAGCCCAACATCGGCCTTTTCTATACATATGCAACAAGTCAGCTCCGCCCTCCCGACCAATTCCACCACAGACGTGAAGCCATCGAACTCGCATTTTACTAAAAGAATTCATAAGATAATTCGTTTTGTCGGCTGGGGTGGTAGAGTATTGTGACTGCACCTCTGTAGCGGGGTAAAACTCCTTCAACAGGGCCACCTGTTGACCATGTGTGGAGACTTGTAATAGCTGAGGAAGGGATTCGCCTTGTAGACTGGAGTGGTAGAATACGGTGACTACACGTCTGCAGAGAGGGAAAAAAAACCACAACATGGCCCCCTGTCAGCCGAACCTAGCAACCCCTAATGCTTGAGGATGTGGTTCTGAGGTTGAGTAATCCTTGACACGGAAATCAAGTGATGAAGTAACGAGCAACACCCAACTCCGGTCCTTACTGGGCTAGACGGGTGGTCGGTGACGTCCGATATGCTCAATCGGCTGTTCATGTCAAACCTAATCACCAAATATGATTGTGCCCATAATATTCTTCTCTTAATTTTATGGAAAAAAGATCATCGCCATCATTAAATCGCACTGAAAGTACAGATATCCTTGATTCTATCTCTTCGTCAGTCCCTATCATCAATCGTTCCCAGCAGTTCATCCCAACAAGATCCACTATCTGCAGGGAGCTGACGTCAGCAAGTTCTTGCTGTTCAGCCAACGCTGCTAAGTCCATGTTAATGGTCCATGCAAGAAATTCACTTCTGAGTTTATCTTTTTTCTTACATCTTTGTCTGCATCTGTTATTCGTCTTACTTCGATGGTTTGTGAGATGAGAGGTAAATGGCTGTATAACTGCAGATTCTCTAGTTCCCATCAACGTTTTTTCTCAGAATAATTTGTTAACGTTTTGATACGGTTGAAAAGCATAGCAATATAAACCAAAGTAGCTATAATTTTGAGGGTTATGCTTCTATAGTTCATAGTGATTCCGAGGACAGATTTTTGAAAAAGGGAGGGACACAAATCTTTGTTAATTTTTCTGTTGTTTGGTTTTGTTTAATGGCATATCAACTATTCCAAATTATTTAATGCCAAATCCGGTATATACATATATATTTATTAGACTTATATAATTTGTCACTAATAATTCAATTAAGCATCAATTTTTTGTTAACACATAGTTAAATTATCAAACAATTCTTTATCGAACAATTCAATTTAGCATAAGTCAACAAAGTTAAATGGTTTCAAGTATTTCTCTGTATCACTAACTATCCAATTAAATATCACTCATTTGATTACACACAGCTAAATGATCAAACAGTTCTACTTCTGACTATTCAATTAAGCAGGTTTATAACACTTTCCCCAAAGCTCCATCATTACTGGCGCCTCACAATCAGATTATTTAATATCATATCATATCAGAAAAAACAAGCAATTACAGAACTCTCAGTGAGAAACTAATCTAATTGAAACCAAATAATTGGCCATGTTTTCCCGCTAAACCAAAACCCCACCTCCAAAAATACAAAATATTCTACAAAACAACCGTAACATTGATCTCAGCTCTGTCCTCAAAAAACCATCAAAGAAAGACTAAATATTTATCTTTCAAGTTGCCACAACCATCTTTCTTTTATAATTGGAAATATAGAATTCTATATATGTTAATATATTGAAATATTTGATATTATATCAACTTATATCAACTCGTCTTTATTTCCAATTTGTAAATGTAATATTTTATATCAAATGTTGTCTTTACTTGTATTCAATGTTTTCAATGATCATTTTAATTTGTTTTATCAATTACAGGTATCTACTGATATTGACGAAAGACAAATCAATTTTGTAAAATCACTCTTCTGTTCAAAATATGTCAACCTTCACTGGCGATAAGCCACATTCTTGTAAAGTGTGTGGCTCTTCCTTTTTGCGAAAATCAAGATTGAAGGAGCATATGCAAACGCACACGGGAGAGAAACCTTTTTCTTGCGATGTTTGTGATTCGTCCTTTTCGAACAAATCAAATTTGACGAGGCATAAGCGTACACACACAGGAGAGAGACGATATTTATGCGATGTTTGTGGCTTGTCCTTTTTAAAAAAATCAGATTTGGTGAGGCATAAGCGAACACACAAAGCAGAGAAACCACATAGTTGTGAAATATGTGGCTCTTCTTTTTCGCGAAAATCAATTTTAAAGAGACATAAACTAACACACACAGGAGAAAAGCCATATTCTTGTGAAGTCTGTACCTCGGCTTTTTCTCGTAAATCACATCTGGTGTATCATATGCGAACACACACAGGAGAGAAGCCATATTCTTGTGAAATTTGTGGCTCTTCCTTTGCTGTAAAATCAACTTTAAAGAAACATACGCGAACACACACAGGAGAGAAGCCATATTCTTGTGAAATATGTGGCTCTGCCTTTGCTGAAAAATCAACTTTAAAGAAACATACGCGAACACACACAGGAGAGAAGCCATATTCTTGTGAAATATGTGGCTCTGCCTTTGCTGAAAAATCAACTTTAAAGAAACATACGCGAACACACACAGGAGAGAAGCCATATTCTTGTGAAATTTGTGGCTCTCCCTTTGCTGAAAAATCAACTTTAAAGAAACATTTGCGAACACACACGGGAGAGAAGCCATATTCTTGTGAAGTCTGTACCTCGGCCTTTTCTCTTAAATCACATTTGGTGACTCATATGCGAAGACATACAGGAGAGAAGCCATATTCTTGTGAAACTTGTGGCTTTTTCTTTGCTGTAAAATCAATTTTAAAGAATCATATGCGAACACACACAGGAGAGAAGCCATATCCTTGTGAAGAGTGTGGCTCAGCTTTTTCCACTAAATCAATTTTGGGGAGACATATGCGAACACACACAAGAGAGAATCCATATCTTTTGAGAAATCAAACAGTATGAAACAAATCATTTTCGGAAGAATTGGGTTCTTTGATTATACTCAGATCAAGTTTACTGCTGCAACGATACAAATTGGATAGATACAATAAAACAAGTGTACATTCAGCATTTTCGATAAATACTTATTCTGTCTTGGTAATAGGAATATTTGAAAAAGAAGCAATAAAATTAGAATAGATATTTAGATAACATTTTAAACAAACATAAGAAAATGTGACATTACACATTCTTTTATCATTCAAATTACATATTATATGTAGGGAACAGTATTATTTTAGTTACAAAGAAACAATAAAATCTGATATTTTTTATTCTTTTACTCGTCATATAACATGTATATAATTAATAGTAATGTATAAATTTAATTTTAAACAAAGGAAATATTAATATTTGAACCATTATTTGAATAAACAAAATAAAAATAGCTATTTTACTTTCTTTCAGTATTTACAATTTAGAGTAATTATTTTAACTCAAAGAGTAAAGGGCTGAGTTGATTTAACAAACCCTGACATCTTGTAAGGTCAGGATTAAAGTAACGAAGCGAAAAATTAATTTGCAAGAAAATAAAAAAGAAATCCCAACACACTTTTCAGCTTCAAAGACAGAATCAGATATATAAATCATTGAAGTGACCGTTAAGAAGATTTAATTCTCTTTTTAACTTCTTAACTTTACACTCTTCCGCTCCGTTTAAAAGAAGGAAGTCTCACTGGAAAGGCCAACGAACACGAGAATGTAACGAAAATTGCCATCAACAAACAAAACAGCAAAAAACTAACGACAAAAACCAGAAAGCAATTTCAAGAGGAAATAAATGCTAATGCAAGAAAGAATCTCCAAATAAAATTGTCAAGTGTAACTGATCCAAAACTGGACATTATATTCTGGTTTACTGGTCAGTAGAGGTCAAGGAACACATGGATAAGTGTTTCGATCGTTTTTTACGTAAAGGGAAATAACCCACAAGGATCAATTTCAGTCGACAAAAATTTTAGCGAGTAATGACTCCAACCACTTCAAGTATGACAGTGGTCAAATATGAGAGTCATCAAAGACAGAACAATTGGGCTCACGACAATGAAAGAGAGAAAAGAGAGATGTAAAATTAAACCAGCTATTTAAATGCCAAAACAATTGTGTTATAAACAAATTGAGAAAGAATATTCACAAAGAGTATATACTCATTATGAGTATCCAACAAAACAACCTGTAACTAGTGTGGAAGGCCGACATATAAAAAGGAGTGATGGTAGGCAGTGGTGTAACATAAAAAGGAGTGATGCCAATATTAAAGGGGAGATACTATCAATTAAAAATCAGATTCAAATAATTTATTTTTAAAATACGTAACCATTCATACAAGACCGTAGTACGTAAAGAATTTATGGGCTACTCCGCATATATCATGAGACAATTTTTAAAAAAATGTTGATGGTATATTGCAATCCTAAAACCACTTCATAGTTGACTGATTGGACTAAGACGTGGCATAGAGCATTAGAAAATGATGCTGAGATATGCCTTGAAAAAAAAGATGGGATTCTTCGTTTTTACTATTGTTAAGCTTCCTTGAGATTTTTCACTATATATATATATATATATATATGTGTGTGTGTGTGTGTTGCTTTTTCAATATATATATTGTAATAAAGCCTACTGAGATCAAACTACCTTGGGTTCACCGAATGAATCTTCAAGAGGAATATATATATATATATATATATATATATATATATATATATATATATATATATATATATATACATATGTGTGTGTGTGTGTGTAGATGGATATGAGTGTATATATATGTACATATACATGTTGATATTTATAGGTGCCTATATATATATATATATATGTCTGTATAAAAGTAATTAAGTTTAGTTATCGACTGTCGTCAAGGGTCATCCAAAGGCTTCCTTTTTAATAGCTACTACACCAATGTGTAACTCATTTTCCTGTATTGCTGCACTTCATCCTTAGTATGTATCTTATAAAGCTGGGTATTAAGCAAAAAGGCATCAAGTACCATTTTTTATACAGACAAAATAAAATTAGTAGACATTCCGTGTTTTTTTATTGTGGTTTTTTATTGGACGATATTTTTTCTACAGTGGCCTCAAGAGAAAGGCTTAAGAGATTAAGAGATACACTTTCAAGGAACATATTAGCATAAGAACCCCATATGGTTACACCTTTCATCGCCCATACTTTAAAAAGAAAACTGTTCGTGCTGCAACTCGAAGAAAAGGCCGAAAAATTATGATTTGAATCCTTGTCAACCATCACGAATAATAACTCTGTGCGTGTGTGTGAGAGAGAGAGAATGAGAGAGAGAGAGAGAGAGAGAGAGAGAGAGTCACAACTCTTGAAAAAGGCTTCGGGTCCTGTTTGTGATTTGCCGAAGGGAAAATAAATGTTTAGATACGTAATACTTTAAATATTCAAAAAATATGCTAATTTTTGCATCCTCTTTGACTCTCAAATAATCGGAATTATATTTTAGCACGATTTTTTTTTTGATAAATTATCTTTCTTTTCTTATCTATTTGTCGGATAATATTCTATGAATCATTTAAATCTATTTTTAAATTAAGCTTTTCTTGATTTTATCATTATTTTGTATATTATTGGGGATTTCTTTTAAAGATCAATTAACTTTTCCATCCCCCATAGAATATGTTTTATTCGTACGTTGTTATGAAGTCGATAGTGTGATTGATGTGGATTTTGTCGTTTGATTTTTCCTTCTGACAAGATTTACTTTCATTTCAAGCAAGGTTATATGGCCAGAGTTGCTAGGTGCGTCTTTTTTTGACTCCGAAATAAACGTTGCTGATTTCCTTAAAGAACTATAAAGACTCCTGATGTAGTATTGAAATGAGATCTGTATATAAAAGACATATGTATATAAAATTAATAGATGCATAGATATGAAAAGACCGAGAAAGTTAAATTGCTAGCTAGAATAGGAGATTACAAAAGATATATATATATATATATATATATATAACAGGCTACGAAAGACTGACGGACGGAAATATATGCGGTGGCAACATATTTTAAGTGATTCTAGTAAAATGCTTGGAATGGACTCAGATAGATGGATATATGGATAGATTCTTCCGAATCTATCTATCAAGCTTGCTAGCTAGCTTTTCACACACACACACACACACACACACACACACACACACACACACATATATATATATATATAATTGAAACATGCTGGATTTTTGGTAGCAGCAAGAATGTGTATCTCGGATGCCGGTTTGTCGAAAAACTCCCGTCAATTCGAATGATATTTTATGGGTTGCGTATAATAACAGGTTAAAGCGATTTTCATTGACATGATATCTGCATATTAATGAAGAGTAAAAAAAGGACTATATAAAACATCAGCGAAAACGGCTCCGTAGATTCAGGCAGGATTGCTCAGTCACCGCTGCGAGAAGGTGTTAGATCGGGGTGCAAAGAATAATGAAAAGCAAAGAATGCCGTTAGCCTAAAGCCGTAGTCGGCCGCCGAATTCAGTTTTTGTGGTTAGTTTCTGCTGTTTTTTTAGCAGAAAGTGTTTGTGTATTTGCTGGGTAAGCATATTCGTGTAACTGGTGATGAACGTAAATGTGTAGGTATTGTTTGGGTTATATTCAATCATTTTTGCCTTTTTCCGGTGGGGGGGGGGCTGCATTTTATTATTAGATGTTTATATTTAATTTACTCTTTTCAGAAGGCAGGCTACTTTTAAGGTCTAATCAATTGATTTTTGATGTTATTAGTGGGGCAGACTATTGATAGGAGGTTACATTTAATCAATAATGTTTATTTTAGGGGGCAGGCTATCGTTTGGAGGTTTTATTTAACGAATTATTTCCGTCTTATGTCATAGTCGGGTGCCAAATCCTTTTTTGCCGTCAATGATTGTTGATTTTATAGCAGAAATGTGTTGTGTATTTGCCGGGTTAGCACGTGTCCGATATGTGAACGGGAAGCTTTACCTTAATTATGGGTAATAATGAAATAAACGTGAAACCAGAACCGCAAGAAAAAGAAACCGATTCCTAGAGGAATTAAATACAAATTGTGTGGAAAAACAGTGGACCACATCGAAAAAGACTGACCGACTAAACATGTCAAGTACCACTGATGCTTTAAACCTGGACACTACTCTCTGCTTGGCTAATAAATGAAGATGAACGGCATTATATATATATATATATATATATATATATATATATATATATATATATATAATAAGTAATAAATCTTACAGAGTCAGACAAATTTAAATGGGTTTCTATAATTATAGAAACCCATTTAAAAGCAAACGCCATAATCCTCAACAGTAAAGACGCTCTTACATAGTGGTAATATGCTAAAACAAAAGTTACATAACTTTTGTAATAGATCCTCCCCTGATGATGGCCCAAAGTCTGGCAGAAAGTACGAGGGACACATACAACTATGGACAATACATAAATCAATTCCCCACGCATGGTTATGTCCCTTGTAAGAATTATCTTTTTCTATTGGTCAGAATTATTTATAAAAGAGCTTTTGTAATAAATATAAACAAGTTTTTAAAAGGTTGGTTTACTTTCTTAAGATAACACCTTACTAGATATTTATATATATTTTCATATATATAGACACATATACATGCATACATAGAAGTGTATATATATATATATATAGAGAGAGAGAGAGATACATATCCTGGAAGCAACATCCTACAAAAAAAAAAACAGCTATACGATCACATACCACCCATCTCAAAGACCATCAAAATTAGACAAACAAGACATGCGGGACGCTTCTGGAGAAGCAAAGACGAATTCATAAGTGACATTCTCCTATGGACCCCTTCACACGGACGGGTAAGTGTAGGACGATCCACTAGAAATAATCTACAAGAGCTCCGTATGGTCACAGGATGTAGCATAGAAGACTTTCCAGACTTTTTTCGTATGGACATTTAAAATTGTTGTAGACACTTGAACATTCATTATGTAATTGCTATACATCTTATGAGATGACTGGCAAATTTTTTTGATTTTTTAGGTTCAAATGAACAGCTACAGCAGCAATTGGAATACATCCTACTAAAGCCTGATTGTCACAGCTTGTGAATTTCAAAAATGCTATCTGAAATTTTAGAAGAACGATATGCAATAAAATTCTGTTTTAAACTTGGAAAAAATGTCACAGAAACGTATGGAATGCTTCAGACTACTTTTGGAGCATCTTGCATGAATCGAGCATCAGTTTTTGAGTGGCATAAGAGATTCAAGGAAGGCAGGGAGTCTGTGAGGGATGAAAAGAGGTGTGGGAGGAGTAAGGAAGTCAATAGACAAAAGTTGATTGGCCAAAGGGTTAGGGTTAGGGTTACTATGTTGTGGTTTTAAGGAAGTTCAGGAAGAAATTCCATCGGAAGAGGCGAGCACTCTTCAAATCGGATCAGTGGCATTTCCACCAGGACAATGCACCAGTCCACAACTCCATCCTTGTCACAGACTATTTGAGCAAGATGGGCATCAAGACAGTTCCACATCGTCCCTATAGTCCAGACCTTGCTTCCTGTGACTTTTGCTTATTCCCTGAGTTCAGAGGTTTTCGTTGTGAGACAATTGAGGAGGCTGTGACGAAGGTCTTTGACACGCTCACACAAGAGGACTTCCATGAGGTGTTCCAGAAGTTGTTGGAACGGTACAACAAGTGCTTTGCAGCCGGAGGAGATTACTTCCTTGGGGACTAGAGTTTCACGTGTGTACTATCAATAAAAGTGCCCATTCGAAAAAAGTCTGGAAACTTATCGTATGTACCTCGTAGAGGGAAAATAAATTATTATTTCCTTTACAGAATGGTCATGTCAGTCGGGTGTCCCCAAGAGTTTCACAAGATGGTCCGTATCTTATTTTTTTATGATTAGTGGCAAATTGATAATATAAAGAATTTACTTAGGGAATACTATAATATAAAAATCACTTTTCCTTTTTTATTTATTCATGGGAAATTTAGATTTTTCTTATGGTTGCTATTCCATCAACACTTCCTGAAACATCATGTTGATTAATCCACGGACAATACTTAATCTAAAATAAATTTAAAAAATAGAAGCCAATGCTTAAAGAAAATCTTTAAAAATAAAAACCAAGCAAGAAAACAATCATCATCATCATCTTGTCGGGCCACCAGCACGGATATCCCAGACCCTCTCTCTCCCCTCATCCCTATCGTTCATCGCTTCTGGCAGGTCCTCAGAGCTACATTCCGTATCTTCACAGGGTTGCTCTATGTAGTTTCGAGATGGTCACCCTGCGTTTCCTCGGCCATGTGAGGGGGTCCATAGGAGAACATCACTTACCAACGTAATTAATTTAAGATTTACAACAATTTTAAAGTAGTTAATAAAGTTAATATTCTAAAAAGAAGAATGTTTTTCATAATAATTATTTATTTTATGTTTGTGGCGTTTTGAACTTATCTGAAGCGAAAAGTTCACGCTGCCTCTCGCTTTTGTTGGCGTAAATGATCAGACCTAAAGAAAAATATCAAAGTTATGTCCCCCTGAAGTATAAAAAAAACAGGTCACTCCCAGGGACAGTGCATTGTGGGATTTGTAGGAACCGGATGACCGGAGACATATGAGAAAAAGACAGACTGATAAGCCATCATGACACATTGGGGATGGACATTTGACTGTTGACCGCAGAGTTAAAACAGGTCTGGATATGATCATGAGACGCATGTCTCTGCCTGTGGTTAAAAATGCTGTTTGTTTTGTTGTCCACCCACGAATCCTTTTCTTTACATTTTTCTTTAAATATTTTCTTTGTTGGCAAGAACGTTACAGTTTGTTCCTTTGGGTTTTTTTTTTCTTTTTATTGTCCATGCAGCCATTTGTAATATGATTGACAGGTTTGCCAGTACGTAATATTACTATTGCTAATGAATATTCATAATTTTTGTATTCATACCCGATAGACGGAGTCATTCAAGAAGAAACCGTTGGAAGTGAACCAGAACAAGTTTGACATACAATTAGAGTACACAGAACAGGATTTTGTTGGGAAAAAAAGGGAATGAAATGTCTCAATTTCGCCGAGGGAAACAGATTTCGTATGTGGAGGATTATGAGATTCGTCACTTGGTCCGTTAAACAACATGATATTGGTGTCCTATTATTTGGCTTGATACTGACGTAAGACTTTTGCAAAATCCTCCATTGTTTGAAGTCGAATAAAGTATAGATCCACTCCTCTTTAAAATTCGGTATGACCCCCACCAATGAGAGTCCAGGATATGACAATAAACATTCTGATGGCGCAGTTCCAGTGATGCTGGAGCTTCATTGCCTTCATTACCATTGCTCCCAGGTCCACTCTGGCCCGGAACGGTTGAACCTGATAGGGCACACTCCATGGGTTAAATAGAACTAACTACATACTTATGAAAAACTATTTAATTTAATAAAAGCATATGATAATTATTAGAGTTGAATATGATGAATAATTACATTATATTTTCAGTTAAAATAATCATAATGATATAAAAATAACAATATAAAAAATATATAACGCTTACGTCGAAATGTATTCAAATTAGTTTTTAAAAGGCAATGAAACTGAAATAAAATACAACCATTTCTTACGAAGGAAAAGACATTTGTTAAAATGAATATTTTTCCTTCAAAAATTCTAGAGTAAATAAATCAAATTAAAAGAATTCTTAACGAATTAAATTTATTATTAAATTTTTTATCTATTTTAAAAAATCATTTTGAATGTTTTATTCTTCAAAATTCATATCGTGCATTATTTAACTTCAGATTTCAGGAACAAATAATCAGAGGTAAGATATCCGACGGACATAAAATCAGTAAGGTTTCGATCTCGGCTAGCAGCATCCTCTCATGTCTAGCCACAGTGAAGATTTGTGATGCAATGAAAAAGTCTGGCTGTGGATATATATATATATATATATATATATATATATATATATATATATATATATATATATATATCGACACATTTACATAGATATACATAGACATACATATTTATACAGACGTATATATATATATATATATATATATATATATGCATATATATATGGACGTATATATACACCTATATACACGTATATTTACACATATATTTATACATATACTCATACAAATAAATACACATACGCATGTATATACATATATATATATATATATATATAGACACATTTATATATATATACATAGATATACCTATTTGTACATACATATATATATATATAGAGAGAGAGAGAGAGATGTACACACATGTATGCAGAAGCAAATATATACATACATATACGTATAGATTTATTGATGTATATGCATATATATTTATATATACACGCACATATGCATATATATATATATATATATATATATATATATATATATATATATATATATATATATATATATATAATTAGATTCATATACATATATATATGATTTAAATGTTAAAAATAATCTTAATTTTAGATATATAAGGAATTCCTTACACATGATAAAATAAATGTGGTACAAGGCCAACAAATAAGGGGAAATGATCTTCACTATCCTATGTCATAGTCTATATTTTTTGTCACCATCACATAGCATTTATTCTAAAACAAAACCAGAGTAACTATTACTAAATATGTTATTGTTACTTCCCTTGTAATAATCTTCTTCTTTAATAGCAAGAAATATCCAAAAAAAATTTCTAATAAATACAAACAAATTTTTAAAAGACTGAATTACTTTCAAAATATAACAACCAACAGATTACACAATCCCCCTCACCCCCATCTCTCTCTCTCTCTCTCTCTCTCTCTCTGTGTGTATATATATATATATATATACAATATTTACCGTAAATAGTAAAAATTGTGGTGAGCATAGTACTTGTCAAAAATTACACATGATTAGATGAGCACTTCTAAGACTGTTTGTAGCATATGTGCAGTTTTCCTTATTTTTTTTTACAAAGCTTAACTTAGATGTGGCCCAAGTTTGGGGCACTAAGTAAGGATCAAACTCATTACGAATGTTGTAGCAAACGAGCAAACATCACGTGTTATTTGTTTATAACTTTTTACAAAATAAAATCATAAAATTTCAAATTGTTTATTTAACATTTGTTCCGAATTTCTTTCGGTACTTATTCATCTTTATATTAAAACAACAGCGTTCATATTTTTATATTAAAAAATACTTTAGAAAGGAAGAGAGCCTCTAAAAACGTAGTTTTCTTCTTAAATTTTGTGGGTTGTAAGCCGTCAATAGTCATCCAAAGATGACTACTTAGTTACATCATATTGGACCTCCTTGTGCAAATTCGCTTTTCATTGGATGGACAACATTGAAGAGACATTTAAATTGTCTCTTTTCGTTTCTTAGATGGACAGAAGTGCAGAGCATTGTACTCAATTTATTTTGAAAAGAAATAGTAAAAATAATATTGAAACTTGAAAGATTAGAGTGAATAATGCCGAATATTGAAGAGGATCTATACTTTACAATTCAAGGATTTACAAAACTCTTACGTTAGTTACTTAGTCAAATAATAATATAACAAGATCGTGTTGTCTAACGGATAAAGTCAGACAAAACTGATAGTCCTTCTTCTCAAACGAAACCTGGTTCACTAGGTGACGTCCATGTTTATTTTCTTCCTTTTTTTTTCTAACAAAAACTTGTTATATGTGTGCTAATTGTATTGCACTCTTGTTCTGGTTCACTTCCAACGATTTTTCTTTAACAATTGCGACTATCGGGTATGAATAAAAAAACAAATCAAAAATATTCATAGGGGACAGTAATATTATATACTTGCAACCCTATAAATCCCATTACAAATGGCAGCTTAAAAAATCAAAGAAACAAACTGAAACAATTTTACGAACAAAGAAAATATATAAAGAAACATGAAAAGAGAGGGACTCATGGGTGTATAACGAAAAATAGATTTATTAACCACTGGCAGACTTGTGTGTAGTGATCATGAAAAGAACTGTTTTAACTCTTAAGGCCCAAGTCAAATATCTGGCCAATAGGTGTCATGGTGGATTCCCAGTTTGTCTTTTTCTCACGTGTTTCCGTTCGTCCTGTCCCTACTAATCCACAATGCACTCTCCCTGAGAAGCAACTGTTTTTTTTATACCTCAATGGGGAATAACTTTGATATTTTTCGTTCTGTCTAAAACAAAAACGAGAAGCAGCACGAACTTTCCGCATCAGACATATACAGACATATACATATATGTATTCATAGACATATATATATACGATGTGCATACGATAAGTTTCCAGACTTTTTTCATGTGGGCATTTAAAATTGTTGCAGACTCTTGAACATTCAGTATGTAATTGCTATACATCTTATGAGATGACTGACCAATTTTTATGATTTCAGGTTTAAATGATCAACTACAGCAATAATTTGAATAGACTCTACTAAAGCCTGATTGTCACAGCTGGTGGATTTCAAAAGTGCAATCTGACATTTTAGAAGAACGATATGCAATAAGATTCTGTTTTAAATTTGGAAAAAATGCCACAGGAATGTATGGAATGTTTCAGACTGATTTTGGAGCATCTTGCAAGAATCGAGCATCAGTTTTTGAGTGGCATAAGAGATTCAGGGAAGGCAGGGAGTCTGTGAGGGATGATAAGAGGTGTGGGAGGAGTAAGGAAGTCAATACACCAGAGTTGATTGGCCAAAGGGTAAGGGTTAGGGTTACTATGTTGAGGTTTTAAGGAAGTTCAGAAAGAGATTACGTCGGAAGAGGCGAGCACTCTTCAAATCGGGTCAGTGGCATTTCCAGCAGGACAATGCACCAGTCCACAACCCCATCCCTGTCACAGACTATTTGAGCAAGATGGGCATCAAGACAGTTCCTCTCCGTCCCTATAGTCCAGACCTTGCTCCCTGTGTCTTTTGGTTATTCCCTAAGCTCAGAGGCAGTCGTTATGAGACAATTGAGGAGATGAAGGAGGCTTTGACGGTCATTAACACGCTCACACAAGAGGACTTCCATGGGGCCTTCCAGAAGTTGTTGGAACGGTACAACACGTGTGTTGCAGCCGGAGGAGATAACTTCGAAGGGGACTGGAGTTTCATGTGTGTACTATCAATAAAAGTGCCCATACGAAAAAAGTCTGGAAACTTATCGTATGCACTTCGTACATACATGTACGACAAGATATATTCATGTATATGCATATATATTTATATATACACCCATATGCATATATATAAACATATATATAAATAATTAGATTCATATATATATATATATATATATACCTCCTGTGCCAACCATATTCTTCAGTTGATCTTATGGAAAACAAATCATCATCACCATCATAAATTTACCCTGTCAGCACAAAATTCCTTGATATTCTCTCTCTCTCTCTCTCTCTCTCTCTTGCCAACCGTCACTATCTTCCATCGATCCAGGCAAGTCACCCTAAACAACATCTAGTGTCCGCATAGAGATGATATCATTAAATCCTTCCAGGTCGGCCAATACTGCCGCGTCTATGTGTAGGGTCTTTAGAAAAAGTTTGCTTATTAGTTACTTAAGACTACTTTTCCATTAGAGTCCCCCATATCTTATTCTTCTTCTTTGGATGGTTTGAGAGATGAGAGGTAAGTAGTCGTACAACTACGGTTTTCTGTTGATCCCATCTAGTTTTTTTTCTATACTTTTTGTTTGCATCTAATCGTTCTAATTCTTTCAAAGTTCTACTGAAATTAGTATATTTACCAACTTTCAATATACTAAACTTTCCAAGGACTTCAACATTTCCTACTACATAGATTTAGTGAGTGGACAGACACATACTCTGTTGCAATGTAATTTTTAGTTTTCAGATTGGTGAGGAGTCTAAGCTCTCTGCCAGGGGATAGTGTGGGAATATAGTGGTGAAAATGAAATCACCGATATATTTATGGCTACAGCCTGTTGTAAAATTTGATGAATGATTAAATTATTTTTTCAGTTAAAATATACTTAAAAATAGTTTTAAAAATATAAAAAAACTACATAACTCTAATGACGAAATGTATAAAAATTAGTTTTTAAAATACGAAGAAACTGAAATACAATCATTTTTTACGAAGGAAAACACATTTGTTAAAATAAATATTTGTCCTTCAAAAATTCTTGAGTAAAGAAATCAAATTTAAAGAATACTTAATGAATTAAATTTATTATTAAATGTTTTTTAATCATTTTGAAAATCACCACTGCCTCGTCCATGTGTAGAGTCCATAGAAGAAGTTTTCTTATGAGTTACTTATGACAACTTTTCCATCAGTATCCCGCATCTTATTCGTCTTACTTGAATGGTTTGAGAGATGAGCTGTAAGTGGCCGTATAATTGCAGTTTTCGAAATTTACATTTAAAAGTATTTTTGAAGACATTCTTGTCTGTAAAAATGAATATTATTACAAGAGAGGTTACAATGAAATATCTAAACTTTTTTTTAAAAGAATAATCCAATAGATTTTTCCCAATAGATGTGACTTTATAGTAAAATAAATGCTATATTATTATATTTAGTGAATGGACTTTGTTAGGTCGAACTGTTTGTTGGCCATGTGCCAATTTTCTATTCTGTGGAATAAATATGAAAATTAAGAAGAGTTAAGAATATGTCATTAACTTATAATGATTTGTTCTTGTGTTCCCTTTAATTTATATAGTGGCGATTATTTTGATAAGGTTGTGTTTCTTTTCAATTTCACTATTTGTATTGAATCTCTGCTGTTTACTCCGGAACAAGTAGCAAGAAACATTGGTCTCGACGTCAACTCAGATTATTTTCTCACACAGAGAAATACATACGCACAATAATTATATATATTTATATATGATATTTTCATTTAGGATAATTTCAAGAATGAAAAAAAAACCATCTACGCAGAAATGTATAGAGATTAGTTTTAAAAAGACGATGAAACTGAAATACGAACATTTCTTATGAGAGAAAACATATTTACTAAAATAAGTATTTGTCCTTCAAAAATACATTATCGAGTAAATCAAATTAAATTTTTTTTTTTTTTATGAAATGCATTTATTATCGGCTGGGACGGTAGAATACACCGACTGCACCTCAGCAGAGTGGCATGACCCCCACCAATGAGTGTCCTGGAGCTTCATTGTCTTCATTGCCTTCGTTGCCATTGCTCCCAGATCCACTCTGGCCCGGAACGGTAGAACCTGATAGGGCACTATCCATGGGTTAAATAGAACTAACTACATACTTATGCAAACCTAGTTAATTTAATAAAAGCATATGATAATTATTAGGATATTTTTTAAACTAAAAGAGTTGAATATGATGAATTTTTTCCGTTAAAATTTATATTTTCAGTTAAAATAATCATAATAATATAAAAATAACAATATAAAAAATATATAACGTTTACGCCGAAATGTATTCAAATTAGTTTTTAAAAGGCAATGAAACTGAAATTAAATACAATCATTTCTTACGAAGGAAAAGACATTTGTTAAAATGAATATTTTTCCTTCAAAAATTCTTGAGTAAATAAATCAAATTAAAAGAATTCTTAACGAATTAAATTAATTATTAAATTTTTAATCTATTTTTAAAAATCTTTTTGAATGTTTTATTCTTCAAAATTCATATCATGCATTATTTAACTTCAGATTTCAGGAACAAATAATCAGAGGTAAGATATCCGACTGACATAAAATCAGCAAGGTTTCGATCTCGGCTTGAAGCATCCCGTGGGTCAAGCCACACTGAAGATCAGTGATGCAACGAAAAAGTCAGTCTGTGGATATATATATATATATGTATTTTATCATATATGCATATCCACGTATATATACATCTATCTACGCGTATATTTACTCATATATTTATACATACACTCATACAAATAAATACACATATGCACGTACCTATATATATATATATATATATATATATATATATATATATATATATATATATCGACAAACTTATATATATATACACATAGACATACATATTTATACAGACATATATATATGTATATATATATAGAGAGAGAGAGACAGAGATGTACACATATATATGCGTAAGCAAATATATATATACATGTACAAATAGATTTATTCATGTGCAGAGCATTGTACTCAATTTATTTTGAAAAGAAATAGTAAAAATAAAATTGAAACTTTAAAAATTTTCAAAGATTAGAGCGAACAATGCCGAATATTGAAGAGGAGTGGATCTATACTTTACAATTCAAGGATTTTACAAAACTCTTACGTTAGTTACCAAGTCAAATAATAATATAACAAGATCGTGTTGTCTAACGGATAAAGTCAGACAAAACTGATAGTCCTTCTTCTCAAACGAAACCTGGTTCACTAGGTGATGTCCATGTTTATTTTCTTCCTTTTTTTTCTAACAAAGACTTGTTATATGTGTGCTAATTGTATGGCACTCTTATTCTGCTTCACTTCCAACGATTTTTCTTTTACGATTGCGTCTATCGGGTATGAATAAAAAACAAATCAAACATATTCATAGGGGACAGTAATATTATATACTTGCAACCCTATAAATCCTATTACAAATGGCAGCAAAAAAAAAATCAATGAAACAAACTGAAACAATTTTACAAACAAAAAAAATATATAAAGAAACATGAAAAGAGGGGGACTCGTGGGTGTATAAGGAAAAATAGATTTATTAACCACTGGCAGACTTGTGCGTAATTATCATGAAGAGAACTATTTTAACTCTGAGAGCCCCAGTCAAATATCCGGCCACTAGGTGTCATGGTGGATTCCCAGTTTGTCTTTTTCTCACGTGTTTCCATTCGTCCTGTCCCTACAAATCACACAATGCACTGTCCCTGAGAAGCAACTGATTTTTTATAGCTCAGTGGGGAATAACTTTGATATTTTTCGTTCTGTCTAAAACATAAACGAGAAGCAGCGCGAACTTTTCGCATCAGACATACACAGACATACACACATGTGTACTCATATACACATATATACATACAAGAGAGGTTACAATGAAATATCTAAACTTTTTTAAAAGAATAATCCAATAGATTTTTCCCAATAGATGTGACTTTATTGTAAAATAAATGATATATTATTATATTCAGTGAACGGACTTCGTTAGGTCGAACTGTTTGTTGGCCATGTGCCAATTTTCTATTCTGTGGAATAAATATGAAAATTAAGAAGGGTTAAGAATATGTCATTAACTTATAATTATTTGTTCTCGTGTTCCCTTTAATTTATATAGTGGCGATTATTTTGATAAGTTTGTGGTTCTTTTTAATTTCAGTATTTGTGTTGAATCTCTACTGTTTACTCTGGAACAAATAGCAAGAAACATTGGTCTCGACGTCAACTCAGATCATTTTTTCACACAGACAAACACACGCAAAATAATTATATATATTTATATATGATATTTTTATTTAGAATAATTACATGAATGGAAAAAAATACAAAATATTTACGCAGAAATGTATACAGATTAGTTTTAAAAAGACGATGAAACTGAAATACGAACATTTCTTATGAGGGAAAACATATTTACTAAAATAAATATTTATCCTTCAAAAATACATTATTGAGTAAATCAAATTTTTTTAAAAAAGTCTTCTTTATGAAATGAATTTATTATTAATCTTTTTATTGATTTTTTTAAAAAAATCGGAATGTTTTATTCTTTAAAATTCATATCATGAAATATTTAGGTTCGGATTTCAGGAACGAAACGAATATTCAGTCTTTGGATGGTTTTCATACAAAGTCAGAAAAATAAATTTTAATGACAAGAGAAAATGAATTTAACACACAAGCACACACACACATGTATGTATATATATATATACACACATGTATGTATATATACACGTATATATACATATGTATTCCCAGATATATTCATATACACATTCATATACATGCAATCTGTATTCTCTGTACAGGGTACTAGGAAATTAAACAAGATTAAAAAAGAAAGAATCATATTTAATAGAAGAAGTTTTCTTTCATCGAGTGTGATTTTTCGTGTGCCCTAGTAAACGTGACTTACGTGAAAATAGAGAGGTACAAATTTATAAGAATATGGTTTGTCTCATCTGTGTGTCTTCATGTGCCTGTTCAAATTTGATTTTATTGAAAAGGAAGAGTCACACATCTCACATGAATATGGCTTCTCTCCAGTGTGTGTTCGCCAATGATAATCCAAATGTGATTTTTGGGAAAAGTAAGTGTCACATATTTCACAGAAATACAGCTTCTCTCCAGTGTGTGTTCGTCTATGCCTATCCAAATTTGATTTTTGGGAAAAGGAAGATTCACATATTTCACAGGAATATGGCCTCTCTCCCGTGTGTATTCGCCTATGAATATACAAAGTTGATTTTTGGGAAAAGGAAGAGTCACATATGTCACAGGAATATGGCTTCTCTCCCGTGTGTGTTCTTACATGCGTCTCTAATTGTTCTTTTCGTGTAAAGGAAGAGGAACACACTACACAAATATGTTGTTTCTCTCTTGTGTGTCTTCCCTTATCCACTTGAACACCGGAATTAGTTGAAAAGATTGGGGCACTTACATCACAAGTATATGACTTCTCTCTAAAATGTGTTTGTATATGCACTTCGGACTCCATCGTAGTTGAAAACGATGAGCCGCATATTTTGCACGACAATGGCTTTTCTTTGATTTGTGTCTGCATATTTCGTAAGAATTTGTCACCCGGATAAGAAGACCAAGCAGTTTTACAAAATATTTCTCACCAGTATTTATCTGCAAATACACCACCCAAGTATGAAATAAAAACAACCCTTCCTTCAAAAGAATATAATTTATCCCTGTAGATATTCTCGTATTCGTTTCAAATCGGATTTCTTTGAAAATCCTGCTCATCAAGAAAATACGGTATCCAACGCCAAGAAATGTTTCGGGTTAAAAATCTGCAATCGATAAAACAAGATAAAAATATCAATTAAGAGATGGAAAAATAATAAAGAAATGGAGTTTATAGAAAGTCATATATTTCAAAAAGGAAGTTTCAGCAAATTTTTGAAAAATACTTTATCGCTTTTTTGTGTATTAAATTTGAATTGAAATGGATACTGTTACTCAAAATCGAAAAGGAAACTACCTTACATTTAAGTTTGCATGTAGCGTATTACAAAAGAAAGAGAAATCCGATATAGGGTCTCTCTTTCTCCTTCTGTTCGTAAACCACTATAAGATACACATGCTCATAAGAAATTGATTTTAAATCAACTTTGGACGTCTGCATAGTGGAGCAGATTATGTCAGTATCCCACGAGAATTATTCACTTAATGTTAAAAGCTCTAAATTTGCCATACATGTGCTCCAGGACACATTCTCTAAGGAAAGCTCGTTACTCAAGGGGAAAAAATGACTGCTATTTTTCAAGATGGTCGACTCATAAAATAGGAAAAAACATTTTCAATGCTGAACATTCAGAGGATAGGGAGATTAATGTGAACGGATTAAGATAGATTAACGTGAACATACTGAGATAGATAGATAGATCTAAACACTCTAAAATAGATAGAACCAGACTGTAATCGTCACATAAAGATATTTACTAAGCGTAACTTATTCTGGAATTAAATCTAAAATAATATTAATATAATTTATGCCTATTAGATTTTGTGATTACCGCAATCAAGTCATTGAAGTGGGGAATTATATTTGTGGACGATGCTCCGATGAAAATCTGCAATTCCGTTTTACCATGTTTTATATAATATTTCATGAACAACACATTTTGTTAATGATGAATAAATACTTTATTAATTGGTATCAATAATGTGAATCAAGCTAAAAAAAAGAGTACAGTTATAAAAAATAGTGATAAATGAGATTGAACATTGATCCATTTCCTTATAAGTCCGTCATGTGATGATAAACAGACGACCAAGATTGACTTATCTAGACCTATGGCGGCCATTTTGGTTTTTAACGTGGGTAACATACTTTTCAGAGAGAATAGGTCCTGGAGCACAAGTATGCCAAATCTGCTGCTTGTACCACCAAGGGAAAGATTAATTCAATAATTTGCTGCACTATACCCGAAATCATTGCGATTACAGCAGATGAGAATATGTGGAGTGGAAGAGAGTTATTATCATAGAGAAAAAATACCCCTCCTCTTTCTCATGGAAGTTTTCAGTGGCCAGTTTTTCGCAGTTCGTTGGTCATTCAAAAAAATTTCGCAGACTATCGACCAAGATGTCTTCATGGTTAGCAAGGTCAGACAACGAAAGTGTGATGTCTTTGTGGTTGGAGAATTTATGTTCTTTTGTTCTTTTCGCTTAGTTGAAAGACAAATGTCGATATTTACTTATTTAGTTCTTATTTAGCATATTGCATTTGTCACGAAAAAAAATGTTTATGGTTAAAACATTCTAATGAGGAGGGGGAGAAGTTTTATAAGTGTTAAGTGACGAAACTGCACATTATTAGGCGTCTGAGGATGTTGTGTGTAGGAAATTGTGGCCAAGAAGAAAAAAAATCTCCCCCACTTTTCTTAGCTCGTAAAATATGCAATTTCAAAACACATAAGAAAAGGAAGAAAATCACTGAAACAAAGCTTTATCTCCATGGTTAAATGTAGGGCAAACGTTTCTATATAATTCGTGGCACTTACCTGTAAAATAGATTTTAATTTATTTCAGTCGATAAAGTTGACCATAAATAAAGTAGTTTGTTTATTGTTTTCATAGTCGATAAGCATAAACAATGAAAGTTAACTAAAAAAAACTTGCCAAAAGAACAACTGAAATGAACAATGATTACATATAATTAGTTATACTTCATATTCAATATTATACATGATTAAATATTCGAGAAAATGTACTTACTTACAAGTGACTAATACACGTGATTTGAGGTTCAATGAAGATTTGGTGGATGAAGCCAGCAGTATTGTTTTCGTATTTATTGGATTCCTGATAGAAATGTCTTTTAATACAAATTACCAAAACTAAGCAGCGAGAATTTTTTTTATTTTAGAATGCAATTTAGAATATCTTCTTTAAGAATGTAGTTGATATTTGAATTAAAAATGAAAAATAGTTTTATTTTTATTTATATTTTTATTAAATTTTCGTTCTTCATGAGACAACACAAAAACTAATAGAGAAACGTTTTTGACACTTCTATCCCTACTCACGAATGGTAATGCGTTTGATCATCCATACTTTAAAAAGAAAACTATTCGAAGCAATTTTTAAGTAAACTTTCATTGTTTATGCTTATCAACAAGGAAAACAACTATTTTATTTATATCCTACTCGACTGTCAAAAATAGTTGCAGAGAGCGTGTGTGTGCGACAGAGAGAGAGAGAGAGAGAGAGAGAGAGAGAGAGAGAAAGAAAGAGAGAGACCGTGTCATCTCCCTCGAAAAGGGAATCGAGCACAGTACTTGATTTGCCGAAGTAAGATATTTTTATATACATGATTTATTTGATCGAATATCTTTCTTTTCTTGTCTATTCGTCGAATAATATTCTAAGAATCCTTTGGCTGTATTTTTAATTAAAGATTTTTTCCATTTTAATATTTCACATCTTATTGGGGATTTATTTTTGTAAATAAGTAGTAAATAAGTTAATTCGTACGTAGTTATGGATTCCATAGCGTGATATACGTGCATTTTGGTGATTGTACCTCTAGGCTAAGTTGGAGCGAGGGAGAATATTCAGTCGATTCCCCACTCCCCTCAAAAAACAATATTAGCCTTAGTATATCCCAATGATACACTAACAGTGAGTAAACGGAAATAAAGATGAGTTCATTTACATATTTAGAAAGATTTACTCTATACATGATATGCCTAAAATAAGTAGAAAAACAGTAAAAAGTTTTTATTGATTGAGTGCAGAACAATAAATGATTACTTTGACATCACCTGGCTAGAGACATGTCTCAACTATTTAAAGAAAGACGACAAAAAAGAACGTCTCTACTGTTCAAAGAACAGAGACAAAATTAGAACGAGGAAGGATTTCTCGGCTGCATATGTGATCATCAGATGTCTAATAGACAAGCCCCCTTTTTAAGAGTGACAATTAATAATTGTCACCCTGTGGCATATTAAAATGGTTTAGGAATGAGAAGTTATGTCAAAAGGGATTATGAAAACACATATACTGACACAATACCGAACACAACAGAAGAAAAATATGATAAATACATTCTTATAAACAAGAACACTTAAAACAATATACATATCTGTTGGATTAAGATGGAAGAATACACAAACATTTCCCAACAGCTATAAATATACCCATATTGTTCTATGAAAAAGCAGTATATAGAAGGGGTACAAAATATGAATAAAAAGCTTTCCTAAAGAGGGAATATAAAATGGCCATGTGGCTTTAAATTTCCTTGGTAAAGACCCAGACCCGTCCCACCTGTTCAAAGAAGAGAAATAAAAGAGGTAGAGACTGAGTTTTATTGGAGTATCGTGTTATACTCTTCAGACACCCGACTGATATGACTATTCTGTAGGGGAAATAATTATTTATTTTCTTCTTCCTAGCTCAAACGAGTAAGGGCTGTGTCATGATTTCATACTCTTGTTACACGCCATAAATTTACACTTATTTTTGCATGTCATAATTTTGCAGCTGGGCCGATATGTCGATCACGCAATCTTTTGTAAAGGGAAAGTGATATAATACAAAACTAGGCAACGATGATGTTGAAACGCCGGAATCAGCGCTGCTGCTTATCTCGAGACGTCAGCGTACCGAGGCAGAGGAATCATCGTGTCTCGGGGTGCTGATAGGTCTTACAACCCTGGAAAGGACTGTCGGTAAAAGGACTAGTGATAGTCTCTAAAGGATTATGAATACTCCCGATGAAATTAAGATGAGTCGACTCCTTGAGATGGCCTTATAGCAGACTAGTGAAATTAGAGAAGCAAGGAGAAAGTAAGATAATTTGTTGCCTTTGGATGACTCTAAACAAGACTCACGAAAGCAGAGAAATGGTGAGAAACTCAGATAATACGATCTCTAAGGGAAGTGACTAGCTTTGATATTTCCGTTTTTTAAACAAGGATGTCCAATATCAGTAGCCAGTGAACTACAATAAGGCCCTACTCTTTGATAATTGATCGTATTAATTAACTTACTCTTTTAAATAGCTTAGGGAAGTGACCAATTCGTATCTTTTTGTTTGTTAAACAATGATATCTAACGTCAGTAGCCGGTGGGCTACGGTAAGGCTCTCCACTTTTATAATTGATCGTATCAATTAAGGTGACCTGTTTGGATCTATTTAGCTGGAGTAGCTGTTGCACTTGTCTTGGTAGTGAATGATGTTAGGTTCGTGTTGGGACAGGATTATTATTTTTTTTTTTTTGATTGATATAATCGATGGCGATGGTATCTGTGCATCTATCATGCCTAATCGTGATGTGTTTATCGTATTGGAAGAAAACGTTGAATAAACGTAGGTGGGTGTTGTCAATTGGTGTGCTGTCTCCTACAACGCCCCCAAAAGAAAAACCCACAGTCGTGTAACAGTATATAGTAACGTAAGTTTGTGGGTATCATTAGGGTTACATTCAGTTTTGTTTTTGTTTTGTTTTTTGTCTGGGGCGATGGTAAAGAAGTTATATCCAATTTATTTTTGTTTATTTTGAGAGGGGCGGAAGCTTTGTGGGGTTTGCTTCAATTTATCTTAGTTTATTTTGGTGGTATGGGCTATTGTTAGGAGGTTACATCTAATTTTTGTCTATTTTGGGGATGTAAGATCTTGTTATGAGGCTATATTCAATTTATTTAGGGTTTTTTTTTGTGGGGGGGAGCTATTTTTCAACGGTGATATACTATTTATTTTTGTTTTTTTTAGGTTTGGTATTTTTCAGAAGTTTAATGAATTTATTTTTCTTTTAAGGAGTTATTGTTAGCAGATTACATTCAATAATTTTTTTTAGAAGCCTATATTCAATTTGTTTTTATTTTAACCCAAAACTGGAGATGCGAGGATCTGCAATGATCTATACAACTAAGCAATTTTGGGAGAGATCCGGCCGATGAAAAAAGTTGATGAAAAGTTTGCCAAATGTAAAGACAGCAAACTTTATGAAAAACAAGGATTTGGACAAATCCTGCTTGATAAAAAATATAGACTTGTCACGAAGTGACACCGTTTGGTCAGTATTTTTTTAACCATCTTCCATTTGGAATTAGTTCCCCACCGAAAATCTTCCATCTCACGATGTTAAGAATTCTAAATGGACTGGAAGAAACATTGTTTAATATCGATGACATCTTTCAACAAAGTTCCAGCCAAGACCAGTACAAACGATGTGAATTAGATGGACGATTTCCCAAATATAAACTGGTTTTTCTTAGTCACGTAATAAAAAATATAATTCAGAATCATTCGTAGATCTTTCGAGCTTTACTTAAAGTGATAAGTATCTTCTAATTGATTCTTACATCAGCAAATAACTCACAGGTCTCTCACTGTTTTTTGAGATAGGTGTTTTCTTTCTCTTTCACCACAAAATTACTTATACAATTCTAGAGAAGTTGTCTAACTGAGTAAGGAAACATTAATTATAATAAAAAATCAAACTATTTTTTATTTTAATCTAAATAACAAGTTAATCGTTGAACTAGATATTCTAAACTAAATTCATGAAGAAAAAATTTCCCACTTTTTAATTTTTGTATTCCTTTATAAAAAGAAGTCAATGAATACGAAAACAACACAGCTGGCTTAATCTGACAAACCTGATTGAAAACCATATTTTGCCTGGACAACCTATTCTACATTGAACCTCAGTTGTCGTATATTACGTACTTTAGGTAAATTTTATTAACTATTCAATAATGTATGTTTCCTGTTAACTATTGTGTATAACTAATTCTATATTATCGCTGTCAATTTTCGTTGTTCCGTTGTAAAATCTTTTACTGATCTTTCATTGTTTATGTTTATCGTTTCTGAAAAGAGCAAACAAGTTATTTAATTTGTTGTCATTTTTATCGACCGAAACAAATTGTAATGTCCTCATATAAAATAACTCATCCTGTCTAAATTTACTTTAATTTTCTGTACTAGCTGAAAAGACACGGGGTGCAATTACTTGGTAGCACTTCAGAAAATCTCCTCCCCTCAACGTTTTTAAACTCTTTACAGTTTTAAAGTTTTGTCAATTGAGACATATGTGACCAAGTAGCCACTCCATGAGAAAATTTCAGCCAGAGATTTTTTCTTTTCTTTTTGGGTAAAACTTGAAATATTATAGAATAAGAACTAGATGAATAATTATAAACATTTGTCTTCAAGCCATGCGAAAATCAAATGGAAAAAATTCCATCAATCCTCCCCGAAATTTCGCTATAGTTCCCCCCCAAGCCAATGAAGAAGTCTTGGTCTTTAATTAACGAGATTACTTTTATTGTTCAATGAACTAAAAAGAATCGACTCCCATTAACTTCTGCGGGAAGGAAATGATTTTGGTAAATCGAAACGTTAATAGGTTTAATTGACGAAGCTTTTGACATAATTATAAGAAGTTTCGGTTAGAAAATATTGGTAATTTTAACATAATAACGAAATTAAATTCATAATTAGCACTTGTTCTACAATTATTTTTTAAGTGATATTTACTGTAATTTAGAAAGATAGTGTTATATAACTAGTTATATTATTGGGGGGGGGATTTTTGTGGCATTACTTAGTTAAAATATAAAAAAGAAAGAATCAAATAAATAAAATCAAGATCTGTTTTTTCCACTCATCAAGTGGAAAGCCCACCCATCCAGGAACTTAGCAACATTATGAAAGGATCAATCAAAAGGCCCAACTCATGCTCACTTCCTCTACCGTATCTTTTTCTGGTTCTCTCCCGAGTCTCTCTCTGACTGACGATGCACGGTTCGACCCTTATCCTTTTTCATCGCGGGTTTGCGTGATGGCTGCTACACTCCCACCCTGACCTCTCGATCGAACATAATGCTGGGCAGGAGTGGCCTTTTGGTCCACGTAATCGTTAAAAGCGGGGCGTGCATCACAGTGTCCACCTCTGAATCGTCCGACTTGCAAGCGGTTAAATTTTCGGGAGTACCACTGCCGCTATCTATTGATAGCTCGTCGCCAGACGACTCATTACTTTTAGCGGTCGCTGAATGTCCCATCTCCAAAGCAGGGTGGAGATCAGATACGTGACGTGGGATTCGATCGACCAGGACAAATTGTTGACTGACCACACGAGTCATTCGCCCACACTTGAAGCTGACGGTACATCAATTTTGTAAGGGTTTCATCCAGACGGGATCTCCCACATCATATGACCCGCAAACGTCTGTGTCAATTGCCTTTGCTCAAATCCAGTTCGTGTAGAAAGTGATGCACAGCTTCCTAGCAGCAATCCTCTTGATGCTACGGTGACTAATTTCTGTGATACTGTTATCTAATGGTACATACGCGCATTGCAGCCATCGTCGGACCTCAATTCGTGCAGACATTGGCTTACTTGCTGGTTGCAAAAGGCGGTGTCGTTGTTGGCCAAAATCTCCTCCGGTGTTCCTCGTTCGTAAAAGACGAACGATAGCTGTCGATGAACGCTTACCGGGTCTTTCTGTGCAAATGATCACCAAATTGCATAACGGGTGTATCCACAGTCGATGAGGATAAGAACGTGTCTGCCACCATAATGGATATCATCCATTCCAACCCTTTGCTACGTATCACTTGCTTCCAGTCGTCCTTTTTGCACCCAGGTTCACGGCAACCAACCATTTGTAGAGCACTCATGTCACCGGGTCGGAAAGGTTGCTGGACGACGTGACCAGTTCTACGTTGACTGTCAGATTATACTCTGAGACGAGAGTCTTTAAGGTTCCCAGCCTTCGCCTTATCAGCATCTCGCTTGCTGCCTTGGTGCGTATTCTTGCATTTCCAGTCAACTGTGGCACAGTATCTGTGATGGTTAATTATTTTATTACCTGGTTTGATTAGGCCACGAGTTTTCCAGTTAGCTGTTAAGTTAGCTAAAATCTTTGAGTGGAAAAATAAGTCAAATTGGAAAGTTTAAGAGAGTACATAACGTTCAACACAGGAAGGCCAAAATGTAAACAAAATGGATTCATATCTTGTCTGTGACAGGTTTGATTGGAGAAATAAAAACAGTGAATTTTGGACGCGTGAAAGATGATCCAATAATTTAGCAAGATCACATCACCCCCGCCGATATCCTGATTTTAAATATATAAAAATTAGCGAATTTTGAAAAAGTAATCAGTTAGAATTTTGCATTCAGAAAGTTCTATCGAGCTGGGAGGCGTGTCTCTTTTTATCTATTCATAGACCCTTACAGATTCTCTCTCTCTCTCTCTCTCTCTCGTCCTACTGTTTGCAGTCTGAACATTGAACAATAAATAATTGTTAATTGTGTGATGGAGAATTCTTCTTGTTTTTGAGTTGCCAGCAGCCAGGTTGTTTTATTCCAACGGAACTCCCCAACCGTCAGAAGAAGTTCCGGATGGATTGTGTCTTTCTTTGTCGATGGATCTTTCAAACACAGTGTGAGCACATACAGTACTGATAAAAGAACTATTCGAAAATGCATTTGTCACTGTTACCAGGATTCGACCCTCAAAATCCGCGACACAGCCAGACGCAGGATTCCACAGTAAAAACCCACGGCGTAGCCATAAATAGGATTCGACCCTGAAAACCCACGGCCAAGTGATGGTACTACATTTGTTACCGTGCAATTATATTAAGCACGTTGTAGTATTACGTTTGTTGCTGTGACCAGCATAGTACCACATTTGCTACTGTGCCCAAGATAAGGGCCCAGACGGTAAAAAGGCATTGTACTGCAGACCCCGTCGGACACCCAGTGGTTGACACAAAAACTCTCGGTGCGCATGTGCTACTTCTTTCCTGCCACTGTAGTGCTAGTTTGACGTCATTTACCACAGCGTTCAACTTAGCAAGATTGATGTGCCGTGCATCGTTTGCGAACCGCAACCAAGATGCATATTCCAACACGACCCCGTCCTTCTCCAACAAGAATCCGATATGTTCATTTCTTTCCAGTTGACGCACCACTCTCATCTAGCGGGGTCCTCATGTGTCGCTCTCTCAGAACTTTCTGCAATCATTCGTGTGAGGAGAGCATCACTCATCTGGTAATCCCATCCTTAGATTACCGCAGTCACCCTGCGTTTTATTACACCCACTGCTGCCCGAATCCAACCATACACTGGCAGGTGCCCTACAAGTTTTGCGCACAGGGAAAAAGTCCGCCCTGTGAGAACTGCAGAATTCCCAGAACCACACTTACCGTCTCCATCGGAGGGTGCCTTCCTCTCCCCTTACGTCAAGGCCCAGTACGCGTGCTCTGTCTTCACAACACTCTGGATCAAATGCACATTATTGTAATATTTGCTCTGTCAGTAAATGATTTTTCACAAATATCTTTCGGTTCTATAAAATGTAGGTGAATAATATTATTTATCTTCTCCAATCCACATTTTTTTTTGTGAAATACACCTAGCAAACTCTCCAAAACTTAAATGAACGAGCCCAATAAGATTCCCACATTTTACTAAAAGAATTCATAAGATAATCCGTTTTGTCGGCTGGGGTGGTAGAGTACTGTGACTGCCCCTCTGTAGCGAGGTAAAACTCCTTGGAGACTTGTGAAGACTTGTAATAGTTGAGGAAGGGATTCGCCTTGTAGACTGGTGTGGTAGAATATGGTGACTACACGTCTGCAGAGAGGGAAAAACCCTCATCATGGCCCCCTGTCAGCCGAACATGGCAAACCCTAATGCTTGAGGATGTGGTTCTGAGGCTGAGTAGTCCTTGACACGGAAATCAAGTGATGAATTGACTAGCAACACCCAATTCCGGTCCTTACTGGGCTAGACGGGTTGTCGGTGAGGTCCGATCTGCTCAATCGGCTGTTCATGTCAAACCTAATCACCAAATATGATTGTGCCCATAATATTCTTCTCTAGATTTTATGGAAAAAAGATCATCGTCATCATTAAATCGCACTAAAAGTACAGATTTCCTTGATTCTATCTCTTCATCAGTCCCTATCATCAATCGTTCCCAGCAGTTCATACCAACTAGATCCACTATCTGCAAGGAGCTGACGTCGGTAAGTTCTAGCTGTTCGGCCAACACTGCTACGTCCATGTGAATGTTCCATACAAGAAATTCGCTCCTGAGTTTGTCTTTTTCCTTACATCCTTGTCTGCTTATGTTTTTCGTCTTACTTAGATGGTTTGTGAGATGAGAGGTAAGTGGCTGTATAATTGCAGATTCTTTAGTTCCCATCAACCTTTTTTTCTCAATACAATTTTTTAGCGTTTTGATACGGTTGAGAAGCATAGCAATAAAAAAAATTAGCAGCTATAATAGTGAGGGTTATGCTTCTATAGTTCATAGTGATTCCGAGGACAGATTTTTGAAAAAGGGAAGGATGAAAACCTTTGTTTATTTTTCTGTTGTTTTATTTGATTTAATGGCATATCAACTATTCTAGGTTATTTAATGCCAAATCTGGTATATACATATATATTAGACATATATGATTTTTCACTAATAATTCAATTAAGCATCAATCTTTTGTTAACACATAGTTAAATTATCAAACAATTCTTTATCGAACAATTCAATTTAGCATAAGTCAATAAAGTTAAATGGTTTCAAGTATTTCTCTGTATCACTAACTGTTTTTATTAAATATCACTCATTTGATTACATGCAGTTAAATGATCAAACAGTTCTATTTCTAACTATTCAATTTATCAGGTGTATAACATTTCCCCTAAAGCTCAACCATTACTGGATCCTCACCATCAGATTATTTATTATCATTTCATATCAAAATAAAAAAAAACAAGCAGACGATTCCAGAACTCTCAGGGGGAAACTAATCCAGTTGGAACCAAATAATTGGCGATATATTCCCGCTTAAACAAAACCCTCCTCTAAAAAATACAAAATCTTCTACAAAACAACCATTACATTTATCTCAGCTCTGTCCACCAAAAACCATCAAAGACAGACGAAGTATTTATCTCTCAAATTGTTACAACCATTCCAACAAAAAACAGAATCACTTATTGATCAATCAGGAAAAAACAATATCAAAACCACCGTGGATAATAAAAAAACAAAATCTCATTCACGTTATTTAGACTAGGGTGTAATAATTCCTTTAACATTCAAGTTTAGTGAGAACTGACAACCCAATCCACACAATATTATATAAACTGCAAGTCTTTATTACACATCTTTCTTTTAAAACTGGAAATGTAAAATTCTAGATATATCTTAAGATAATGAAATATTTTATCTTATATAAACTTTATTACGCGTCTTTATTTCCAATTTGTAAATGTAATATCCTATATCAAATGCCTTTGCTAGTATTCAATGTTTTCAATGATTATATTAATTTATTTTATTAATTACAGGTATATAATTATACGGACGGAGGACAAATCAATTTTGTAAAATCATTCTTCTTTCCTGATATCAAATTCTACTCAAAATATGTCACCCTACACTGGTGATAAGCCATATTCTTGTAAAGTGTGTGGCTCTTCCTTTTCACGAAAATCAAAACTGAAGGAGCATATGCGAAAGCACACTGGAAAGAAACCTTTTTCTTGCAATGTTTGTGACTCGTCCTTTTGGAACAAATCAAATTTGACGAGGCATAAGCGTACACACACAGGGGAGAGGCAATATTTATGCAATGTGTGTTACTTATCCTTTTCAAAAAAATCAGATTTAATGAAGCATAAGCGTACTCACAAAGGAGAGAAACCACATAGTTGTGAAATATGTGGCTCGTCTTTTTCACGAAAATCAACTTTGGTTGAGCACATGAAAACACACTAAGGAGAGAAGCTCCATTCTTATGAAATTTATGACTCTTCTCTTTTACGAAAATCAAATTTGGTGGACGATGTAAAAACGCATACAAGTGAGAAAACCCATTCTTGTGAAATTTGTGGCTCTTCCTTTGCTAAAAAATCAACTTTGAAGAATCATATGCGAACACACTCAGGAGAGAAGCCATATTCTTGTGAAATTTGCGGGTCTTCCTTTTCTCAAAAATCCACTTTAAAGGATCATATGCGAACACACAAAGGAGAAAAGCCATATTCTTGTGAAATTTGTGGCTCTTCCTTTTCTAAAAAATCAAATTTAAAGGATCATATGCGAACACACACAGGAGAAAGGCCATATTCTTGTGAAATTTGTTGCTCGGTATTTATTCGTAAATCACATTTGGTGATTCATATGCGAAAACACACTGGAGAGAAGCCATATTCTTGTGAAATTTGTGGCTCTTCCTTTGCTCAAAAATCAGATTTAAAGAACCATGTGCGAACACACACAGGAGAGAAGCCATATTCTTGTGAAGAGTGTGGCTCGGCTTTTTCTCGTAAATCACATTTGGTGATTCATATGCGAAAACACACAGGAGAGAAGCCATATTCTTGTGAAATTTGTGGCTCTTCCTTTGCTAAAAAATCAAATTTAAAGAACCATATGCGAACACACACAGGAGAGAAGCCATATTCTTGTGAAATTTGTGGCTCTTCCTTTGCTGAAAAATCAACTTTAAATAAACATATGCGAACACACAGAGGAGAAAAGCCATATTCTTGTGAAGAGTGTGGTTCGGCTTTTTCTAGTAGATCAATTTTGGTGAAACATATGCGAACACACAGAGGAGAGAATCCATATCTTTTGAGAAATCACACACTATGAAACAAATCATTTTCGGAAGGATGGAGTTCTTCGATTATTCTCAGGTCACGTTTACTGCTGCAACGATACAAATTTGATAGATACAATAAAACAAGTGTACATTCAGCATTTTCGATAAATACTTATTCTGTCTTAGTAATTGGAATAGTTGAAAAAAAGCAATAAAATTAGAATAGGTTTTTAGATAACATTTTAAACACACATAAGAAAATTTGACATTACACGTTCTTTTATCATTCAAATTACATATTATATCTAGGGAACAGTATTATTTTAGTTACAAAAAAACAAAATAAAATCTGATATTTTTTATTCTTTTACTTTTCATGAGAAATAAAAAAATGTATATAAGTAAATGTAATATATAAATTTAATTTTAAACAAAGGAAATATTTATTTTAGATAAATTGAATAAACACAATAAAATTAGCAATTTTACTTTCTTTCAGTATTTACAATTTAAAGAAATTATTTATTTTCTGCCAACAAAATTCAAAAAGATCAGGGCTGTGTTGATTTAACAGTACCTGACATCTTGGAAGGTCAGGATTGAAGTACTGAAGCGAAAAAATTAATTTGCAAGAAAACAAAAGAGAAATCACAACAGACTTTTCAGTTTCAAAGACAGAGTCAGATTTATAAACCATTGAACAGACCGTTAAGAAGATTTAATCCTCTTTTTAACGGCTTAATTTGACACTCTTCCTCTCTGTTTAAACTTAAAAAGTCTCATTGGAAAACTCTCATTATACTCTGGTTAACCGGTCAGTAGACATCAAGCAACACAGTAATAAGTGTTTCGATCGTTTTTTACGTACAGGGAAATAAGCCACAAGAAAATTTGCAAAGAGTATGAGTCATTAAGTGTGAGAAAATTTAATCCTCTTTTTGCACATCAAAATTTTTCATTTTTTTGCACACGTCATAATTTTATACTCGTAGTACACGTCTTAATTTTAAACTTTTATTAAAACCTCATGATTTTACTCTCTTTTGTATACGTCATAATTTATTACACTTTTTTACACGTCATACTTTTATACACTTTTTAAAGGTCATCATTTTCCGCTCATTTTGGCACGTGTTGTGAATATGAAAAAAAAAAAAGAAATTAAAGAAAAGTAAGTTCAAAAGAGCAGAAGTTACCTGAATCCCTGACAGGAAGTCGGAATTACGCATGCCTAAAAACAGACCTATGAGCACGAAACAGAAACTCTCTATCTTTCTGTAGTGACCGTAGAGCTGGAAAGACCTATTTTGACCTGCCGCTGAGGGAATCAGGTGCCCAATTAGCGGCACGCTAGTTCACCCTTACACTAGTAGCAGCCGAATCTGTTAACAGCACCCTATATAAAAGTAACGAATTTAAACATATCAACCCACAACAAAAAAACACCGAATTTGGATAGATCAACCCCGAAAACGACTAGTGAACTTCAACTCCTTAATTCGGAGAAACGACTATTCTCAAATCGTCTAGGAAGACATTCCTCGAAAAATTAGACGTGCAAAAGCTCAAAGGAAATAAAATTGAAATTCAATCGATATATCCACTCTCCATCTTCCTGCCATTTTCTTCTTTTGCAGCTTTCACAGACAGAAAGACGTCAGCGAATCAAAATGGACCAAGTAGAACTTAACAGAGTCAAATATCAATAACCAACAAGTCCCGTATACGTCATAATTTTGTTGAAGGGCCGATACGTATGTCTATCAGGCAAACTTTTGTAAGGAGGGATTTGACACGAAACTAGGATGGCAAAGAAAATATTGTAAATTTGAAATGCCAACTTCCTATTTTGCAAATATTACGAATGAAGCTTGTTTGTTGGTCTGTTCGAGTTGCAGAAATCACCAAGTTGCCAGGCACGTCTGTTTTCCTTCCAGAGTAAAAATTGCTGATTTCTCCGAAATTTCTTGAAATGCAAAAATCACTGATTATGTTGAGATGACAGCATGTCGGGGTGCTGGTATTATCGTGTCTCGTGCTGATAGTAAGTTTTATAAGCCTAAAAAAGGCAGTAAGATAACAGGATATAACATAGTCCTTAATGGGCAATAAAGACTTTCGATTAATATTGAAAAGAGATGAAAAAACTCGTGTGATTTTAACCCTAAAAAAAAACAGAAAAAAGGGATAGCTATGTTAGATAGTGACTTGAAGACCCCTTTTTGACATGATGCGCAATTTGGATGGGGAACATAACAGGAAATAGACCGGTTACATAAATTTGGAAAGTGACTTGAAGACCCCATACGTACTTTCTGGTTAATGAAAAGTAAAGTAATGAAAAAGATTATATTTTTGTACATCAGCGTTTTTCTTTTCCCTGTAAACAACAGCTGGAGTAACGATTGGACCTTTAAGCAAGATGATTATAAAGACTGTCTCTCTAGCACTAAAAAGTATTGAAAAAAGAGTTTCAGGATTTTAGTCTTGAAAAGAATAGGAAAAGGGAAAGCTGGAGTAAAGGCTGTTCCACTGCTGGATGATGAGGATAAAGAGTCTTGTCATGTGGATCATGGTTGTCAAACATCAGCGAAAAGGAGCTCCTGTGATTCGGCCGGACTGCTACGTTTGCCGCTGATGGATGAGGTAAGGAATTGGGTCGAGGTAATAAGGAAAAGGGAAAACTGAAATTAAGGCTGAACCACATTTATTGGTGGCGTAATTGTGTAACATCGCCAAATTTCTCAGAGAGTGGAATCTTTCAGAACCAACATGGTGGTATTTGCAATCTTCTCTTAGTCCACCAGTTACTGATATCGAGAAATTTTCTAGTACAAACGCAGACGATATTTTTGAGACCAATTAATTCTCCCATCCTTTTCGAAAGTAGTTTCTAACTGTGAAACAGAGAGGGTGGTATTTGCCAGCTTCTCTATATGGTATAATGTTTTTTTCATGATTAATCATAATCTGACTCCTGCTTACTCGGCAAATACACAAACACATTCCGCTATAAAACCAGGAAACATTTACAGCAAAAAAACTGAAGTCGACGGTCGACTACGGCTCATGGCTAACGGTATTCCTTGCTTTTACTTTTCTTTGCAACCCAACCAGACAACTTCCCGCAGCGGCGAAGGAGCAATTCTCTCCGAATCTACAGAGCTATTTTCGCTTGCAGATGTATTGGTCCAGCATGTTCCTCTGCCAGCTGCGGTCCAGCCTTTACTCCAGCTTTCTCTTTATACGATCCTTTTCACTTGACACTAATATGCAGACATTGTCTCAAAGAAAACCGATATTATACGCAAACCATCCACAATCATTTAAATCAATGGGAGTTTTTCTTTTCTTTTCTTGTCTTTGTCATCCTTGCCTAGTTTTGTGTCATATCACTTTCTCTTTACAAAAGATTGAGTGATCGACATATTTATCGGTCCGGCTACAAAATTATGACATGCAAAAATGAGTGTAACAAGATTATAAAATCATGACCCATAACTTTACGCTCATATAAAATTAAGCCCTATGAAAAGAAGAAAAATTTTAGACAAGGAAAAATTGGATTCATTTTTCTTAACAATCTATTTTGTATTATGTAACTTCCTCTTTACAAAAGATTGCGTGGTCGACATATTCATCAGCACTTCAAAAAATTATGACTTGCAAAAATTTGGGTAAAATTATGACGTGTAAAAAGAATATAAAATCATGACCTGTAAAAAGTGTAATAAATTATGATTAATGAACAAAAGGTTGGTTGGTTGGTTGGTTAAATAAACAAAAGTATAAAATGATGATATGTAAAAAAGAGTGTAAAAATAAGACGTGTAATACAAATATAAAATTAAGGTGTATGAAAAAAAGGAAAAATTTAGACGTGCAAAAAGAGGTTTAGGTTTTCTTAACAATCGGTTTAATGAATTACAAATCTGATTCCGTCTTATATATTTTGAGTTGAAATAAAAGTAAATCTTGTCACGTGGAAAAATCTAACAACTAAATACACATCAATCACACTATCGACTTCATAACAACATACAAATTAAGCATATACTGTGGGGGATGGTAATCTTAATTGATCTTTATTTACATAAAGAAATACCCAATAATATACTAATTAATAATAAAATCAATAATAGCTTAATTTATAAACAGATTTAAATGATTCATAGAATATTATCCGACAAATAGATAAGAAAAGAAAGATAATTTATCGAAAAAAATCATGCTAAAATATAATTCCGATTTTTTGAGTGTCGAAGAGGATGCAAAAATTAGAATATTTTTTAAATATTTCACATGCATGTATCAAAACATTTATTTTCCCTTCGCAAATCACATACAGGATCCGAAACCTTTTTTCTGAGTTGTGACTCTCTCTCTCTCTCTCTATCTCTCTCTCTCTCTCTCTCTCTCTCTCTCTCTCTCTCTCTCACACACACACACACACATTTACACATGGTGATTATTCGTGACAGTTGACAAGGATACAAATCATAATGTTTCGATGTTCACTTCAAAGTGCAGTACGAACATTTTTCTTTTTAAAGTATGGCTGATCAAACTCGAAACCATCCGTGGTTTTATGCGAATATTTTCCTCGAAAGTGTATGTCTCTTAAACTTTTTTCGTTTCTTTCTCTTGAGGCCTCTGTAGAAAAAATATCTTCCAATGAATAACCACACTAAAAAACCACGGAATTTCTATTAATTTTCTTGAGTCTCTATAAAAATGACTCTTGATGTATTCTTGCTAAAGAGGAAAAAGAGCAGTTGTCTCCCTTACACAGTGGTGTAGTACCTATTAAAAAGGAAGCCTTTCGGTCACCCTTGACTACAGTCGAGAACTTTCCATTTTTAATTTTATATAGACATATATATAGGCACCTATAGATATCAAAATGTATATATATATATATATATATATATATATGTATGAATATATACTCATATACATCTATATACACACAAATATATTCATATATATATGCACATATTCTTTTTGAAGATCCATTCGGTGAACTCTTGGTAGATTTGTCTGTTTAGGCTTTATTACTATATATATATATATATATATATATATATATATATATATATATTGAAAGAGAGATAATTCACTAGCAACCTTAACAATAGTAAAAACGAAGAATCCCATCTTTTTCTTCAAGGCATATCTCAGCCAAATTTTCTAATACTCTACGTCTCGTCTTAGTTCCATCAGTCAACTATGAATGGTTTTATGGTTGCAATATATAATCAATATTTAAACATTTTTGTCTCATAATATATGCGAAGTAGCCCATAAATCCCTTACGTACTGTGATGTTGTATGGATGGTCACTTATTCACTCATTTTAAAAAACAAATTATTTTCTTCTGATATTTCATTGATAGTATCTCACCTTTTATATTGGCATCACTCCATTTTATGTGTTGTTGCCAATTTTCGTTGCCTTCTCGTATTCGTTGGCCTTTCCAATGAGACTTCTTCAGTTTAAACGGAGAGGAAGAGTGTAAAATTAAGACGTTAAAAAAGAGGATTAAATCTCCTTAACAGTCTGTTTAATGTTTTATATATCTGACTCTGGACGACCAGCTCGAACCTACATACAACAGCTCTATGCCAATACAAGATGTAGCCCTGAAGACCTACCGGAGGCAATGGACGATAGTGAGGGGTGGCGAAAGAGAGTTACGGATATCCGTGCTCATAGCGTGACATGATGATGATAATGACGTTTGTCCAACTTTTTATCAACTTTATTCCTCTGACGGATCTCTCCCTATATTGCTTAGTTGAATGAATCGTCCTCACATCTCCAGTTTTGGTTTATTTAACATGTCTGAGTACCAGAGTGTAAACTGTGTTAGAAGTGACTTATCATCCTGAGAGACTATTAAATCCAGCTGGACGTCGGTGTGGTAAATGTCTAGGAGTGTACAGGCAAACAGGTCCAGCATTTTCTTTAGAAGTATTTAGTATTTCTCTTTCGTGATACATAGCATTTTGAAGAACTTTGTAAATTCCGCCATCACATTTTGAAGTCTTTCCATACAATATACATTGAAAGCTATTGTGAGTAGCCGAAGTGACTGTATAGCTTATTTGGATATCATGTTGTTTAGTTGGTAACTCGTGACAAATACGATTTCCGAATCTGATTGTAGCACACATGATTTGACCTTTAAATAACAATGTTCCATTCACACCACTACGACCCCGGTATTCCCTATATTTTCTATTTGAATTTATTTTGAAACAAACGTTTTTTGTCTGTAATAACTGACTTTTGACCCGCTGTCCAGCTTGAAGTATCATGGATTCTTGTTTACAAATATCTGTGCTGGCAGAAATTTAAAGTTGTTGGTTCTTTAATCAACAATCAAAACCTATCGAGACACCCCTGTGTCCCTGAATCAAGTTTATCTACGCTGAACAGCGAACCAGAGAGTATTGTCCAAGTTTAAAGCACCAGTGGCATTTGACATCGGAAATCCTTGTTTAAAAAACACAAATCATCAGCGAACGGAATTTTTCTCTACAACCGGAAGCGAACCTTGGTATCAATATAGCTAACATCTCCAGATTGATCGGCGAGTGGGATTTTTAGGTATTAACTCAGAGGTCATTTTCGAGACGAATTAATTTTTCAATCTGTCACAAAATTAGTTTGTAACTGTTGAGTAGAGAGGGTGGTATTTGCAAGTTTCTGTTAACGGAATAATAATTTATTTCATTAGTACCCATAATTAAGGTGAAGCTTCTTCTCTCTCTCTCTCTCTCTCTCTCTCTCTGTCGTTACTGTAAGCCGTCTGAACATCGAATAATAAATTATTGTTAATTGTTGACAGAGTTTTAGAGTTGCCAACACCCACACAACTTTGTTTCAACGGATCGCTGGACCGTCAAATGAAGTTCCGGATAGATTGTGTCGTTCGTTTTCTGTGGATCTTTCAAACACAGCGTGGACACAGACAGGATTGATAAAGGAACAATCCGAAAATTTATTTGGCACCGTTACGAGGATTCAACCTTGAAAATCCGTGACACAGCCAGACGCAGGATTCGGCCCTGAAAATTCACGACGAAACAATAAACAGGATTCGACCCTAAAAACTCTCGACTAAGCGATGGTACGACATTTGGACCAAACTGTGGCATCATATTTGGTACTGTGCCCAAGATTAGGACCCAGACGGTGCAAAGTGTACTATAATTGAGGAGAAACTTAGATATTCCGATGTCTTGAGATGGCCCATACCAGCCTCGCGAAAGAAGAGGAAAAACTAAATGGTTCGATGCCTTGAGATTACCTAGTGCTAGTCTCGCAGAAGTAGAGAAGCTAGGAAAAACTAAGGTTGTTCGTTGCCTTCAGATGACCCTATACCAGAATCATGAAAGCAGAGAGTAACCTGCTCAAATCTTTCCGATTTTTAAACAAAGATGTCCAAAGTCAGTAGCCGGTGAGCTACGATAAGGTCCTCGTCTTTGATAATTGATCATAGTTAACGTGGCTTTTTAAATAGTGTTACGCTGCCATGTGCCCAGCGGGCTTGCAGGATGCTGTCCACCAGTTAACGCAGGGCACAGACGTTGACTGTGGTCTGCCGAACGCTATTTAGTGTTACAGATATCATCAACTCCCAAGCGGGGCCACATTTTTAAGCCACTGTGCGAGTTATCGATGAATTGATAAAAGTCAGCACAGCTAACTGGCTAGCTTTCCTCCTCAAATGCAAGATCTTCGACAAATACAGTTTTTCCACCATAAAAAAGGAATCTGAACTGCCGTGTTTGAGTTAACAAGATTAATAACAATATTCTTTTATTGAATAAAAGAAAGAAACAAAGAAAAAAATCAGTTCAGGTTAAAGTCAGGAGCGAGAAAGTCTTTCTGTATCTCGGAGGAGCCTTCTCTTTTTCCACTCGTTATTGGGTTTCCTTAACGCGTTGGTGGAAGGATACACGTCTTATTTCAGATCTAGATTAATAATTGTCTCTTTCCTCGTGGACAGGTCTTTTCTTTAGGAATTCGTTTAACGAGGCTCCTCATACCTTGGAGTTTGAGTTCATTCAAAGGATAAGCTTTTTCTTTTCTCCGTATTCCCTGCGCAGCATGACTTTGAAATTTGGGTTTCTTCCATTTCTCAAATTATGTTCTTAGTTTTTCAACGAACAAAAGGCAACTCCTTAGGCGTCTTCATCCTTTGAGGAATAAACGAAAACACATTATGTGTCCTCACCCTTTGACGGCTACATGGCATCTAACTAGTTTCCGTAGTTTGAAAATTAACCACGTGTTGGCATTTGACGTTTTTTTCCCTCAATACCAATCGTGGTCGCAGGTCTGCCTCTCCGCTGAAACATACTTGGCAAATAGAGAGTGGGGTTCTCCCATGCCCATATCACTTTGTAATGATAGAGAGGGTGGTAAAGAGACGACCTTTCCCACTTCCACTATTCTGTAATTCTTGCTTACTACTATTGTCCGCTGATTCTTGCTTACTACCATAGTCGGCCGCCAGCCTCCTTCCCCCACCACCCGAAGTATATAATAGGGTGTCATATATCCTCGTCACAATAACTAATGAAAATGACGTGTTCGTATCTTTCTGATTGTTAAAAAAGGATGTCGAACGTGAGTTGCTGATGGGCTCCACTAAGTACCTCCACTTTGATGATTGATCGTATCAATTAAGGAGCTTTTTGAAATCGTCAGAGGAAGCGACTTATTTGGATCTGTTTAGCTGGTGTATCTGTGGCACTTGTGTTGTTAGTGTCTAGTGTTGAGATGTGTTTTTTTTTTTTTGCTGATTGATATGATTAATGGTGATGGTATCTACACATCTACCATCCGTGAAAGTGAGGTGTTTTTCATGTTGGTCGAAAACGTTGAATGAACGTGGGTGTGACTTGTCAGTTGGAGCTTCGTTCCCTTCAAAAAGCAATAAAAAAAAAAACTCAGTCATGTAACTGGCTAGGAATGTAAGTGTGTGTTACTTGGGTTATATTCAATTTATTTTGTTTTATTTCGGCGAGGGAGGGCATTTTATTCTTAGAAGGATATATTCATTATATTTTTGATATTTCGGTGAGTAGGCTATTGTCATGAGGATATATTCAATTTATTTTTGGTGGGGTTATCGTTAGGTTATATTGTATTGATTTTTATTAATCTTGCATGTCACACTTGTTTTGGTTCGCTTCCAACGGTTTCTTTTTTTAAAGATTATCGTCTATCGTGAATGAATACAATAATTATGCATATGCAGAAATGATAGAAATATTAAGTACTTGCAAGCCTGTAAATTCTATTACAAATGGCTGCGTAGAAAACAAAAACAAAGAAACAAAGTGTAACGTTTTTACCAACAAAGAAAATATGTAAACATTAAAAATGGCCGCTTAAACAAAAAGAAAACTAACCGAAAACTGTTAGCTTTTTTTACGACAGAAGAAAATATATAAAACAAAAGATAAAAGAAACGGACTCGTGGGTGTAAAACAAAGCAAATAGATTTATTAACCACAGGAAGAGACATTCGTCTAATGACCATGTGTTGCATATTGAACCCGGCCGAGTTGTCAAAATAGTAAATGCACCTTTGTAAATAACAGGTGCATCCGGTCGAAGGTATATGTGAATGTATAGTGGTCATGGCTATACAACACATGAATAGAGCTATCTTAACTTTGAGGGCACCAGTCAAATATCTGACCACTATATATTAAGGGGAATGACCAGTCTGTCTTTTTCTCACGTGTCTCCGATCTTCCAGTCCCTATAATTCCCACAAACATCAAATAAATAATCATCATCATCATGTCGTGCCGCTAGCACGACATGACCCTCTCTCGCCACTTCCCCCTATCGTTCATCGCCTCTGGCAGGTCTTCAGGGCTACATCCCGTATCCTCACATAGCTGCTGAATGTATGTTCGAGCTGGTCGTCCTGCTTTTGCCCGGCCGTATGTGGGGATCCATCAGAGTACATCACTTATGAGCTCGCCCCTGCTTCTCCAGCAGTGTCCTGCATGTCTTCTCTCCAGTGTGTGTTCGCCTATGAATATCCAAATGTGATTTTTGGGAAAAGGAAGAATCACATATGTCACAGGAATATGGCCTCTCTCCAGTGTGTATTCTTATATGCCTCTCTAAATCTGATATTCGTGCAGAGGAAAAGGAACAAATCTCACAAATATGGCTTTTCTCTCTTTTGTGTCCTTCCATATCCACTTGAGCTCCCGAATTGGTTGAAAAGCTTGAGCCACTCATTTCACAAGTATATGATTTCTCTCCAAGATGTGTTTGTATATGCACTTCAAACTGCAGCATATTTGAAAACGATGAGCCGCATAGTTTGCAAGGCAATGGCTTTTCTTTGATTTGTGTTTGCATATTTCATTAGAATTTCTCACCTGGATAAGGAGACCAAGATGTTTTACAAAAGATTTCTCACCAGTATTTACCTTCAAAGACGCCACCAAACTATGAAAAACAAACAATCCTTCCTTCAAAAGAATATAATTTATCCCAGTAGATATTCACATATTCGTTTCAAATGGGATTTCTTCGAAAATCCTGCTCATCAAGAAAATACTGTATCAAAAGTCAAGAACATCTCCGGTTTGAAAATCTGTAATCGATAAAACAAGAGAAAACTATCAATTAAGAGATGGAAAAATAATAAAGAAATACAGTTTATAGAAAGTCATATATTTCAAAAAGGAAGTTTTAGCAAATTTTTGAAAAATATTTTATCGTTTTCTTTTGTATTAAATTTGAATTGAAATGGGTTCTATGACTCAAAATAGAAAAGCAATCTACCTTCCGTTTAAGTTTGCATGTAGCGTTTAAAAAAGAAAGAGAAATCGTAAACCACGATAAGATACACAGGCTCATAACAAATTGAGTTTAAATTAACTTTTGACGTCAACACATTAAACCAGCTTCTAGTTGAGCAGATTAAGTCGGTATCCCACGAGAATCTTTAACTTAATGGTACAACCTCTAAATTTGCCATACATGTGCTCCGGGACCCATTCTCCCACGAAATTTCGTTACTCATGTGGAAAAAAATGACTGCAATTTTTTAAGATGGTCGTCTCATAAAATAGGAAAAAAGTTTTCAATGCTAAACATTGAGAGGATAGGTTAACAGATGCGAACAGATTAAGATAGATTAACGTGAACATGCTGAGATAGATAGATAGATAGATAGATCTACACTCTCGAAAAAGATAGAACCAGACTGAAATAGTCACATATTGATATTTACAAAGCGTAACTTAATCTGGAATTAAATCTAAAATGATATTAATATGATTTATGCCAATTAGATTTTGTGAATACCGCAATCAAGTGATTGAAGTGGGGAATTATATCTGTGGACGATGCACCGATGAAAATCTGCAATTCAGTAATACGTATTTTTTTTATATACAGTGATTTTAAAACTAAAATACAATTCTTAGATAAAATTTTTAAAAAACTTGGGTAGAATTATTGACAGATCCCCATACTAGTGTAGAATATTCAGCCTAAATAAAGAAAGAAAGCCCCCCCACCACCACCAAAAAAGGGTAAAAACGAATACCTAAATGGGAATCCTCTTCCCCTCTCCTTTCAAAGCAGAAGTCAACCAACTACTATTTAAGTCAATAAAATTACAAGAGACAGAACATGATAAACCAAGTTAGGAAAGAAGCCCTATTTTCCACCCAAAGACAAGAGTCAAAAACTGGTCGGTAAAATCATACTGTCTTTCACAATACTATCATTTAAAATGCATGAAGGATTTTAGGAGAGTGGCTTCTGTAGATGAGAAAAAAACAGCCATTGAAAGATAAACATGACCCACAATCAAACCAAATGTCCAAACTGCATCGCTCTTCATGCGGGTAAAAAAGGGGCGCGTCCAGCTGAGGTAGGAGTCATAGCCTCAGTGTTCGAAAAATCAGCTACAGAGCTCAAACAATAAAAATTGCTCAAATGCAAACACACAATACAAATAGCAACATTTAACGTTAGAACATTAAATAGAATAGGACAACTACCGGAGCTTACTTCATCTGCCATAGCTCATAACATAGACATAATATGCATTCAAGAACACATATATAGCAAGGACATTAAATATCACGATACCGGCAATGGATGGACGCTAGCCACTGCATCAGCATGGAAAAACTCTGTCAATATCACAATAGAAGGAGTAGGTATGCCTATAGGACCACGAGCCCTAAAATCACTAAATAGCATAGAGAAAATACACCCAAGGATGATGGAAGGTACTTTTAATGGCAACCTCAGTGCAATAATCATCTCCTGCTACAGCCCTACCAATGTTAGTGAAGAAACTGAACTCATCACCTTCTACGATGAGCTGTCCTCTCCTGTGAGTAGCATCCCGAACACACAACGTTCTCGTCATTAGTGGAGACATGAATCCCCAAATAGGGAAAAACGGGAATCACAAATACAGCTTACACAACTCGTCAAACAGAAATGGTCAACATCTAACAGATTTCACGATCGAAATTCGATTAACATGCCACAATACACACTTTCAAAAACGAGAGGGAAAATTATAGACCCTAACGTAAGCGAACAATCCTTATGCACAGATAGACTACGTCTTTATAGACAAGAAATGGGAAAATAGAGCAGTGAATTGCGAGGCTTCCTCCACATTCGAGGGTGTATCCTCCGATCACCGAATTTTCACGAAAGAAAGCCCCCCACCCCCACCCAAATAAAAACCACCATACACTATGACTGGGCCCTTATCAATATTAAGGATATTAGAAATAAATAGGTGATAGCATTAAAAAACAAATTTGAGTCACTACAAGGAGAAGACAGAAACACACACCCCGAATGAAGAATATGAAAATTTCGTCAACGCCCTCCTAGAAACAGCAGCGAAATACATAAAAAAATAGAACTAAATCTAGAGTCCCATGAGACATATCTGCGGTTAGAAAAATACGTGCAGACGTGAAAACTGCCTCCAAATGCTATAGGAAGAACCCAACTAACACAAATGCCCTGAAACTAAAAAAAAGCACAAAATGAATAAGCCAACATATACCTAAAATAACAGACAGAATACATACAAAATCAGATAGATAAGATTAGAGACTCAGTGGAAGACAGACAAACTAGGATAGCATGGCAAGCGAAAACGAAGTGAGCAGAAGGAAGAGCACTGCCAAAGCTAAAATGAAAGCTACCAACCAACACGTACGAATAAAACTGTGGAAACAGCATTTCAAGAATCTACGAGGAAACCCACCGAAAGTTACTCATGAACCAAACACGAGAATTATTAGACAATTAGACATCAAAATAGGACCGTTTACTCTAGAAGAAATCGACTCAGTAATTAGAAACATTAAAAATAGAAAAGCCGTAGAGCTTGATGAAATTCCCCCAGAAGTATGAAAAACCAGACAATTCGACAGCATACTGCTCCGTCACTGCAATGCAGTTTATAATCTAAACCCGTAAGACAGATGAATGAAGAGATGCATCCTCCCTTTCCCTAAAAATGGGTGACCTCTGATTAGCAGGGATCTACCGAAGTATAATACTTACATCCATAGTAACCAAAATATACAATGCCCTACTACGTAACCGCATAGAACCCAAAGTTGATAACATTCTTAGGAAGAACCAAAATGGCTTCCGGAGAAATAGATCCACGACTTCACAAATATTGTCTATCCGTAGAATTCTTGAAGGCGTACGAGCAAAAAACCAACAGGCGAGAATATTAATTGTCGACTTTACCAAGGCCTTTTATTCCATTCACAGAAGGAAGATGGAGGAAATTCTACTCGCATATGGCCTACCAAAAGAAACAGTCGCAGGCATAATGATTCTGTATAGAAAAAACCAAAGTGAAAGTACGTTCTCCGAATGGTAACACAGACAACTTCGATATTGTAGCAGGAGTACTGCAAGGAGACACATTAGCCCCATACTTCTTTATCATCTCTCTAGACTTCTCGCTTAAAATATCGATTGATAAAACCAAAGAAAACGGTTTCAAGCTAACAAAAGAAAAGAAGCAAAGGTACCCTGCAAAAACAATTACCGACACCGACTACGCCGATGACATAGCGCTTCTGGCAAATGCACCCACACAAACGGAAACCCTACTGCATAGTCTAGAACAAGCTGCTGCAGGCATCGGGATCCATGTCAATGCACACAAAACGGAATATATGTGTTTTAATCAAATAGGCAACATTTCCACACTAAACGGTAGCTCTGAAACTAGTTGAAAATTTCACCTACCTAGGAAGCAGGGTCTCATCAACTGAGACGGACATCGACACGTGATTAGCAAAGGCATGGACAGCTTACAACTGGCAATCGGTCATGTAGAAGTCAGACATGACCGATAAAATGAAGCGCAGTTTCTTCCAAACAGCGGTCGTGTCGATACTGCTATATGAATGCATTACATGGACGCTAACTAAACGTATGGAGAAAAAGCTTGACGGTGACTACACAAGAATTCTGCGAGCAATATTGAACAAGTCCTGAAGGCAACACCCCACAAAGCAGCAGCTATACGGACACATACCACTCATCACGAAAACTATCAAAGTTAGACGAACCAGACATGCAGGACACTGCTGGAGAAGTAGCGACGAGCTCATAAGTGATGTACTCCTATGGACCCCCTCACATGGCCGAGCAAATGCAGGGCGACCGGCTCGAACCTACATGCAGCAGCTCTGTGAGGATACGGGGTGTAGCTCTGGGGACCTGCTGGAAGCGATGAACAATAGGGAGGGGTGGCGACAGAGGGTCAGGGATATCCGTGTTGACGGCACAAGATGATGATGATGTTTTATATAATATTTCATGAACATCAGATTTTGTTAACGATAAATAAATAATTTATTAATTGGTATCTATAATATTAATCAAGCTAAAAAGACTACAGTTATAACAAATAGTGATAAATGAGATTGAACATGGTTCCATTTTCATTTGAGTTTGTCATCTGATAATAAACAAACGACCATGATTGACTTATCTTGAACAATGGCGGGTATTTTAGTTTTAACGTGGGTCACATACTTTTTAGAGAGAACAGGTCCTGGAGCACAAGTACATCAAATTTGGTGCTTCTACCACCAAGTAAAAGAATAATTCAATAATTTGCTGCGCTATACCAGAATTCATAGCGATTTCAGCTGATGAGAATATGTGGAGTCGAACATAGTTATTATCATAGAGAAAAATGCCCTTCCTCTTTATCATGGAAGTTTTCAGTGGCTAATTTTTTGCAGTTCGTAAGTCATTCAAAAAAAATTGCCGACTATCGACAGAGATATTTGCATGGTTAGCAAGATCAAACAACGAAATTGTGATGTCTTTGTGGTTGGAGAATTTATGTTCTTTTGTTCTTTTCGAAGAGTTGAAAGACAAATGTCGATATTTACCTATTTAATTCTTATTTAGCATATTGCATTTGTCACGAAAAAAAAAAACAGTTTATGGTTAAAACATTCTAATGAGGAGGGTACTAAGTTTTATAAGTGTTAAGTGACGAAACTACACTTTTTTAGCCGTCTGAGGATGTTGTATGTTGGAGATTGTGGACGTGAAGAAACCGCTACCAGTTTTCTTAGCAAGTAAAATATGTAATTTTTAAATGGATAAAAAAAAAAATGAAGAAAATCACTGAAACAAAATCTTATCTTCAAGGTTAAATATCAGCCTAAAGTTTCTATATAATTCTAATGTAACCATATATGGGTGACACTTATCTGCAAAAGTAGAATTAAATTCATTTTAGACGATCAAGTTGACAATAAAGTAGTTTCTTGTTTTCATAGTCGATAAATATAAACAATGAAAGTTCACTAAAAAAACTTACTAAAAGAACAACTGAAATGAACAATGATTACAGATAATTAGTTATACTCCATATTCAACATTATACATTATTAAATATTTGAGAAAATCTACTTACATACAAATGGCTAATATACGTGAATTGAGGTTCAATGAAGAATCTGTTGTCTCGACCAAAATGTGGCCCTCAAGCAGTATTGTTTTAGTATTTATTGGATTCTTGGTAGAAAAATCTTTTAATATAAATTACCAATATTAAGAAGCGACACGTTTTTCCTTTTAGAATGAAATTTAAAACATCTTCTTAAAGACTGAAGTTTTTGTTTGAATTAAAAATGAAAAATAGTTTTATTTTCATTTTAATTTTGATTTTTAATTAACTTTCCTTTCTTTAGACAATGTACAACTAAGAGAGGAACGTTTTTGACACTCCCACTCCTATTTACGGATGGTAATGCTTCTGATAATACATACTTTAAAAAGAAAACTATTCATCGCGATTCTATAGTAAACTTTCATTGCTTATACTAATCAAATAGGAAAACAACAAACTATTTTATATATTGTCAACTTTATTGTCTGAAACATATCTAAGATCGAAATATGATTTTTATTCTACTCGACGATCACGAATAGTCGCAGAGAGTGTGAGTGTGTGCAAGAGAGAGTGAGAGAGAGAAAGAGAGACCGTGTCATCTCCCTCGAAAAGGGATTCAAGCCCTTTACTCGATTTGCCGAAGGAAAATATTTTTATATACATGATTTATTCGGTCGATTATCTTTCTTTTCTTCTTAATTCGTCGAATAATATTCAAAGAATAATTTGATTCTGTTTTTAATTTTTTCCATTTTAATATTTCGCATATTATTGGGGATTTATTTTTGTAAATAATGATCAATTAACATTTCAATCCCCCAGATTATATGCTTAATTCGTACGTAGTTATGGATTGTATTGAGTGATATACGTGGATTTTGGTGCCGAAACACTACTGCATAGTTTGGAACGAGCAGCAGCAAACATAGGCCTCTATGTTAATGCACACAAAACGGAATATATGTGCTATAACCAAACGGGGGACATCTCCACTCTAGAAGGAACCCCTCTTAAACTAGTAGACAAATTCACTTATCTAGGAAGCAGCGTCGAATCAACCGAAAAGGACATCGAAAGGTTAGCGAAAGCCTGGACAGCTATCAATAGGCTATCAGACCTAACCGATAAAATGAAACGCAGTTTCTTCCAGGCAGCGGTCACATCGATACTGCTATATGGCTGCACTACATGGACGCTAACAAAACGGCTTGAGAAGAAGCTAGACGGCAATTGCACAAGAATGCTACGTGCAATCTTAAACAAGTCCTGGCGGCAACACCCCACAAGACACCAACTGTACGGCCACCTACCCCCTATCACGAAAACTATTCAAGTTAGACGAGCCAGACATGCAGGACACTGCTGGAGAAGCAGGGACGAACTCATAAGTGATGTACTCTTATGGACCCCCACACATGGCCGTGCAAAAGCAGGACGACCAGCACGAACATACATTCAGCAGCTATGTGAGGATATGGGATGTTGTCCTGAAGACCTACCTAGGGTGATGAACGAGAGAGGAGTGGTGAGAGAGGGTCAGGGATATCCGTTCTACCAGCGTGATATGATGATGATGATGACTACTAGGCTAAGTTGGTGCAAGGGAGAATATTCAGTCGATTCCCCACTTCCCTCAAAAAACAATATTAGCCTTAGTATATTCAAAAGATGAGTTCATTTACATATTTAGAAAGATTTACTCTGTACATGATATGCCTAAAATAAGTACAAAAACAGTAAAAAGTCTTTATTGATTGAGTACAGAACAATAAATGATGAAGGTAATATGACCAGGCAGGAGACATGTCTCTACTATTTAAATAACGCAAAATAAAAGAACCTTTCTCCTGTTCAAAGAACAGAGATAAAATAAGAACGAAGAAGAATTTCTCGTCTAGTCATGGGATTATATAATACCGATCACAACAGAAGAAAAATACGATAAACACATTCTTCTATACAAGAACACTTAAAGTAATAAATATATTTAATGGATTAAGATGGAAGAATACACAAACATTTCCTAAGAGCTATAAATATGCCCATATTGTTCTATGAGAAAACAGTAGAAATATGAATAGAAATCTTTCCTAATGAGGGAATGTAAAATAGCCATGTGGCTTTAACTTTCCTTGGTAAAGATTAAGACCAATCCCAACTGTTTTAAGAAGAGAAATAAAAGGAATAGAGCCTGAGTTTTATTGGAGTATCGTGTGACAATCTTGAGACACCCAACTGATATGCTTATTCTGTAAGGGAGATAATTATTTATTTTTTCCTTCCTAGTTTAAAGGGGAAAGGGCTGGGTCATGATTTCATACTCTTGTTTCACGTCAAAATTTGACACTCATTTTTGCATAATTTTGTAGCAGGGCCGATCACGCAATCTTTTGTTAAGAGAAAACTAGGCAAGGATGACAAAGACAAGAGAATAAACTTTAAATGACTATTTTTTATTTGGTGAATCGTTTGAAGGAATGTTGTTTGTTGGTCTGTTCGTGGACCAAGGTTGTAGCTTGAAAGGCTAGGTTATATGGCCAGACTTGCAGGGTATGTCTGTTTTGCCTTCGGAGAAAGCGTTGCTTATAGGTCTTAATACCTTGGAAAGGACTGTACGTAAAAGGAATATAGGTAGTCTTTAAAGGACTATAAATATTTCCGATCAATTTAAGATGAGTCGATGCCTTGAGATGGCCTTATACCAGACTCGAGAGATTACCGAAGCGAGGGTTAAGTAAGATAATTTGATACCTTTGGATGACTCTATACAAGACTCACGAAAGCAGAGAAAAGGTGAGAAATTCAGATAATACGATTCCTAAGGAAAGTGACTTGCTCGGATTTTTCCGTTTTTTAAGCAAAGATGTCTAATATTGGTGTATTGTTCCCTACAACCCCACCCCATATAAAAGCTCACAGTCGTTTAACTGTACAGGAACCTAAGTTTGTGGGTATCATTAGGGTTATATTCATTTTTTATGTGGGGCGATTGTTAGAAGGTTATATCCAATTTTGTGTTTAATTTGAGGTGGGCAGACTATTGTTAAGAGGTTTGATTCAAGTTATTTTTTCATTTTTGGGAAGTTAGGAGGTTATAATGTAATTTTTTTTTTGTTTATTATTACGCAGAGTATGGAATATTCAATTTATTTGGGGTTGTTTTTTTTTGGTGGGGGCTTATTGAATTTTATGAAGTTTATTGAATTTATTTTTCTTTTAAAGGAACTGTTATTAGAATGTTACATTCAACATTTTTTTTTTTTAGTTTCGGGAGGACAGGCTACTGTTGGAAGCTTATATTCATTTTTTTTTGTGGGAGCTTTTGTAAGGGGGTTATATCGAATGTATTTTTGTTTATTTCTTAGGTTATATTCAGTTTATCTTTGCGGTTTTTTTTAGGTGGTGGGCTATTTTAAGGAGGTTATATTCAAATTATTTTTGTTTATTTGGTGGGGGCTCCTATTAGGTGAAATTCAATTTATTTTTGTTCCTTTTGTGGGGTCGGGCTAATGTTGCGGTTGCAGAAGTGGGATAATCAATGTTCCGGTTGTGGAGTCACGGGTTAACCGGGGGTGTAGTTGATATCGATATCGAAAAGTTGATGATTGTCTGAACTGTGTCGTCTGCTCGTGGACTGATCCTTTGCTCTGAGTGTCCATTGTATCTGGCTGGCTTCTATGTCATCGTCTTTGTCGACCCGATGAAATAAGACCTGCAAAAACAGTGAAAGGCAACGAATTCCTTTCGCCGTGGGTTTTAGTCGGCCGTTAATTTTTTTTTTAATGTTTTTTTTGCCGTCAATGAATGTTGATTGTATAGCAGAAAGGTTTTGAGTATTTACCGGGTTAGCACGTGCTCGATATCTGGACGGGAAGCTTCACCTTAATTCTGGGTAATAATGAAATGAATTATTATTCAGTTAAGAGATACTTACAAATACCACTCTCTCTACTCAACAGTTACAAACTAATTTTGTGACAGATTGAAGAATTAATTTGTCTCGAAAATGACCTTTGAGTTAGTACCTAAATATCCCACTCGCCGACGAATCTGGCGATGTTATCTATATTGATACCAAGGTTCGCTTCCGGTAGCTGACGATTTAGATGAATTCCGAACTAAGGATCCTGGCCGTTGAACCGTGAGATTCATACGCCCAGGACCAGGTTAGGCATTGCGTCCACTATGCTGCTTGCAATGGTTTTCGATAAAAAAAAAAACCCTACTTTCGTTCCTACTTTTCCATTAAGATTTAACTTAATTAAGGTCCACGACTCCTTTTTAAAATTTTAATAAATTTTTTTGCTTCTTTGTATTCTATTTTACGTATACTTTGTTCTTTTGTTTTTGGTTCTAATAAGTCCAACAACGTTAGTTTCTTTGGCTATGTTCAAGATTTTTATTTTGGTTTACAGTTTATTGTTCTTTCATTTAAGACACATAATATTATACAGCACTGATTTTACACTGACAAAATTAAATAAAATCATACATGCATTTTAAATGACAATTTAGTAAAGGGCAATATATTACTAACCAGTTTTTGGATTTTTCTTCGAAATGGACGTGCTAATTCATTCCTATGTTGTTTACAAATGGTCTCTCTAGTTTAATTTTTCAACTTTTATGTGCATTTATATACATTTTGTCCCGCTATTGTTTGACGGAAAGGGGGTCATCTTGTTCGTTCCTACCCTGCCTTTTTTCTTATTATTATTTCTACTGAAATTTCGAGTAACCACTGTGGTCGTAGGCAGTTTAAGAATTGTCAAAAGTCGTAGGAATACTGGACTCAAGTTCTAAAGCGTCGGTGGAATTTCAGTCACGTGAAGCTTTCCTGCTATTTCTACACTCTCAAAATAACTTGAATAGGCTAAGCGTTCTCACATGACCTCACCCGCACGTGATAAATACACCTGATCAAAAAATTCCTTTAACTAAGAATAAATCCGGCACTGCCCAACATAGAAGTACCTACGTCCTCGAGAATAATCGAAGAAAGTCGACTCGTATTCAGTCTACAGTAACAGAGACTTCGGAAAGTTTTTAACTGCCAACTATCACAGCGACATCTTGTTCGTCAACAAGAAACCATGAAAAAAAGGGTTAAACACTAAATCCCTACCTGTCATCTTCAATATGGAAATGAACATTATTACAAGAGAGGTAGCAATGATATATACAAACTCTGTGACAAATTTTCGTCTCTGCAGGTGTTGTTTCTCTCTTTCTTTTCTTTTTCTCCTTTTTAATTACTTTTTACAAGAGGCTATTTTGTCTGTGTGTCTGCGTGGGCACTCGTGTCCATGTTTATGAATATACTTTCGTCTTTTTCTTCTCCCTAAATAATCGATGGTAGTTGATATGCCAAAAAAGTTTACCTGACAACAAGTTTCCCTCCCTAGTGTGTGCATGTGTGTGTGTGCACGTATGTGTGTGTCTCGTTTTTCTTTAGCTTTTTCTCCTTGTTCCCTATATAATCACTGATTGTTGATGTACCATAAATTTCAATGGATTTTCCTCCCAAAGTGTGTGTGTGTGTGTGTGTGTGTGAGCGGAAATGTCTTTCTCTGTGTGTATATAATTAAGTTCTCTTTAATGCAGGCTTGGATTTTTCTACGAGGTCATCTAAAACCAAAAAGAATAACATGATAGAATAATAATCTATTCAACTCCGTTTTACCCCTTTGTTCTTCTGCTATGTATATAATATTTGTAGAAAATGTTCCTTTATATGTCAATGAACTGATCTTGATTTCCTTCCATTTACTTACTGTGAATGTATCATTGCATATATTAATGCTAATATTAGGTTTTAGTGTGAGGGGAAGATTAAATTGACCCAAAGACGTGACCCTAATAAGTACGACCACGCCGAGTTTGTGTGGATCTAGGATTAATGGCAATAAACGTGTACTCCTTGCTTCACAAACCTCCAGACCTGAAGCTTTACCATCAGACTGGTGAGAAGTATTAGCCCTCTGTCAGGGAATATTGTGTGAATATAATGGTGAAAATGAAATCACCTATAGATTTATAACTACAACCGGTTGTGAAATTTTTCAGAGTGGTTTATCCGAGAGAATTTAAACGGCCGACATTCAATCAAATAATGTTAAACACCGAAACAGGTTTGTCAGTAAATGGAAAACTTTAAAAAGAGCATGAGAAAATTTTGCGCTCATGAAAAGAAGAAATACCCATTGAAGAAGAATTCTAATATGACTGATTGAAGATATATCCAGGATTTTTCTAAAATATGAAATGTTAGATGATTCGTACTTTACTTTGTCACTTCTGCTTTGACGGGAAATACAGTGGAACTGTTTCTATTCATAATTTGCCAAGATAATATTATACGAATGCTAATAGTTCTAATGAAAGTACATGGATTCACACTAAAAAAATCGAGAAGCAGAAGATAACCGAAGGCTGTTGCAAATACACCAGCTGAAATCAAATCTCTGTTGTTAGCCTGGAGCTAGTTGCACGAAACATTGCTTTCAAAGTGAACTCAGGTAGTTTTTACACACACACACACACACACACACACACACACACACACATATATATATTAAGTAAAGTATTTTTTTAGTCTAAATAATTAAAATACATAACACTTACGCAGAAATGTATATAGTTTAGTTTTAAAAAGAGGATGAAACAGAAATACGAATATTTCTTACGAAGGAAAAAACATTTACTAAAATAAATATTTGTCCTTCAAAAATACCCGAGTGAGTAAATCAAATTAAAAGATTTCTTTATGAAATAAATTTATTATTAATGTTTTTGTTGATTATTTAAAATTATTTGAACGTTTTATTCTTCAAAATTCTTATAGTGCAATATTTAGCTTCGGATTTCTAGAACGAAACGAACGTTCACTTTTTAGATGGTTCTCATACGAAGACCGAAAAATTAATTTACTGATGAGTGAAAAGTTATTACACACACACAAACATATATATATATATAGATATATATATACACACACACACACACACACACACACACACACGTATATATACATTATGTATCCACATAAATATTCTCACCCTGTCGGCTGGGGCTGTAGAATGCGCCGACTGCACCTCTGCAGAGGGGTAAGACTCCTCCCCAATGGGGCCGCCTGTTGACCGTGGGCGGCGACCTGTAACGCGCTAGGACGGAACCCTGGTGGTTGAGCAGTCATTGATCCGGCAACAGAGTGGTCAATGGCTTGCAACACACTACTTTGCCCCTTACTTGGTCTGACGGGCGGTCGGATTGGGCCCGATCCGATCAATCGGCTGGTCTTGTCATGCCCTAACACCTGCATGTTTTTTTCTCCCGAATTTACTAATCAATCTGCATCTGCAGAACAATTCCCAACCCTTTTTATAGGTGCTAGAAGGCGGGGGCTGAGTAGAGTTTTGACCTCTGTTAAAATTCCAGGCACTAAAACCAGAAATTAGCAGATACTCGGAATTTCGCTCTTGATACGAGTGTACTGGTAATGTATCCTCGTCTCAGCCAGGGTGAATGGGTTTCCCCGCTGGCTTATTCCCAACACAAGTTGGAATCCGTGGTGAGTGATGGAGCATAGGACCAATGAAAAACATACACCAATCATGGCTTCTTCTTTCAAAATATCCAAAAGATATTTATCCGACTCTGACTCAGAAAATGACTTTCCCCAGATTCATCATTATTGAATCATTACAAGATACAAAATTAGATCAACTGTCAGCTTTTCTGATTGAAAAAATAATATCCAGTAGATCCAACCCAAAAACTGTGAAGAAACTCCGAACTGGAAACTTGCTTGTAGAAGTGGAAAGCAAATAACAGGCTGATAACATATTGAAAATGGAAAAATTTCATAATCTTAAATGTCGTACCAATCCTCGTGCCAAATTAAATACCCCCAAAAGCGTTCTGCGAAGTAAGGAATTATCACTAGCAACACAGGAAGAGATTAAAACGGCTTTCAAAAAACAAGGAATAAAAAAAATACAGAAGTGTCACTATTCGCCGAAATGATGAAACAATACAGACCCATACATACATTGTGACTTTTGAGAAACCATCAGTACCAAAAGAAATCAAAATTGGCTACACAATAGAAAGGGTAGAGCAGTATATACCAACTCCCTTGCGATGTTTTAAGTGTCAAAAATTTGGACACCAGAAAGAAATATGTAGAGGACACCAAGTATGTGGCAAATGTGGTGAACGTGACCCAGATCATATGGAAAATGAATGCAAGAGCATAAAATGCGCAAATTGCCACGAGAAGTTATGTCATTTATAAGAAAGTTATGTCATTTGTAAGAAAGAGAAAGAGATAATGTTTATCAAGCACACAAAAAATATACCTTTCCCTGAAGCAAGGAAAATTGTTGAAAGCTATATGGGATCTAAAACATATGCTAATGTTGCACAAAAAGTAAATCAACAACCCCAGGATAGCACATCAACTGATAAATATCAAAAATTAATAGAAAAATTGATAAATTTAAAAGCTAATGAATGGTTAACATTTCAAAAAAACCTTAAAAGAATGCATTCAACTGAAACGAAACAAAGCGAGCCTTGTATAAAAACGAAAGTAAATACTAATACCAACACAGATGAAAACACTAAAACCACTGAACAAACTAAAGAAAAGGGACAAAGGTCACCGGTACGACCTCTAGACATTAACAAAGATATAAATGAAAATAAAACGAAAGATATTACCATTAAAAAACAAAACCAAACTAAAAGAATTACTCAAACACAGCCCACCCCAATAATCACGCCAAACAAATTTGAAGAGATCGAAGAAATGGAGATTGAAAATAAAACTTCAGTCAACAAAGCTCAACCAAAAAAGTCACAAAAATCTAAACTAAATCATGAAAATAATCCAATGAAACATTACAGGAGCAAGGCTCAACTACTGTGAATTGTTACTACTTATCACAGAATACTGCCCAGCAATCATATGCCTCCAAGAAACTCACCTCAAAAACAACACCTCCATCAACATGGAAAACTATTATTCGTACAACTATATTAAACAGCACACTGATAGACCTTGTGGCGGATCATCTATAATTATTAACAACAACATCCCTCACAGCGAAATTACTCTAAATACAAGCATGCAAGCAGTCGCTATATCAGCAACCCTGCACAAAACAATAACAGTGTGTTAAGTATATATCCCCCCAAATGAAGAACCCAAGGAATTGGAGCTGAACAAGTTAATAGAACAACTACCGAGACCCTTTCTTGTAATGGGGGATTTAATAGCCATAATGAAATCTAGGGAAGTAAGAAAACCGACAAAAAGGGCAAAGTAATAGAATCTTTATTAAATCAACATCAGTTGTGCATGTACAACAATAAATATAACACATATCTGCACCCAGCAACAGGCACATATTCTGCAATAGACCTATCAATATGTGACCATTCCTTGTTTCTCGATTACAATTGGAAAGTACATGACGACACCTGTGGAAGTGACCACTTCCCGATTCTATTAGAAAACACCACTGATGAATTGAGTAAAAGAACTCCAAGCGGGAACCTAGGAAAGGCTAACTGGGATGGTTTTAAAACTTCATGCCTTACCCAACTAACCCCAGAAACCAATAAAAACAATGAATAAAATATTTTATATTTTAGGAACACACTGTTAAACATAGCTGAAGAACATATACCAAAAATCTCTACCTCTACAAGTTACCATAGGCAATGGTTCAACGAAGAATGTAAAAAAGCTGTCAGATTACGGAAAGCAACTTTTAAAAAATTTAAAATAAACTCAAGTCGGGAAAATTTAAACATTTACAAAAACAGCCGAGCCAAAGCCTGAAAAATCATCAAAGACTCCAAAAGAAGTACATGGAGGAATTACGTTGCCAAAATAAATAGTAACACAAAGCCAAAAAAATTATGGCAGATGATTCGGAAAATAACTGGCCAAAATAACAATACTCCTACAAAACACCGCACTCACAATAATCTGAAAATCACAGACAAGAAAGATATAGCAAATCATCTCGCCGAAACTTTCTCACAAAATTCATCCGCCAAATACCAAAGCAAAAGTTTTCAAATTATCAAAACAAAAGCAGAAAAAGTTAAAATCAAATTTCAAAGCAAAAACACTGAAACTTATAACCAACCTTTCTCTATAGCAGAACTAAAAGAATCCCTCAACAACGCACACAATACAGCAGTCGGACCCGACAAAATACATTATCAGTTCCTGAAAGAATTACCCAAACCATCTAAAAATTTCCTTCTACTAATCTTCAATGATTTATGGAACAGCGGCGACATACCTAAAATATAGAAAGAAACCACAGTTAATGTTATATTTTGACCTTCGACCCGGCCCAAAAATACTATTCCAAGGTAATACACCGGAAGGAAGTGATACATTCCAATGGCCAGTAATCGAAAGAGATCGCGTGGGCGGATTAAGGCTTATGATATGGGAAAAGGTGAAAGTCCCATTCTGCCATTACAGTCATGCACCTCTGAACTGCATGACAGTTATTTCCGTTTGATGACGATTAAATATTCGATTTCAAAGATCCAGTAGGCAATCATGTGGGCGTTGAGTTATTATTTAACTCAGTTGAGTTTGGGTCCCAGAGCAGTTGCCAGTCGAATTCCAGACAGTAGAGACCAGATGTGGTAGGGAAGGCCACACCCGACCGAGGGGGACCTCGGAAACCCCCGATGCAGTTGCCAGCAGACTCCCAAAGGGTTAGAGATGAGATGTGGTAGGGAAGGCCACACCCGACCGAGGGGGCCCTCGGAAAGCCCCGATGGAGTAGACCCCAACATCAGGAGAACAATAAAGACACAACGTGACGGTCATAACAGTGGGGTCAAAATATGAAGTTTATGTTCGGTCTCCAGCAACCTCTCACATGCAACCTTGAGTAACCCTTTTAAAACCTTGCAATAAAGTGAGAGGTAAATATATTTCTAAAGAAGTCTTCCTGCGTTATCCTTCATGCATCTGTCTTTGGTATTGTGTCGTTGTGATGCTGAATGAACGTGTAAATGACTATACAACATTATACCAATACCTAAACCTTTCAAAGACAGTACAAACGCCAAAAATTACAGACCCATTACTCTTAGCAGTTGTGTGTGCAAAACACTAGAAAGAATGGTAAATGCCAGATTGATCTGGTACTTAGAAACCAATAAATTAATAACAGAATACCAATCTGGTATCAGAAGCCAAAGAAACCCTATGGATCATCTGATTCGATAAGAAACATTCATCAGAGAGGTTTCTATTAAAAAAGAACATCTAGTGGCAGTTTTCTTCGATCTTGAAAAAGCATACGACACAACCTGGAAGTACGGCATTGTAAAAGATCTGAAAAACCTCGGATTAGGAGGCAGAATGCCAATATTTATCCAAAACTTCCTTCAAGATAGACGATTTAGAGTAAGAATGGAAGAGGTTTTCTCTGAAGAAAAACAACAAGAAATGGGTGTACCTCAAGGCAGTGTGTTGTCTGTCACGCTGTTCAATATAAAAATTAATAATATTGTGAAAAACATAAATAGTGGAACAAACTGTGCGTTGTATGTGGATGACTTCCTGATCTGCTACAGAGCAAGAAACATGAATCATACAGAAAGACAACTTCAAATATGCCTTGATAATCTCCACAAATGGACCACGGAGAATGGATTAAAATTTTCAAAAGAAAAGACGAAATGCATTCACTTCTGCAACTAACGTAAGTTCCACCTAGATCCACTACTGAAAATTGAGCACACCGAAATACCAATTGTTGAACACTATAAAAATCTAGGAATCATTTTTGACCGCAAACTCTCCTTCATTCCACATATCAAATACTTGAGAACAAAATGCAACAAAACTATACAATTACTTAGAACTATAGCACACACTAACTGGGGAGGAAGCAAAGAAACATTATTATGATTATATCGCTCATTAATCAGATCAAGACTCGATTATATATGGGGCAGCCAGAAAGACGTACTTGAAAGAACTAAACACTATACACCACCAAGGACTTAGACTAGCCCTTGGAACATATAGCACTTCTCCTATTGAAAGCCTTTCCACAGAAGCAGATGAACCACCTCATACACTAAGACGTGAAAAACTGGCTCTCCAATACTCTACAAAGCTGAAATCTTGCCCATCCAACCCAGCTTATGACTGCACCTTCAACCCGAAATACAAGCAACACTTTGAAAGAAAAAAAAACAATAAAACCTTTTGGCCTTCGGATGATGTCGACCGTACAAGAATCAAAAATACCACTAAATAATATACATGAAACTATTTTTCCACAAACACCACCCTGGATCATTTAAACTCCCAAAGAGTGTCTCGAACTGAATGAATATTCCAAAACTATGACCTACCCCAGCACTTATCTAGAGAAATTTTACAATATTCTCCAACACCACCCTGATCACCTCTATGTCCTTACGGATGGATCCAAGGACAATGGTAAGGCAGCGTGTGCGGCTGTTTTAAACAAAACAGTTCTTAAGAAAGCTCTTCCAAGGGAAAGCTCTATCTTCACAGCAGAAGCCCATGCAATAGACCTAGCTCTCAACATCATTTCAATGAGTAAGCATAAGAAATTCATAATATTTTCAGACTCACTCTCTGTCTTGCTATCATTGAGAAATAAAAAATTTCAGAACCCTCTTATCAAACTGTTGAGTAGATTAGACTCAATGTCAAATAGAAAAGAAATAATTATATGCTGGACCCCAAGCCACATTGGAGTGAGAGGGAATGAAAGAGCAGACTCGGCAGCCAAATCGGCCTTAGATCAGATACCCGATAAATCCTGGATCCCATATACTGACCTGAAACCAACAATTAATAAATTCCTTCACACAAAATGGCAACAACAATGGAGCAATAACATCCGCAATAAACTCTTCCAAATTCAGCCCACCTTAGGAGAGTGGAGACCAGCATCGAGAAAATCAAGAAGAGAACAAATTGTTATATCCCGATTGTGAATTGTTCATACAAGGCTTATGCACTCTTTCATTTTGAAACAGGAACCACAACCACAGTGTTTAACCTGCCAGACAAATTGCACGGTTAAACACATTCTTACAGAATGCAGAACTTTCACTGTTATCAGAAAGCGATTTTGTAAATAACTCAACCGATCTGTTCGAGAACGTTAAAATAGATGACATTCTGTCTTTGAGAGTGACAGAGTTGTACCAAAAATTATGACAACTTAAAACTGGTTAATCTTGTGCAAACAAATGAAATCCTGCTAATAGAAAATTCTACCTAACTTTATATTCGTTTTGACATCTTTGGTTGAATATGTAGACAGAATTTGGTGCTGAATTTTCTACAAAGGATCCAAGCAGTATTCTCTACATACATTGTACCTGGAAACATGACAAGATCAAAAACGAATAATCACGTATAGCAGAAGATTTATTTTATTCAGTGTGATTTTTGGTGTGCACTGGCAAATGTAATTAACTTGAAAATACAAAACAACAAACTTCAAAATAATATGGCTTCTTTCATCTGTGCGTTTTCATATGTCTGTTCAAACTTGATTTCATTGAAAAAGAATAGTCACATATGTCGCAAGAATATGGCTTCTCTCCCGTGTGTGTCCGCCTATGAATATCCAAATTTGATTTTTGGGAAAAGGAAGATTCACACATGTCACAGGAATATGGCTTCTCTCCCGTGTGTGTTCGCCAATGAATATCCAAATGTGATTTTCGGGAAAAGGAAGAGTTACACAAGTCACAGGAATATGGCTTCTCTCCCGTGTGTGTTCGCCTATGAATATCCAAAGTCGATTTTTGGGAAAAGGAAGAGCCACATATATCACAGGAATAGGGCTTCTGTCCTGTGTGTGTTCGCCTATGAATATCCAAATATGATTTTCGGGAAAAGGTAGAATCACACAAGTCACAGGAATATGGCTTCTCTCCCGTGTGTCTTCGGCTATGTATATCCAAATATGATTTTCGGGAAAAGGAAGAGTCACAAATTTCACAGGAATAGGGCTTCTCTCCCGTGTGTGTTCGTCTATGAATATCCAAATGTGATTTTCGGGAAAAGGAAGAATCACATATGTCGCAGGCATATGGCTTCGCCCCTGTGTGTGTTCGTCTATGAATATCCAAAGTTGATTTTTTGGAAAAGGTAGAGTCACACATGTCACAGGAATATGGCTTCTCTCCCGTGTGTGTTCGCCTATGATAATCCAAATGTGATTTTTGGGAGAAGGAAGAGTCACATATGTCACAGGAATATGGCTTCTCTCCTGTGTGGGTTCGCCTATGAATATCCAAATGGGATTTTCGGGAAAAGGAAGAGTCACACATGTCACAGGGATATGGCTTCTGTCCTGTGTGTGTTTGCCTATGATAATCTAAATATGATTTTCGGGAAAAGAAAGAGTCACACATGTCACAGGAATATGGCTTCTCATCTGTGCGCGTTCTTATATGCCTCTCTTGTTCTGATGGTCGTGCAAAGGAAGAGGGATAAATTTCACAAAGATGTTGTTTCTCTCCTCTGTGTCCTTGTATATGCACTTGATCTCCCGAATTGGTTGAAAAGCTCGAACCACTCTCTTCACAGCTATTTGACTTTTCTCCAAAGTGTGTTTGTATATGCATTTCAGACGCCGACTTAGTTGAAAACGATGAGGCACATATTTTGCAAGAGAATGGCTTTTCTTCGATGCGTCTTTGCATATTTCATTAGAATTTGTGACCAGGAAAAGAAGACCAAGCGATTTTCCAAAATAATTCTATCCAGTTGTTATATGCAAAAACGCCACCAAACTATGAAAAAACAATACTTCCTTCAAAAGAATATCATTTTCCCCTGTGGTTATTCACATATTCCTTTCAAATGTCATTTCTTTGAAAACCCCGCTCATCCAGAAAATACTGTATTCTAATTCCAGAAACTTATCAGGTTACAAATCTGAAATCAATAAACAAGAGAAAACTATCAATTAAAAAAAAGGAAGAGTAATAAAGAAATTCAGTTTACAGAAAATCATTTGTTTTAAAAAAAATGGAAGGAAATTTTTGAAAAATACTTCATCGTTTTGTTTTGTGTAATAAATTTGCATTTAATTACTCAAAATCCAAAGTGAAAGTACGTTCACCAGATGGAGACACAGAATACTTCGACATTGTTGCAGGAGTACTACAAGGAGACACTGCATAGTTTGGAACGAACCGCCGCAGGCATCAGCCTCCATGTCAATGCACACAAAACTGAATATATGTGTTACAACCAAACAGGCGACATTACCACATTAGACGGAGCCTCTCTGAAACTAGTAAACAAATTCACCTACCTAGGAAGTAGCGTCTCATCAACCGAAAAAGACATCGACACACGACTAACGAAAGGATGGACCGCTATCGATAGGCTCTCGATCATATGGAAATCAGACCTGACCGATAAAATGGAACGCAGTTTCTTCCAGGCAGCGGTTGTATCGATACTACTATATGGATGCACTACTTGGACGCTAAGTAAACGGCTGAAGAAAAAACTAGACGGCAATTACACAAGAATGTTGAGAGCAATATTGAACAAGTTCTGGCGTGAGACTCAGCATTTGGGTTCAGTGTTGGCTTATCGTGTACTACTTGTAGCTGAAGTTTACTAACCTAAACTGTAGTTTTTAATATAGTTGAGTGTCCCAAATATTATCTAATAAGCCCTCGTATATATTTCAGCAAGAAGTATAGTTAGTTGTACTATTACACTATTAGTGAACTGTGCCTGAATTGATAGGATATATGGATAGATACGAACAGATTGAGATAGATGAACGTAAACAGACTAAGATAGATAGATAGATAGATAGATAGATAGATAGATAGATCTAAATACTCTAAAAATGATAAAAACCAGTTTACTAAGTGTAACTTAATCTGGAATTAAATTTGAAATGATATTAATATTAATTTGTGCTAACTAGATTTTGTGATTATCGCAATCAAGTGATTGAAGTGGGGAGCACCTAGACGATGCTCCAATAAAAGTCTGCAATTCAGTTATACCATATTTTTTAAATTTAAATCAACATCACATTTTCTTAATGATAACTAAATACTTTAATAAATGGTATCTATAATATGAATTAAACTAAAAGAAGAAAGACTACAATTACAACAAACAGTGATAAATGAGATTGAGCATTGATCAATTTTCATCTGAGTCCGAAAATAAACGACCAAGATTGACTAATCTTCAATAATGGCGGCCATTTTGTTTTTCAACGTGGGTGACGTATTTTTCTCAGACAAGAGGTCCTGGGGCACGGGTAGAATAAATTTGCTGCTTGTACCACCAATTGTAAGATTTTTTAGTAATTTATTGGACTATACCCGAATTCATAGCGACTACAAAAGATACTAACATGTGTTGTAGAACAGTTATTATCACAGGAAACAAAACGCCCCTCCTCTTTCTCATGGCAGTTTTCGATCGTCAGTTTTTTGCATTTCATTAGTCAATCAAAGAAATTATTGATCAAGAGGTCTTCAGGTTTAGCGAGGTCAGAAAATGCAAGTGTTTTGTCTTGGTGTTCGGAGAGTTGATGGATTCTCTTCAATGTGCTTTTCGCATCGTTGGAAGAAAAATGCCGTTATTTACTTACGTAGTTCTTATTTAATATATTGCATTTTTCACGGAAAAAAATCAGTTTATTCCTAAAACTTTCTCATAGGGAGGGTACGAAATTGTGTTTGTGTTGAGTGACAAAACTGCAAGTTTTTTTTATGAATCTGAGGATGTTTTGTATTGGAGATTGTGGAAAGTTATACGTAATTAAAACTGTAGAAAAAAATGAAGAAAATCACTGAAAGAAAACCTTGTCTCGATGGTTGAATGTAAGTGTAACATTTCAATATAATTTTTAGGTAAACTAAAATAGAACGTAAACTTCTATAGGTGACAATTATCTGGAAGAATACATTTAGATTATTTTTCAGACGATAAAGTTGACAATAAATAATATAGTTTGTTTGTTGTTTTCATAGTCAATAAGAATAAACAATGAAAGTTCAGTACAAAAAAAATCACCAAACAAAAAAAAACAACTGAAATTGACAATGAGTATAGAGAATTGATTATATTCCATATTTAACATTATTGTTTAGAAAATGTACTTACTTACAAATTACTTCCGTGAATTCAGGTTGAATAAAGAATCGTATGTCCCGAAGAAAATATAACTTTTCTGCAGGTTTGGCGTATAAAGTCAGCAGTACTGCTTTTGTATTTATTGGATTCTTGGTAGGAAAATATTTTAATACCAATTATCAAAATTAAGAAACGAGACATTTTTTTTTATTTTAAAATATAATTTAGAATATCTTCTTTTGGGATTAAGTTGTTTGAATTGAAAATGAAAAATAGTCAATTTTTTTGTTTTGCTTTAAACCTAACCTTTGCTTTCTTCATGGGACAACTCAAAAATTAGTAAAGAAACATATCTGACCCCATAACCCCCCCCTCATAGAAGATGGCTAATTATTCTATTTTAATCGTATACGTCTACTGAAATTTTAAAAATGGTAATATTAGTTACAAAATGCTCCTCCTCTTTCTCATGGAAGTTTTCAATCGTCAATTTTTTGCAGTTCATTAGTCAATCAAAAAAATTGTTGATCAAGATGTCTTTAGGTTTAGCAGGGTCAGAAAATGAAAGTGTTTTGTCTTAGTTTTGATGGATTCTTTTCCATGTGTTTTTCGCATTGTTGGGAGAAAAATGCCGGTATTTACTTACGTAGTTTTTTTTTTTTTTAACATATTGTATTTTTCACGAAAAAGAAAGCAGTTTATTACTAAAACTTTCTCATAGGGAGGGTACGTAATTATACGTAATTTTAAACTGCATGAAAAAATGAAGAAAATCACTGAAATAAAACATTGTCTCGATGATTGAATGTAAGTGTAAGATTTCTATATAATTTTTTAGGTAAACTGAAATAAAATGACCGTAAACTTCCATAGGTGACAATTATCTGTAACAATACATTTAATTTTTTTCAGACGATAAAGTTGACATTAAATAATATAGTTTGTTGTTTTCATAGTCGATACGAATAAACAATGAAAGTTCAGTACAAAAACATACCAAAAAAAGACAAAAAAAAAGCAACTTAAATGAACAAGGATTACTGAGAATTGATTATATTCCATATTTAACATTATGCATTATTGTTGAGAAAATGGATTTACTTACAAGTGGGTAATATACGTGAATTCAGGTTCAATGAAGAATCGTCTCTCTCGAAGAAAATATAACTTTTGGCGTATAAAGCCAGCAGTATTGCATTCGTATTTATTAGGTTCTTGGTAGGAAATATTTTAATACAAATTATTAAAATTAAGAAACGAGACATTTTTTTATTTTAGAATATAATTCAGATTATCTTCTTTTGGGATTAAGTTGTTTGAATTAAAAATGAAAAAAAGTCATTTTTTTGGTTTTGGTTTTTAAATAACCTTTGCTTTCTTCATGTGACAACTCAAAAAAATAGTAACGGAACATATCTGACCCCATACCCCACCCCTCACAGAAGATGGCTAATTATTCCATTTTAATCGTATACGTCCACTGAAATTTCAAAAATGGTTTTAAAAAAGTACAATGTTGTTCTTCTCAGTATTTTTTTTATTTTATTCCTTTTTGTCCCTTAATCGTCGAACGATGTACTTAATAATGAAGAATAAAATTCAGGTTAAACATTTTTATTAGCGGTTTAAATTTGACACGAATATAATGAATACATAATTTTGACTGATTAGATAAAAGTATTTAATATTTCATAGTCTTTCTTACTGTCGTCTTCCATTGGACGATATTTTTTTCTACAGAGGCCCGAAAGAGAAAAAAAGAAGAAAGTCTGAATAGAGACATACAATTTATGGGAATGCATTAGCATAAAAACTAGGGATGGTCAGGCGTTTGATCATCCATACTTTAAAAAGAAAATTGTCCGTGTCGAAACTTTAAGTCAAGATCGAAATATGATTAATTATATCCAACTCGACTATAACGAATAATCACATTGTGTGTGTGTGTGTGTGTGTGTGTGTGTGTGTGTGAGAGAGAGAGAGACAGACAGACAGACAGACAGACAGAGAGAGACAGAGAGACAGAGACAGAGACATTTACTCCGAAAAAGGGTTCGTGCCCTGTTCACGATCGGCCGAAAGAAATGTAAATTATTACACTTTTTTAAACGTCATGATTTTATCTTCTTTTTACACGTCATAATTTTACCCAAATTTTTGCAAGGCATAATTTTTTGAAGGGCTGATAAATATGTCGATCACACAATCTTTTGTAAAGAGAAAGTTATATGATACAAAAATAGATTGGTGAATCTTACGAACGAATGATTTTTGTTTGTCTGTTCGGGGGCCAAGGTTGTAGCTCATATGGTTAGGTTATATAGAAAGAGTTGCTAGGCGCGTCTCTTTTATTTCCTGTGTAAACGTTGCTAATTTTTCTGTGGAAGTTTACGTCTTGAAATGCAGGAATCGGTGCTGCTGCTGCTTTTCTAGATTCTTTGGCGTGCCGGGGTGCAGGAATCATCGTGTTCCGTACTGATAGTAACCCAAACCCTTTTTGACATGTTGCGTAAATTTCGTGGGTGACATAAAAGGAAATAGACCTGTTTGCTAAAGTAAACAGGATGCAGGTGTCCCAGCAGAAATGCCATGTTAAGTACGTGAGTGGCATGCATTGCTGGCAGACTGGCGGTGGGACCAATTTAATTTTCGTGGCCATCCAGAATATTATTTAACAACGGAGAATTCGACCTGTGAAGGAAGAAGACTGACAAAACAACTACTAGGCATTACGTCACATAGGACTCTGACTTTGTCCCATACTACCCCGGGTAGGGAGGTGAAAAGAGGTCGGAGATAATGTTAGATTCGCTATATTAGTGAAGCGTGGAAAAACTGAGATCTTTTGATTCTTTGAGATGGAATAGTACGAGACTCGCAAAAGCAGAGAAACGGAGAGAAACTTAAATGATTCGGTGTCTTGAAATGACCCAATATCAAACTTTTAACAAGGAGAAAGATAATTCGATGCTTCGAGGTAGGTCCTTTTTGATAGTTGATCGTATCAATTAACGCGCATTTTAAAATCGCTGTGGGAAATGAGCTATTTAGATCTGTTTAGCTGGAATAGCTTTTGCATTTGTCTTGGTAGTGTTCACTGGTGGTTTTATTGCAGAAAGTGGTTGTGTATTTGCTGGGTTAAGACGTATCTACTATGGGGACAGGATGCTTCTCCTTAAATATGTATAATATTGAAACAAATCATTATACCATGAAGAGAATATTGCAAATAGAACACTCTCTGCGCAACAGTTAGAAACTTCGATAGAGATTGATTGTAGAATTATTTTGTCTGAGTTGATACTTGAAAATTCCACCGACGAACAAAGCTATGTTATCTATGTTAATACCAGGGTTCATTTACGGTAGCAGTGAAAAATTTCGTTCACTCTCAATAAAGATGGCTTTGCGTTTTTTAAACAAGGATTTCCAACATCAGTAGCTAGTGAGCTATGATAAGCTCCTCCCTTTCGATAATTGATTGAAATTAATAACTCACCTTTTTTGAAACGGTAGGGGGGAAGTGACCAGTTCGGATCTTTCCGTTTTATCAACGAGGATTTCCAACATCAGTTGCTAGTGGGCTACGATAAGCCCCTCCTCTTTGATAATAAATCGTATCAACGTGTATTTTCAAATTGTTAGGGAAGTGACCTGTTTAGATCTGTTTAGTTGGAGAAGCTATACCACTGGTCTAGTTAGTGTTCAGTATTAGGTTCGTATTGAGATTTGTTTTTTATTATTATTGATAAGATCGATGGCGATGGTATCTACGCATCTATGTTGCCTGATCGTGAGGTGTTTGTCGTTTTGATCGAAAATGTTCAAGGAACATGAGTGTGAGTTGTCGCATGACGTGTTGTTCCCGTTAAAAAAAAATCACTGTTGTGGAACCGGTCAGGAACGTAAGTGTATTGGTTTCGGTAGGGTTAGGATGTGCTTGTCTGAGATACCATGTAAACTGCGTCAGATATGCATTTAAAATGAAACGAAGCATGTCACTGGAAAATTCATGTTGATCGACTTTCACGTTGAACGAAATACTGCAACTGGAGTTCGAACACGATTACTAGGAGGTGCCTGTTCAATTCATTGGTTACTACATCGCGGTAGATAGACAGATATATAGATAGATTGACAGATAAGGAGATAGATTGATAGATATGAAAAAAATCTCCAGCGTTTCAAATTAACGTCTGCCTAATTGATTAGACGGAAATTTGATTTCGAAAGAGTATTTTGACAAACGGAAAAAGTTCAGAAAGAACATTGAGCTCGCACAGTAAAAACGTTTAGATCTTTCTGCGGTTTTTCATAAGTCGAAAAATCGAAATTTAAATACCTATAAAATTATCATCATAACTTTTATCATGACTTTTATACATAATTATTTATATATTAATAAAAATCTTTTATTGTAATATTGTGACAATATTCGTCTGTGGCGGTGCGTGAGGGGTTAACCAAAAAAAAAAAAATTGAATAGCCAATTATAATTGCCAAGAAGTGTGGAGTTGAAATTCTGGGAAAAAGAATCGAAAATGCTGTGACCGAGTTTGTTTTTTTTTTCTCTTTTGTTGACAATAGCAAAAATTGAAACAAAGAAGTTGACAGGTACGGAAGATTAAGTTGTTTACAGAACTCAGGCAGAAATCGAGAAAGAAAAATATTGTGATTAAAAAGGTGAAAAGAGTAACGATACTAAGATAATTTTCGAGCCTGGAAAAAGTTAATTTTTAAAGGATTTGACAGCACAAAGATTCAGATACGGTGTGACTTGCACTCCAGTTAAAAGGTGGGACTCAGAGGAAACAAAGAAGTCTTTGTCAAGATAAAGAAGGCCACCTGGCATTTGGGGAAATACCTCAGCTAAGGGTTGAGAAAATTATCCAGAATTACTTATCAGTGTTGAAAGGGAATTATTAATTAGCCTGAGGATAGGCCAATCTTTTCGCCTACGTGGAATTGAAACCAGTTCCACCAAAGGTGACAGTCCAGCATATTTGGGCAAAAAGGGGTTGGACCCTTTCTGACGTCATGAGCCGTAAAATGATAGAAACTATGTTGGTAGGAGGAAAGCTATCCTCCTGTAGTCCTCACTATGAGGGTAGTGAGAGGAACAACTCTGTGGAAGTAGTGAAAAGAGGGTTGGACCCTTTCTGATGACGAAAATTAAAACAAAGACATGAAGGATGTCTAATGAGTTGAAAATGACGTTAGGGAGATCACCCCTGCCTCAGTCAGAACCTACCCCAGAATATTGGCAATTATTATATAAACAGGCTGATTTCCGAACTCAGCAGTTGGTGGCAGGAGAGCGAAGCAGTTGGTACCAGACGAAGTAGACGTAGCCGACGAAGACCAGGCAGGGACCAACAGATTGGAATTGTGCTTTGCGCTACCAGCTCATATATCACCAGTCCGCCGCTGAGATACATTGTCGTTAAGAAAACTTAACCCTCGTCGGGCCGCCGCCTTAGACTATTATATGTCACACCCGCAGATTTTTTTTTTTGTCGCCACCTGTAACTTTGAAGTTTTATAAACCCTTTTCTTATCTACTGCAGAAGTCGGAGTTATTATTATTTTTCTTTGTTCTGCAATATATGTACCCCTTTGGAGTCCAGTCTTCAGCTGCCAGTAACCCTCTCTTCCTTTCAGACAGGGCCATCGGCCTTACTTTTAAATAATCACAACGTGGGGCAGGGCTGTGCATGGTCACTTTCCCTGGAAGGAACTTTTGATCTGTTTTTTCCCATGCTGTAGCAGAGAGATTGGAGGGAGGCAGACAAGGTTGTGGCAAAGAGTTACCATAATAGGTATAATCAGCGCTGTGATCGAGGACGGGCGAAGAGGGTGGTATAATATGAACAACCAAGTTGATTTTTAAAAAATGGTGACATTCTTGAGTTGAACAACTCCTTTTAATACGTAAGTAATAGACGTATTTTTATATTGTTGATTTTTTTGTGCTTCTGATATTCGTAGAAAACAAGTTTCATTTTAAAATGAAAATCTGTGACAAATTTTGTTAAAGATTAATGTTTGAGATTAATTCTCTTTTTACTGACGTAATCAACAAGAGAGTCGTTTAATTCCCGTTTCATTTGTAGTATCGGTTGATAAAAATCATATAAAAATATATTTTCGAGTGTTTTTTTCTGATTGCATATTAGCAAACATAAATAAAAGGGGAAAAACTTTTATAAAATTGTTTTTATTTTGTCAAAAAATGTATTAACATTACACATTTTGCTTTTTTCGGTACTGTCAAACTGTTAATTGTTTAATTGATATCGCCTGAGAAGTTTTAAACAAATGTTAGGATGTTACATTCAATGTTTTTTTTTTGGTTTTCGGGGGAACAGGCTACTGTTGGAAGCTCATATTCATTTTTTTGTTTTTTGTTTTTTTAGTGGGAGCTTTTGTAAGAGGTTTATATCGAATGTATTTTTGTTTATTTCTTAGGAGGTTATATTCAGTTTATTTTTGCGGGTTTTTTAGGTGGTGGGCTATTTTAAGGAGGTTATATTCAATTTATTTTTGTTTATTGGGTAGGGGCTCTTGTTAGGTTATATTCAATTTATTTTTGTTCCTTTTGTGGGGTCAGGCTAATGTTGCGGTTGCAAAAGTGGGATGATCAATGTTCGGGTTGTTGAGTCAGTGGTTAAATGGGGGTGTAGTTGATATCGATTTCGAAAAGTCGACGATTGTCCAAACTGTGTCGTCTGCTCGTGGACTGATCCTTTGCTCTGTGTGTCCATTGCATCTGGCTGGCTTCTATGTCATCGTCTTCGTCGGCCCGCTGAAATAAGACCTGCAAAAACAGTGAAAGGCAACGAATTCCTTTCGCCGTGGGTTTTAGTCGGTCGTTAAATTGCTTTTTTGGGGGGGGCGTCAATGATTGTTGATTGTATAGCAGAAAGGTGTTGAGTATTTACCGGGTTAGCACGTGCTCGATATCTGGGCGGAAAGCTTCACCTTAATTATGGGTTATAATGAAATAAATTATTATTCATTTAAGAGAAACTTGCAAATACCACCCTCTCTACTCAACAGTTACAAACTAATTTTGTGACAGATTGAAAAATTAATTCGTCTCGAAAATGACCTCTGAGTTAATACCTAAATATCCCACTCGCCGAAAAATCTTGAGATGTTAGCTATATTGACACCAAGGTTCACTTCCGGTAGTAGAGAAAAATTCTGTTCGCTGATGATTTAGATGTTTTGCGTTTTTTAAACAAGGATTTCCGATATCAAATGCCACTGGTGCTTTTAACTTAGACAATACTCTCTGGTTCGCTGTTCAACGTAGAAAAGCTTTATTCAGGGACACAGAGGTGTCTTTATAGATTTTGATTGTTGATGAAAGAACCAACAAGTATAAATTTCGGCCAGCACAGACATTTGTAAACAAGAATCCATGTTACTTCAAGCTGGACAGCAGGTCAAAGGTCACAGTTATTACAGACAAAAAACGTTTGTTTCAAAATAAATTAAAATAGAAAATATAGGGAATACCGGGGTTGTAGTGATGTGAATGGAACATTGTTATTTAAAGGTCAAATCATGAGTGCTACAATCAGATTCGGAAACCGCATTTGTCACGAGTTACCAACTAAAAAACATGATATCCAAATAAGCTAGGTCCAGCTGGATTTAATAGTCATTCAGGATGATAATGCCAAATCCGGGATATACATTTGTATTCGTAAATCAACTTTGAAGAATCATATGCGAACATACACAGGAGAGAAGCCATATTCTTGTGAAAACTGGCTCGGCATTTTCATGTTAATCAACTTAAGGGAATCATATCCGAACACACACAGGAGAAAAGCCAGATTCTTGTGAGATTTGGGGCTCTTGGTTTGCTCAAAAATCACATTTGGGGAATCATATGCGAATAAACACAGGAGAGAAGCTATATTCTTGTGAAGAGTGTGCCTCGGAATTTTCGCATAAATCAAATTTGGTGAAACATATGCAAACACACAGAGGAGAGAATCTATATCGTTTGAGAAATTTGTGGCTCATCTTTTTCACGAATATCAAATTTGTTGGATCATAAGCAAATTCATTCATAATAGGAGCCATACTCTTGGGAAGTATACGACAAATTATATTGAAGGAAGTCGCGTTTGGTGATGACTATGAGAAATCACACATTTTCGGAAGGATGGTGTTCATCATTTTTACCCTTGTTAGTTTTTCTGCAGCAATTATACAAATTTTATGGAGATGCAATAAAATTGGACATTACATGTTCTTTTCTCATTCAAATTGCATATTATATCTAGGGAATAGTATTATTCTAGTTACAATGAAACACAATAAAATCTGATGTTTTCTTTTAGTTTTCATGAGAAATAAAAAATGTATATAAGAAATATTACTGTATGTATTTAATCTTAAACAAAGGAAATATTAATATCTGAACCATGATTTGAGTAAACAATAAAATTAGCTATTTTACTTTCTTTCAGTATTTACAATTTAAAGTAATTATTTATTTTTTTCCCAACCAAACTCAAAAAAATAAGGGCTGTGTTGATTTAATAAAACCTGATAACTTGTAAGTTCAGGATTGAAGTACCGAAGCGAAAAAATTAATTTTCAAGAAAACAAAAGAGAAATCATAACAGACTTTTCAGTTTCAAAGACAGAGTCAGATATATAAACCATTGCACAGACCGTTAAGAAGATTTAATCCTCTTTTTTAACGTCTTAATTTGACACTCTTCTTCTCCGTTTAAACTGAAGAAGTCTCATTGGATAGGCCAACGAACACGAGAAGGCAACGAAAATTGGCGACGACGCATGAAATGGAATGATGCCAATATAAAAGGTGAGATACTATCAATCAAAAATCAAAAGAAAATAATTTGTTTTTTAAAATGAGTAAATAAGTGACCATCCATCCAACATCATAGTACGTAAGGGATTTATGGGCTACTTCGCATATATTATGAGACAAATTTTTTTTCAATATTGATGATATATTGCAATCATAAAACCATTCATAGTGGACTGATGGGACTAAGACGAGACGTAGAGTATTAGAAAAATTGGCTGAGATATGCCTTGAAGAAAAAGATGGGATTCTTCGTTTTTACTATTGTTAAGGTTGCTAGTGAATTATCTCTCTCTTTCAATATATATATATATATATATATATAGTAATAAAGCCTAAACAGACCAATCTACCTAGAGTTCACCGAATGGATCTTCAAAAAGAATATGTGCATATATATATATGAATATATTTGTGTGTATATAGATGTATATGAGTATATATTTATACATATATATACATATATATATATATATATATACATTATGATATTTATAGGTGCCTATATATATATGTCTATATAAAATTAAAAATGGAAAGTTCTCGACTGTAGTCAAGGGTGACCGAAAGGCTTCCTTTTTAATAGGTACTACACCAATGTGTAAGGGAGACAACTGCTCTTTTTCCTCGAATGCTCCACTCTACGCTTGATATGTACCGTATAATGTTGAGTATTTAGCAAGAATACATCAAGGGTCATTTTTTATAGAGACTCAAGAAAATTAATAGAAATTCAGCGGTTTTTTAGTGTGGTTATTCATTGGAAGATATTTTTTCTACAGAGGCCTCAAGAGAAAGAAAAGAAAAAGGTTTTAGAGACATACATTATCGAGGAAAATATTCGCATAAAACCACGGATGGTTACGTGTTTGATCAGCCATACTTTAAAAAGAAAAATGTTCGTACTGCACTTTGAAGTGAACATCGAAACATTATGATTTGTATCCTTGTTAACTATCACGAATAATCACCATGTGTAAATGTGTGTGTGTGTGTGAGTGTGTGAGAGAGAGAGAGAGAGAGACAGACAGACAGACAGACAGAGACAGAGACAGAAAGAAAGAGAGAGAGAGAGAGAGAGAGAGAGAGAGAGAGAGAGTCACAAATCATGAAAAAGGTTTCGGGTCCTGTATGTGATTTGCGAAGGGAAAATAAATGTTTTGATACATGCACTTGAAATATTTAAAAAATATTCTCACTTTTGCATCCTCTTCGACTCTCAAATAATCGGAATTATATTTTAGCATGATTTTTTTTTTCGATAAATTATCTTTCTTTTCTTATCTATTTGTCGGATGTTATTCTGAGAATCATTTAAATCTGTTTTTAAATTAAGCCATTCTTGATTTTATTATTAATTGTATATTATTGGTGATTTCTTTTTGTAAAGATCAATTAAGATTACCATCCCCCACAGTATATGCTTAATTTGTATGTTGTTATGAAGTCTGATTGATGTGGATTTTGTTGTTAGATTTTTCTACGTGACAAGATTTACTTTTATTTCATTTCAAAATATATAATACGGAGTTAGATGTGTAATTCATTAAACAGATTGTTAAGAAAACTTTATCTTCTTTTTGTACATCTAAATTTCTCCTTTTCATACGCCTTAATTTTATACTCGTAATAAACGTTTTAATTTTACACTCTTTTTTACATATCATCATTTTATACTTTTGTTTACGCCTTAATTTTATACTCGTATTACACGTCTTAATTTTACACTCTTTTTTACACATCATCATTTTATACTTTTGTTTACGCCTTAATTTTATACTCGTATTACACGTTTTAATTTTACACTCTTTTTTACACATCATCATTTTATACTTTTGTTTACGCCTTAATTTTATACTCGTATTACACGTCTTAATTTTTACACTCTTTTTTACACATCATCATTTTATACTTTTGTTTACGCCTTAATTTTATACTCGTATTAAACGTTTTAATTTTACACTCTTTTTTACACATCATCATTTTATACTTTTGTTTACGCCTTAATTTTATACTCGTATTAAACGTTTTAATTTTTACACTCTTTTTTACACATCATCATTTTATACTTTTGTTTACGCCTTAATTTTATACTCATATTAAACGTCTTAATTTTACACTCTTTTTTACACATCATCATTTTATACTTTTGTTTACGCCTTAATTTTATACTCGTATTACACGTTTTAATTTTACACTCTTTTTTACACATCATCATTTTATACTTTTGTTTACGCCTTAATTTTATACTCGTATTACACGTCTTAATTTTTACACTCTTTTTTACACATCATCATTTTATACTTTTGTTTACGCCTTAATTTTATACTCGTATTACACGTCTTAATTTTACACTCTTTTTTACACATCATCATTTTATACTTTTGTTTACGCCTTAATTTTATACTCGTATTACACGTTTTAATTTTACACTCTTTTTTACACATCATCATTTTATACTTTTGTTTACGCCTTAATTTTATACTCGTATTACACGTCTTAATTTTTACACTCTTTTTTACACATCATCATTTTATACTTTTGTTTACGCCTTAATTTTATACTCGTATTAAACGTTTTAATTTTACACTCTTTTTTACACATCATCATTTTATACTTTTGTTTACGCCTTAATTTTATACTCGTATTAAACGTTTTAATTTTTACACTCTTTTTTACACATCATCATTTTATACTTTTGTTTACGCCTTAATTTTATACTCATATTAAACGTTTTAATTTTACACTCTTTTTTACACATCATCATTTTATACTTTTGTTTACGCCTTAATTTTATACTCATATTAAACGTTTTAATTTTACTCTCTTTTTTACACATCATCATTTTATACTTTTGTTTACGCCTTAATTTTATGCTCGTATTAAACGTTTTAATTTTACACTCTTTTTTACACATCATCATTTTATACTTTTGTTTACGCCTTAATTTTATACTCGTATTAAACGTTTTAATTTTACACTCTTTTTTACACATCATCATTTTATACTTTTGTTTACGTCTTAATTTTATACTCGTATTACACGTCTTAATTTTTACACTCTTTTTTACACATCATCCTTTTATACTTTTGTTTACGCCTTAATTTTATACTCGTATTAAACGTTTTAATCTTACACTCTTTTTTACACATCATCATTTTATACTTTTCTTTACACCTTAATTTTATATTCGTATTACACGTCTTAATTTTACACTCTTTTTTACACATCATCATTTTACACTTTTGTTTATTTAACCAACCAACCAACCAACCAACCAACCTTTTGTTCATTAATCATAATTTATTACACTTTTTCCACGTCATGATTTTATATTCTTTTTAAACGTCATAATTTTACCCAAATTTTTGCAAGTCATAATTTTTTGAAGTGCTGATGAATATGTCGATCACGTAATCTTTTGTAAAGAGGAATTTACATAACACTAAATGGATTGTTAAGAAAACTGAATCCAATTTTTCCTTGTCTAAAATTTTTCCTCTTTTCATAGGCTTTAATTTTATATGAGCGTAAAATTATGGGTCATGATTTTATAATCTTGTTACACACATTTTTGCATGTCATAATTTTGTAGGCGAGCTGATAAATATGTCGATCACTCAATCTTTTGTAAAGAGAAAGTGATATGACAGAGGTAGAGACTGAGTTTTATTGGAGTATCGTGTGACACTCTTCAGACACCCGACTGATAAGACTGTTCTGTAGGGGAAATAATTATTTATTTTCTCCTTCCGAGCTCAAATGAGTGAGGTCAGGATTTCATACTTTTGTTACACGTCATAAACTTACACTTATTTTTGCATGTCATAATTTTGTAGCCGGGCCGATAAATATGTCGATCATGCAATCTTTTGTAAAGGGAAAGTGATATGACACAAAACTAGGCAAGGATGACAAAGACAAGAAAAGAAAAGAAAAACTCCCATTGATTTAAATGATTGTGGATGGTTTGCGTATAATATCGGTTTTCTTTGAGACAATGTCTGCATATTAGTGTCAAGTGAAAAGGACCGTATAAAGAGAAAGCTGGAGTAAAGGCTGGACCGCAGCTGGCAGAGGAACACACCGGACCAATACATCTGCAAGCGAAAATAGCTCTGTAGATTCGGAGAGAATTGCTCCTTCGCCGCTGCGGGAAGGTGTCTGGTCGGTTATAAAGAAAAGTAAAAGCAAGGAATACCGTTAGCCATGAGCCGTAGTCGGCCGTCGAATTCAGTTTTTTACTGTAAATGTTTCCTGGTTTTATAGCGGAATGTGTTTGTGTATTTGCCGAGTAAGCTGGAGTCTGATTTGTGGACAGAAAGCTTTTCCTTAATTATGAGTAATAATGAAAAAAAACATTATACCATGTAGAGAAGCTGGCAAATACCACCCTCTCTGCTTCACAGTTAGAAACTACTTTCGAAAAGAATGGGAGAATCAATTGGTCTCAAAAATATCGTCTGAGTTTGTACTAGAAAATTTCTCGAGTATTTCCGATTTCAGTAACCGGAGGACTAAGAGAAGATTGCAAATACCACCATGTTGGTTCTGAAAAATTCCACTCTCCGAGGAATTTGGCGATGTTAAACAATTACGCCACCGATAAATGTGGTTCAGCCTTCACTCCAGCGTAGTCTTTTTCCTGTCACCATGACCAACTTCCTTATATCATGCAACAACGACTAACACATCAGTCCAGTTGAATCACAGGAGCTCCATCAAACTGATGTAACAACTAGCATCCACACGATCAGACGCTTCATCCCAACCATCCAGCAGCGGTCCAGCGTTTACTTCAGCTTTCCCTCTTTCCTTTTCACCTCGACCTAATTCCTTACCTCATCCATCAGCGGCAAACGTAGCAGTCCTGCTGAATCACAGGAGCTCCTTTTCGTTGATGTTTGACAACCATGATCCACATGACAAGACTCTTCATCCTCATCATCCAGCAGTGGAACAGCCTTTACTCCAACTTTCCCCTTTTCCTATTCTTTTCAAGACTGAAATCCTGAAACTCTTTTTTCAATCCTTTTTAGTGCTACAGAGACAGTCTTTATAATCATCTTGCTTAAAGGTCCAATCGTTACTCCAGCTGTTGTTTACAGGGAAAAGAAAAACGCTGATGTACAAAAATATAATCTTTTTCATTTCTTTACCTTTCATTAACCGGAATGTGCGTATGGGGTCTTCAAGTCACTTTCCAAATTTATGTAACCGGTCTATTTCCTGTTATGTTCCCCATCCAAATTGCGAATCATGTCAAAAAGGGGTCTTCAAGTCACTATCTAACATAGCTTATCCCTTTTTTCTGTCTTTTCAGGGCAAAAACCACACAAGTTTTTTCATCTCTTTTCAATATTACATCGAAAATCATTATATTCCTTTAAGGACTATGCTATATCCTCTTATCTTACTGCCTTTTTTAGGGTTATAAAACTTACTATCAGCACGAGACACGATAATACCAGCACCCCGACATGCTGTCATCTCAACATAATCAGTGATTTTTGCATTTCAAGAAATTTCGGAGAAATCAGCAATTTTTACTCCGGAAGGAAAACAGACGTGCCTGGCAACTTTGTGATTTCTGCAACTCGAACAGACCAACAAACAAGCTTCATTCGTACTATTTGCAAAATAGGAAGTTGGCATTTCAAATTTACAATATTTTCTTTGCCATCCTAGTTTCGTGTTAAATCCCTCCTTACAAAATTTGCCTGATAGACATACGTATCGGCCCTTCAACAAAATTATGACGTATACGGGACTTGTTGGTTATTGATATTTGACTCTGTTAAGTTCTACTTGGTCCATTTTGATTCGCTGACGTCTTTCTGTCTGTGAAAGCTGCAAAAGAAGAAAATGGAAGGAAGATGGAAAGAGGAGATATCGATTGAATTTCAACTTTATTTCGTTTGAGTTTTTGCACATCAACTCGGTAGCGAGGAATGACTTCCTACACTATTTGAAAATAGTTTTTCCCCGAAATAAGGCGTTGAAATTCACAAGTCGTTTTCGGGGTTGATCAATTCAAATTCGGTGTTTTTTAGTCATGGGTAGATATGTTTAAATTCGTTGCATTTATATAGGGTTCTGTTAACAGATTCGGCTGCTACTAGTGTAAGGGTGAACTAGCGTGCCTCTAAGTGAGCACATGGTTCTCTCAGCGGCTGCTCAATATAGGTCTTTCCAACTCAACGGTCATTGCAGAAAGATAGAGAGTTTCTGTTTCGTGCTCATAGGTCTGTTTTTAAGCATGCGTAGTTCCAACTTCCTGTCAGGGGATTCAGGTAACTTCTGCCCTTTTGTACTAACTTTTAATTTCTTTTTTTTTAATATTCACAACACGTGCCAAAATGAGCGTAAAATGATGACCTATAAAAAGATTATAAAAGTATGACGTATAAAAAAGTGTAATAAATTATGACGTATACAAAAGAGAGTAAAATCATGAGGTTTTAAAAGAAGTGTAAAATTAAGACGTGTTCGTGGGTTTTCCAATGAGACTCCTTCAGTTTAAACGGAGAGGAAGAGTGTAAAATTAAGACGTTCAAAAAGAGGATTAAATCTTCTTAACGGTCTGTTCAATGGTTTATATATCTGACTCTGTCTTTGAACCTGAAAAGTCTGTTATGATTTCTCTTTTGTTTTCTTGAAAATTAATTTTTTTGCTTCAGTACTTCAATCCTGACCTTCCAAGATGTCAGGTATTGTTAAATAAACACAGCCCTTACCTTGTTGAGTTTGGTTGAGAGAAAATAAATAATTATTTAAAATTGTAAATACTGAAAGAAAGTAAAATTGCTAATTTTAATGTGTTTATTCAATTTATGGCTCAAATATTAATTTTTCATTTGTTTAAAATTAAATTTATGTATTAAAAGTTCTTGCATGCATTTTTTATTTCTCATGAAAACTAAAAGAATATAAAATATCAGATTTTATTGTGTTTTTTTGTAACTAAAATAATACTGTTCCCAGGATATAATATGTAATTTGAATGATAAAAGAATGTGTAATGTCAAATTGTCTTATGTTTGTTTAAAATGTTATTTAAACATCTATTCTAAATTTATTGCTTTTTTTTCAAATATTCCTATTACCAAGACAGAATAAGTATTTATCAAAAATTTTGAATGTACACTTGTTTTATTGTATCAATCAAATTTGTATCGTTACAGCAGTAAACTTGACCTGAGTATAATCGAAGAACCCCATCCTTCCGAAAATGATTTGTTTCATACTGTGTGATTTCTCAAACGATATGGATTCTCTCCTCTATGTGTTCGCATATGTTTCACCAAAATTGATCTACTGGAAAAAGTCGAACCACACTCTTCACAAGAATATGGCTTCTATCCTGTGTGTTCGCATATGGTTCTTTAAAGTTGATTTTACAGCAAAGGAAGAGTCACAAATTTCACAAGAATATGGCTTCTCACCTGTGTGTGTTCGCATATGTTTCTTTAAAGTTGATTTTTCAGCAAAGGAAGAGCCACAAATTTCACAAGAATATGGCTTCTCTCCTGTATGTCTTCGCATATGAGTCACCAAATTTGATTTACATAAAAATGCTGAGCAACACTCTTCACAAGAATATGGCTTTTCTCCTGTGTGTGTTCGCATATGATACACCAAACTTGATTTGCAATAAAAAGCCGAGTCACAGTCTTCACAAGAATATGGCTTCTCTCCTCTGTGTGTTCGCACATGTTTCTTTAAATTTGATTTTTCAGCAAAGGAAGAGCCACAAATTTCACAAGAATATGGCTTCTCTCCAGTGTGTGTTAGCATATGATTCACCAAAGATGATTTACGAGAAAAAGCCGACCTACAGACTTCACAAGAATATGGCTTTTCTCCTGTGTGTGTTCGCAAATGTTTCTTTAAATTTGATTTTTCAGCAAAGGAAGAGCCACAAATTTCACAAGAATATGGCTTCTCTCCAGTGTGTGTTCGCATATGATTCACCAAAGATGATTTACGAGAAAAAGCCGAGCTACAAACTTCACAAGAATATGGCTTTTCTCCTGTGTGTGTTAACACATGTTTCTTTAAAGTTGATTTTTCAGAAAAGGAAGAGCCACAAATTTCACAAGAATATGACTTCTCTCCTGAGTGTGTTCGCATATGATTCTTCAACGTTGATTTTTTAGCAAAGGAAGAGCTACAGATTTCACAAGAATGGGTTTTCTCACCTGTATGTATTTTTATGTGGTCCACCAAATTTGATTTTTGTGAAAAAGACGAGCCACAAATTTCACAACTTTGTGGTTTCTCTCCTTTATATGTACGCTTATGCCTCATTAAATCTGACTTTTTTGCAAACAACAAGCCACACACCTCGCACGAATATCGCCTCTCTCCTGTGAGCGTACACTTATGCCTCGTCAAATTTGATTTGTTCCAAAAGGACGAGTCACTAACGTTGCAAGAAAAAGGTTTCTTTTCTGTGTGCTTTTTCATATGCTCCTTCAGGTTTGATTTTTGCAAAAATGAAGAGCCACACATTTTACAAGAATGTGAATTACCGCCAGTGTAGGTTGACATATTTTGAGTAGAATTTGATATCAGGAAAGAAGAATGATTTTACAAAATTGATTTGTCCTCCGTCTGTATCAGTAGATACCTGTAATTAATAAAACATATTAAAATAATCATTGAAAACATTGAATACAAGCAAAGACAACATTTGATATAAAATATTATATTTACAAATTGGAAATAAAGACGAGTAATAAAACTGATATAAGATAAAATATTTCATTATCTTAAGATATATATAGAATTTAATATTTCCCATTTTAAAAGAAAGATGTGTAATAAAGACTTGCAGTTTATATAATATTGTGTGGATTGGGTTGTCAGTTCTCACTAAAGGTGAATGTTAAAGGAACTATTACATTAAATAATCTGATGGTGAGGCTCCAGTAACGCTGGAGCTTTGATAAAGGAGTTATACCCCTTCATTTCTATCGTTCTCAGTGTAAAACGTTACCCCCTCACCCCCACCACATTATCTCAGTCTTCTAACCATTTCACTTCTTAGCCGGCCGGTGATCAAGTAGTGGTTCGAGGGGGTAACGCACATTTCTTTACCTACACAAGAATACGATCGAGGGAGACAGGAGAAAACAAACAGACGAACAAACACGGACAAGCTTGGGGTTAACCAAGAGCAGAGGAAGGTATTGCAACACTATATGCATGTGCGGACTATCGCTAGCGTGGGTTACTAGCGAAAATTCCACAATGCTACTGGAATCAGACATCTTGAAACTCTTCTTCACTGGACCCTATCTTGTCTCCTCGCCTCTCTGTTCCGGTGTCTGGTGTTGACTGCCCCTCTGTGGATCCACGCCAACCTCTCTGTTCGCCTCTCTCTTGTCCAGTCTCAACTGCCCTCCGTGGTCTCCAGCCGCAACTGCCTTCTGCTGCTTGCCTCTCTCTTGTCCAGCCGCAACTGCCTCCTCTCTGCTCTCCAGCCACCAACTGCCTCTCTTGGTCTCCTGCCACCAACTGTCTCTCCTGGGCTCCAGCCACCAACTTTCTCCTGGGTCGCGTCGTCAACTCTCATTCGCCTCCCCGTACCACTTCCGGGTACGGCGAGATTTCATGTCCAAGAATCCTTTGTCTGGTTTCGCGCCAAAACAGACAATTGAATCGTCTGCCTTGGCAGCCTACCCCCATAGTGCTACATCAGGTCCACTCTGGCTTTGAGAGGTAGCACCTGATATGGTCGTATTCACGGGTCAAATAGAATTGATGACATTTAGTGCAAACAAATGATTTATGATAAACTGAATATTTAGAAATAGTACTGTTTGATAATTTAACTGTGTGTAATCAAATGACAGATATTTAATTGAATAGCTAGTGATATAGAGAAATACTTGAACCATTGAACTTTGTTGACTTATGCTAAATTGAATTGTTCGATAAAGAATTGTTTGATAATTTAACTTTGTGTTAACAAAAGATTGATGCTTAATTGAATTATTAGTGACAAACACTACTGCATAGTTTGAAACGAGCCACCGCAGGCATTGGCCTCCATGTCAATGCACACAAAATGGAATATATATGCTATAATTAAACAGGCGACATCACCACACGAGACGGAACCCCTCTGAAACTAGTAGACAAATTCACCTACCAAGGAAGTAGCGTCTCATCAACCGAAAAGGACATCGACAAGCGGCAAACGAAGGCATGGACTGCTATCAATAGGCTATCGATCATATGGAAATCAGACCTGACCGATAAAATGAGACGCAGTTTCTTCCAGGCAGTGATCGTATCGATACTGCTGTATGGATGCACTACTTGGACGCTAGCTAAACGACAGGAGAAGAAGCTAGACGGCAATTACAAAAGAATGCTGCGAGCAATACTGAACAAGTCCCTGCGATAACACCCCACAAGGCACCAACTATACGGCCACCTTCCTCCCATCACGAAAACTATCTAAGCTAGACGAACCAGACATGCAGGACACTGCTGGAGAAGCAGGGACGAGCTCATAAGTGATGTAATCCTATGGACCCCCACATAGGGCCAAGCAAAAGCAGGACGACCATCTCGAACATACATTCAGGAGCTATGTGAGGATGCGGGATGTAGCCCAGAAAACCTCCCAGAGGCGATGAACGATAGGGAGAAGTGGCGAGAGAGGGTCAGGGATATCCGTGCTAGCGGCACGGCATGATGGTGATGATATATGTCTAATATATATGTATATACCGGATTTGGCATTAAATAACCTGGAATACGATATGCCATAAAACCAAACAAAACAACAGAAAAATTAACAAAAAATTGAATCCTTCCTTTTATCAAAAAAGTGTCCTCGGAATCACTATGAACTATTGAAGTATAACCCTCGCTATTATAGCAACTTAGGTTCATATTGCTGTGCTTCTCAACTGTATCAAAACGTTAACAAATTATACTGAGAAAAAAGGTTGATGGAAACTAGAGAATCTGCAGTTATACAACCACTTACCTCTCATCTTACATCTAAGTAAGACGAGTAACATATGCAGACAAGGATGTAAGAAAAAGGACAAACTCATAAGCGAATTTCTTGTATGGACCATTCACATGCAATGAACTGCTGTGAACGATTGATGATAGGGAGAATCAAGGAAATCTGTGCTCTCAGTACGACTTGAAGATGACGATGATCTGTTTTCCATAAAAACAACAAAGGAAAATTCTTGCCATAATCATATTAGGAGCTCGGGTTTGACATGAGCAGTCGATTGAGCAGATCGGACCTCTCCGACCACCCATCTAGCCCGGTAAGGAGCAGAGTGGTGCGATGCTAGTCAAGTCATCACTTGATTGCCGTGTCAAAGACTACTTAACCTCAGAACCACATCCTCATGCATTAGGGGTTGTCATCTTCGGCCGACAGGGGGTCCAGTTGAGGGGGAGTGCCTTTGCAGATTTGTAGTTATCGTATTTTACCACCCCAGCCAACAAGGCGAATTCCGTCGTAAACTATTACAAGTCAACATACATGGTCAAACGGTGGCACTGTTGAGGGAGTTTTACCTCGCTACAGAGGTGCAGTCACCGTATTCTACCACCCCAGCCTAAAAGGCGAATCCCGTCCTAAACTATTACAAGTCTCTATACATGGTCAACAGGTGGCACTGTTGAGGGAGTTTTACCTCGCTACAGAGGTGCAGTCACAGTACTCTACCACCCCAGCCAACAAAGCGAATTATCTTGTGTATTCTTTTAGTCAAATGCGAGAATCTCGTGTTGATCTCGCTCCTTTTAGTTTTGGAGAGTTTGCAAGATGTTTTTGATTAAGAAGATGTGGATTGGAAAAGATAAGTAATATTATTCACCTACACTTTAAAGAACCGAAAATATTTATAAAAAGTCATTTACTGACAGAACAAAAATTATAATGTGCATTTGATTTTTTAATCTACCTGTAGTAGCCATCATGCAAACCTGCGACCAAAAACGATAAGGTTTTCGCCGTGCATAGACAGACAGGTAAACGAAGAGAGTATCAGTTGGACCTTTTGATTGGTTATTGCATTATGTTGCTAAGTTCTCGGATGCGCACGTTTTGGCCTCAATAAATGGGGAAAAAGATCTGGGAGTAGGCAGTTTGTCCAAGAAGTGATACAGATAGACGGACGAAGAGAAAAAAGATTACATGTTCAGTAAGGGTAGTACTTAATTAATGACCCCACAACCTCATCGAAGAATTTTTTCTTTTATTTAAAAATTAACTGCTCTGCATTATGTTTGATCGAGAGGTCAGAGTGGGAGTGTAGCAGCCATCATGCAAACCCGCGACCAAAAACGATAAGGTTTTCGCCTTGCATAGACAGACAGGTAAAGGAAGAGAGTATCAGTTGGACCTTTTGATTGGTTATTGCATTATGTTGCTAAGTTCTCGGATGCGTACGCGTTGGCCTCAATAAATGGGGAAAAAGATCTGGGAGTAGGCAGTTTGTCCAAGAAGTGATACACACAGACGGACGAAGAGAAAAAAGATTACATGTTCAGTAAGGGTAGTACTTAATTAATGACCCCACAACCTCATCGAAGAATTTTTTCTTTTATTTAAAAATTAACTGCTCTGCATTATGTTTGATCGATAGGTCAGAGTGGGAGTGTAGCAGCCATCATGCAAACCTGCGACCAAAAACGATAAGGTTTTCGCCTTGCATAGACAGACAGGTAAAGGAAGAGAGTATCAGTTGGACCTTTTGATTGGTTATTGCATTATGTTGCTAAGTTCTCGGATGCGTACGCGTTGGCCTCAATAAATGGGGAAAAAGATCTGGGAGTAGGCAGTTTGTCCAAGAAGTGATACACACAGACGGACGAAGAGAAAAAAGATTACATGTTCAGTAAGGGTAGTACTTAATTAATGACCCCACAACCTCATCGAAGAATTTTTTCTTTTATTTAAAAATTAACTGCTCTGCATTATGTTTGATCGAGAGGTCAGAGTGGGAGTGTAGCAGCCATCATGCAAACCTGCGACCAAAAACGATAAGGTTTTCGCCTTGCATAGACAGACAGGTAAAGGAAGAGAGTATCAGTTGGACCTTTTGATTGGTTATTGCATTATGTTGCTAAGTTCTCGGATGCGTACGCGTTGGCCTCAATAAATGGGGAAAAAGATCTGGGAGTAGGCAGTTTGTCCAAGAAGTGATACACACAGACGGACGAAGAGAAAAAAGATTACATGTTCAGTAAGGGTAGTACTTAATTAATGACCCCACAACCTCATCGAAGAATTTTTTCTTTTATTTAAAAATTAACTGCTCTGCATTATGTTTGATCGAGAGGTCAGAGTGGGAGTGTAGCAGCCATCATGCAAACCCGCGACCAAAAACGATAAGGTTTTCGCCTTGCATAGACAGACAGGTAAAGGAAGAGAGTATCAGTTGGACCTTTTGATTGGTTATTGCATTATGTTGCTAAGTTCTCGGATGCGTACGCGTTGGCCTCAATAAATGGGGAAAAAGATCTGGGAGAAGGCAGTTTGTCCAAGAAGTGATACACACAGACGGACTAAGAAGAAAGATTACACGGCCAGTAAAGGTAGAACTTGATTGTTGACACCACCACCCTCAACAATTTTTTTCTTACTTCACTTCCAAAAATTATCAAATTATTAAAATTCTATAACATTTTCTGTTCTTTTGACAATTATTTTTTGTAATACATATTTTATTTGATTCTTTTCTCTTTTTTATTTTAAATAAGGAATGTAACAAAAATCCCTAAAGAAACAAAATAATACAATTACACTTTCTTTCTAAATTACTGCAAATATCACTTAAAAAACAATAGTATTACAAGTGCTGATTATGAATTTAATTTCATTATTATTTCAAAATTACCTATATTTTCTAACCGAAACTTCTTATAATTATGTCAAAGGTTTGTCAATTAAACCTATTAACGTTTCGATTTACCAAGATCATTTGCTCCCCGCAGAATTTAATGGGAGTCAATTCTTTTTAGTTAGTTAAATATTAAAAGTTATCTCGTTAATTAAAGACAAAGATTTCTTCAGCGGCTGCGGATTGGGGTGGGGTCAGAAAACGATAGCGAAATTTTGGAGAGGATTGACGGAATTTTTTTCCATTTGCTTTTCGCAAGGCTGGAAGACAAATATTGATGATTATTCATCTAGTTCTTATTCTATAATATTTCAAGTTTTACCAAAAAAGAAAACAAAAAATCTCTGGCTGATATTTTCTCATACGGTGGGTACTTGGTCGCATATGTCTCAATTGACAAAACTTTAAACTGTAAATAGTTTAAAAACCTTAAGGGGGGAGATTTTCTTAAGTGTTACGAAGTAATTGCTCCCCGTGTCTTTTCAACTAGTACAGAAAATTAAAGTAAATTTTGACAGGATGAGTTATTTTATTTGAGGGCATTCAAATTTGTTTTAGTCCATAAAAATGACAAAAAATTAAATATCTTCTTTGTAGTTTTCAGAAACGATAAACGTAAACAATGAAAGATCAGTAAAAGATTTTACAACAGAACAACGAAAATAGACGGCGATTATGTAGAATTTGTGATACACAATATTTAACAAGAAATATACATTATTGAATAGTTAATAAAATTTACTTACAAGTACGTAATTTACGACAACTGAGGTTCAATGTAGAATAGGTTGTCCAGGCAAAAATATGGTTTTCAATCAGATTAAGCCAGCTGTATTGTTTTCGTATTTATTGACTTCTTTTTATAATGTAATACAACAATTAAAAAGTGAGTTTTTTTTTTATTATAAATTTAATTTAGAATATCTAGTTTAACGATTAACTTGTTATTTAGATTAAAATAAAAAATAGTTTGATTTTCGATTATAATTAATGTTTCCTTTCTCCGTTAGACAATTGAGATATAACTTCTCTGGAAATGTATGAGTAATTTTGTGGTGAAAGAGAAAGAAGACACCTATCTCAAAAAACAGTGAGGGACCTGTGAGTGATCTGCTGGAGTAAGAATCAATTAGAAGATACTTATCACTTTAAAGCTCGAAAGATCTACGAATGATTCTGAATTACATTTTCCATTACGTGACTAAGAAAAACCAGTTTATATTTGGGAAATCGTCCATCTAATTCACATCGTTTTTACTGGTCTTGGCTGGAAATATGTTGAAAGATGTCATCGATATTAAATAATGTTTCTTCCAATCCATTTACAATTCATAACATCGTGAGATGGAAGATTTTCGGCGGGGAACTAAATCCAAATGGGAAAGGGTTAAAAAATACTGACCGAACGGTGTCACTTCGTGAGAAGTCTATATTCTTTATCCAGCAAGATTTGTCGAAATCCTAGTTTTTTATAAAGTTTTCGAAATATTTTGCTGTCTTTAACTTTTCATCAACTTTTTTCATCGGCCCGATCGCTCCCAAAATTGCGTAGTTGAATAGATCATCGCAGATCCTTACATCTCCAGTTTTGAGTTAAAATAAAAACAAATTGAATATAGGCTTCTAACAGTAGCCTGTTCCCCACAAAAACATTATTGAACGTAATCTGCTAACAATAACTCCTTAAAAGAAAAATAAATTCATAAAACTTCTTTAAATACCCACCCTAAAAAAACAAAAATAAATAGTATATCACTTTGAACAATAGCTCCCCACCCCCACAAAAAACCTAAATAAATTGAATATAACCTCATAACAAGATCTTACATCCCCAAAATAAACAAAAATTAAATGTAACCTCCTAACAATAGCCCATACCACCAAAATTAACTAAAATTAACTGAATCAACCCCCCACCCAAAAAAAGTTTCCGCCCCTCTCAAAATAAACAAAAATAAATTGGATATAACTTCCTTACCATCGCCCCAGACAAAAAAGAAAACAAAAACAAAACAAACTGAATGTAACCCTAATGATACCCACAAACTTACGTTCCTATATACTGTTACACGACTGTGGGTTTTTCTTTTGGGGGCGTTGTAGGAGACAACACACCAACTGACAACTCACACCTACGTTCATTCAACGTTTTCTTCCAATACGATAAACATATCACGATCAGGCATGACAGATGCACAGATGCCATCGCCATCGATTATATCAATAAAAAAGAAAAAATAATAATCCTGTCCCAACACGAACCTAACACCATACACTACCAAGACAGGTGCAACAGCTACTCCAGCTAAATAGATCCAAACAGGTCACCTTAATTGATACGATCAATCTTAAAAGTGGAAGGCCTTACCGTAGCCCACCGGCTACTGACGTTGGATATCACTGTTTAACAAACAAAAAGATACGAATTGGTCACTTCCCTAAGCTATTTAAAAGTGTAAGTTAATTAATACGATCAATTATCAAAGAGTAGGGTCTTATTGTAGTTCACTGGCTACTGATATTGGACATCCTTGTTTAAAAAACGGAAATATCTGAACAAGTCACTTCCCTTAGAGATCGTATTATCTGAGTTTCTCACCTTTTCTCTGCTTTCGTGAGTCTTGTCTAGAGTCATCCAAAGGCAACAAATTATCGACAGTCTTGTTTAGAGTCATCCAAAGGCAACAAATTATCGACAGTCTTGTTTAGAGTCATCCAAAGGCAACAAATTATCGACAAATTATGATAGGTCTTACTACCCAGCACAAGGTTGTGAGCCCAGCACCCCGAGACACGATGATTCCTCTGCCTCGGTACGCTGACGTCTCGAGATAAGTAGCAGCGCTGATTCCGACATTTCAACATGTCAACTTCTTCGGAAAAATAAGCAACGTTTTCTCAGAAGGCAAAACAGACACTCCCTGCAAGTCTGGTCATATAACCTAGCCTTTCAAGCTACAACCTTGCTCCATCATCAGGCTAACAAACAACATTCGTTTGTACGATTCGCCAAATAAAAGTTGGCATTTCAAATTTATTTTCTTTTCATAGTCATCCTTGCCTAGTTTTGTATCACATCATTTTCCCTTTACAAAAGATTGCGTGATCGACATATTTATCGGCCTTGCTACAAATTTATGATATACAAAAATGAGTGTAAATTTATGACGTGTAACAAGAATATGAAATCGAGACACAGCCCTGACTCATTTGAGCTAGGAAGGAGAAAATAAATAATTATTTCCCCAACAGAATAGTCATGTCAGTCGGATGTCTCAAGAGTGTCACACGATACTCCAATAAAACTCAGTCTCTACCTCTTTTATTTCTCTTCTTTGAACAGGTGAGACGGGTCTTGGTCCTTACCAAGGAAATTTAAAGCCACATGGCCATTTTATATTCCCTCATTAGGAAAGCTTTTTATTCATATTTTGTACCCCTTCTATATACTGCTTTTTCATAGAACAATATGGGTATATTTATAGCTGTTGGGAAATGTTTGTGTATTCTTCCATCTTAATCCAACAGATATGTATATTGTTTTAAGTGTTCTTGTTTATAAGAATGTATTTATATTTTTCTTCTGTTGTTTTCGGTATTGTGTAAGTATATGTTTTTTCATAATCCCTTTTGACATAACTTCTCATTCGTAAACCATTTTAATATGCCACAGGGTGACAATTATTCATTGTCACTCTTAAAAAGGGGGCTTGTCTATTAGACATCGGATGATCACATATGCAGCCGAGAAATCCTTCCTCGTTCTAATTTTGTCTCTGTTCTTTGAACAGTAGAGACGTTCTTTTTTGTCGTCTTTCTTTAAATAGTAGAGACATGTCTCTAGCCAGGTGATGACAAAGTAATTATTTATAGTTCTGCACTCAATCAATAAAAACTTTTTACTGTTTTTTTACTTATTTTAGGCATATCATGTATAGAGTAAATCTTTCTAAATATGTAAATGAACTCATCTTTATTTCTGTTTACTCACTGTTAGAGTATCATTGAATATACTAAGGTAAATATTATTTTTTGAGGGGAGTGTGGAATCGACTGAATATTCCCCCTGGCACCAACTTAGCCTAGTAGTCCAATCACCAAAATGCACGTACATCACGCTATGGAATCCATAACTACGTACGAATTTACTTATTTACTACTTATTTACAATTATATAGAAACGTTTGCCCTACATTTAACCATGAAGATAAAATTTTGTTTCAGTGATTTTCTTCCTTTTTTTATGTGTTTTAAAATTACATATTTTACAAGCTAAGAAAAGTGGGGGGGATTTTTTTAACGGTCTGTTCAATGGTTTATTTATCTGACTTTATCTTTGAAACTAAAAAGTGGGTAGAGTTTTCTCTTTTATTTTCTTGCGAATTAATTTTTTCGCTTCGGTACTTCAATCCTGAACTTCCAAGTTGTCAGGTTTTGTTAAATCAACACAACCGTTATTTCATTGAGTTAGGTTGGGAGAAAATGAATAATGATTTTAATTGTAAATACTAAAAGAATGTATAATAGCTACTTTTATTGTATTAGTTCAAATTATGATTCAGATGGTAATATTTTCTTTGTTTCAAATTTAATTTATATATTACTATTTCTTGCGTACATTTTTTAGTTCTCATGAAAACTAAAAGAATATAAAATGTCAGATTTTGTGTTTTTTTTATTATTAAAATAATATTATTCCCAAGATATAAAATGTTTGTTGAATGATAAAACTCCTCCCACGGGATAATTAGTTAGCTGTGGGTGGCAACACATGATGCCTGAGAACGATTCCCTTGTAGCTGAGTAGGTCTTGACACGGTAACCAACTAGTCAAGTCACTATCAACACATCCCTTTTGTCCTTACTGGGCTAGACAGACAGTCAGAGGTCCGATCCGATCAATCGACTGCTTATGTCAAGCCCTAGCACCTCATATGATTGTGCCAATGGGATTCTTTAGCTGATCCTATGGAAAATAAATCATCATCACCATTATTAAGTCACATAGTCAGCAAAAAATTCTCTCTCGCCAACCGTCCCTATCATCAATCGTTCCTGGCAAGTCTGCTAAACAACATTTAGTGTCCGCACAGAAATAATGTCCTGGTCGGCTAACCCTGCCGCGTCCATGTGTAAGGTCTTTAGAAAAAGTTTGCTTCTTAGTTACTTAAGACTACTTTTCCATCAGAGTTCGTTCGCAATCTTCTTCAAAAAAATGTCCTCACACTCCTAATAGATGGAGTTTTTACTTTAGACTTACATAATTATGTACCCTCCCCATTGATCCATAAATTGCTATTTTCGTGAAAATGCTATATGCTAAAAAAGAACTACCTAAGTAAATATCGATATTTGTTTTCCACCAAGATATCACTCCTTCGTTTTCTGACGTTACTAACTCTGAATGTATCTTGCTCGATAGACTTCGAGATTTCTTTGAATGACTAATGAACCAAAGAGAACAACCTACCGAAAAATTCTGTGAGAAAAAGCCGGGTGGGATTTTTCTATCCGTCTGCCATTTCCTACATATAAGTGTTTGTAATATTTCTTATTGATTTCTTCGTTTTTAATAGTATCTCAACCATTGTGGTTTATTTAATGTCAAAACACTTTCTGAGAAAGCAAAGTAATAATAATAGTTAATCCATATATGGGAGTGGTAGATAGAGATTCTTTTTTTTTTTCCAAAGTTATTCGTCAGAAATTGAATGCAATAATGTGACTGGAGTTCAAACCCTGTAACAGTCCAGTACGTTTGAAACTACGTCAAGGGGACTTCAATCCATTCCTCATTTAAAATGCTCAAAAGGTAAATTCAAGTGTAAAATAAAACTTTACATAAAAACATTTCTGAGAGGGATAAAGGAAGATTCATAGCTTTTCCAAAGTGTATTAATCCGATGTTTATTGCAATAACTCGAAGAAAGTTCAAACCATATCACAGTTCATGTCATTTGCAATTCCACCAAGGAGACTTGTCCCCATTTCTCATTTGAAAAGTTGAGAAGATAACTTCTAAAGAGTAAAAATAAATAAATAAATAAACAAAAACAAGTAATTTAAAAACTCTTTTAATTTATCTTCAGTTATTAGTAAATTATTGGTAAATATTCATAAAAGTGAGAATGTTTTCCAAGTGCAAATTATTACAATTTTTATCTACAGATATGCGTGGAGGAGGGTAAAAAGGAAAAAAAAAGAGAAGAGGAATGCAGGGAAAGGCTTTTAGTATTTTGATTGCTTTTTTTAGTAGGAAAAACGCTGGAATTGTATGGAGGATTTTTTTCTTTTTAGCCAATGGAAAAAGAAATACAGAATTTTTTGAATTTTGTCTTTCAATTAAACAATTTTCACATCTTTTAAGAAATAATATTTCTTGATCAGTGTTTCGAATGTCAATGATTTGTTTTACTGAAAATCGTTAAAGTGAATTTCTGAGGGTTTTTTTATTTTCATTGTTTAGGTTTTTTTTTCCTTTTTTATTCTTTTTAAAATTTTTTTTTCGTTCCTGATGGGTATAAAATGGGGAAAAAAGAGGAAAAAAAAAGAAAATCCAATAGCTGTGGTAATTAACCCCCTCTACATATGATCAGGCATGAGAAACGTCCCTACTATTAAAAGACAAAAAAGAGTACCTTGAATGTTCAAAGAATGTTTAAACAAATATTTTAAAACATAAAACAAATGCGGAAAAGATAAAACAAAGTATCAATGTTCGAGAATTTAGTTATGTATATGTGTGTGTGGGTGTGGGTGTGAATCATACGAACACGTTTGCAGAATGGTAATCAGTGTTGTTCGAAATATCTACGTGTACTTGTGTTCGGCGTCTAGACAGACGGTTTAAAAGTGAACAAGTCCTACATATTCATAAGAAATAGTAATATTCTTTATCATCATCATCATCATGTCACGCTGTCAGCATGGATCTCCCTGATCATCTCTCGATATTTTTCTTTAGGTCTGATCATTAACATCAACAAATGTGAGAGGCAGCGTGAACTTTTCGATTCAGTTGAGTTTAAAACGCCACAAACATAAAACTACTATTAAAGAAAAACATTTAAACTTTTAAAAAATTAGTTTTATTAACGACTTTGAAATTGGTGTAAAACTCAAATTAATTACGTTCGTATATTGGTTGTTTTCTTGGGTTTTGTTTTTATTTTAAGGATAGGCTTTTATTTTTTTAAATTTATTTTAGATAAAGAATTATCCGTGGATTAGTCAACACGATAACTGAGGGACCTTTGATGGAGAATAGCAACCATTAGAAAAATCGAGACTTCCATCACCAAAAAAGAAAAAGGTGGGAATTGATTTTTATATAATGCGCTTCCCTATGTAAGTTCTTCATATTCCGATTTTACCACAAATCATAAATTCGATGAATAATTCAGCACTTTTTTAAAAGATAAATTCAATAGTATGAACACCACAGAATAATGTGCATTCGACGTAAATCAAAAATGACAAATGACGGTAAATTACGCTTTGTGGTGATAAAGTTGAATTGAAATATTACTATTATAATGTCGATGTTTAGAGCTTGTCTTTACAAACTGTACTCTTGATGAAAATTTTACCTGCAATTTTGACAAAATTCATAACGGATAATCCTGTTAATCAGGAGAAGTGTTGTTTTATCCAGGGTGATTTTTCATGAGCGCTGTCAAAATTGACGTACATGAAAATGGAGAGCAAAAAGCTTCAAGGGAATATGGCATTTCTCATATATGTGTTTTCAAATGCCTGTTCAAATATGATTTTTGGGAAAAGGAAGAGTTACATATGTCACAGGAATATGGCCTCTCTCCTGTGTGTGTTCAACTATGATCATCCAAATGTGATTTTCGGGAAAAGGAAGAGTTACATATGTCACAGGAATATGGCCTGTCTCCTGTGTGTGTTCGACTATGATCATCCAAATGTGATTTTTGGGAAAAGGAAGAGTTACATATGTCACAGGAGTATGGTCTCTCACCTGTGTGAATTCGACTATGCCTATGCAAGCCTGATTTATAGGAAAAGGAAGAATCACATATGTCACAGGAATATGGCCTCTCTCCTGTGTGAATTCGACTATGATCATCCAAATGTGATTTTCGGGAAAAGGAAGAGTTACATATGTCACAGGAGTATGGTCTCTCACCTGTGTGAGTTAGACTATGTGTATCCAAAGTTGATTTTCGGGAAAAGGAAGATTCACAAACTTCACATGAATATGGCCTCTCTCCAGTGTGTGTCCTTATATGCCTTACTAAATCTGATTGTTGTGTAAAGGAAGATTGACAAATTTCACAAAGATATCGTTTCTCTCCTCTGTGTCTTTGCATATTCACTTGAACTCCCGAATTGGTTGAAAAGCTAGAGCCGCTCATTTCACAAGTATATGACTTCTCATCAGAATGTGTTTGTATATGCACTTCGAACTCGGATTTAGTGGAAAATGATGAGCCGCATATTTTGCAAGAGATTGGCTTTTCTTTGATGCGTGTTTGCATGTTTTATTAAAAATTTTTATTTCTCTCCAGTGTTTATCTGCATATACGCCATAACTTACATGAAAAAAGCAAAATTCAGAAGACTATTTCCTTCAAAAGCATACAATTTGTGTTCTGTAGATATTCATTTAATTTATTTCCAATGGGATTTCTTTGAAAATACTGGTAACCAAGAAAATACTGCATGGAAGAAATGCTGCGGGTAAAAAAATCTGCAATCGATAAAACAAGAAAAAACTATCAATTTAGAGAAGGAAGAGTTATAAAGAAATGTAGTTTATAGAAATCGTATATTTCAAAAAGAAACTCTTAATAAAGTTTTGAAAAATACTTAATCGTTTAGTTTTGTGCATTATATTTGCATTTAAATGGTTTCTATAATTCAAAATAGAAATGGAATCTACATTACATTTAAGTACGTATGTCGCGTATTACAAAAGGAAGAAGAATCTGATATTCAGCCTCTCCTTTTCCTTCTCTTCATAGACCACAATAATATACATATGATCAGAATAATCTGATTTTAAATATTGGCAAGTATAACCAGTATTATTTCTTTTTAATCGACGAATATATGAAATAAGCTTTTTGTGATGGAAAGACACAGGGCGACATTTAATGTCATTTAGTCAATTTAAAGTGAAATGGGTTAAAGACAGTAAGAAACAAGTTTGATAATCTAGGATTATCTTATCCTTCAGTCCCATTAAGTCAGTAATGAAATGAAAAGCTCATTTCTACAACGATCTTTAATTTCTTTGTTTTTCACATTCTCAAATTAAACATTTTAATCATCAGTAGAGACATGAATGATCGTATAGGAAAATGCAAATATAATAAATTCTTTACTCAACTCACCCAACTGAAATATTTGAGACATTATTTAGTGGAAACATTTTTCATAAACAACACCATTTAATGAACTATAAAAATCTGTCGAATTTCCTCTTGAATAGAGATAGAAAGATAATGTTTGCAATTAGGAAAAAGAAAGATTAGAGGAAAAAAGTCAATAAATTACCTACATTTTACTGAAGTGCAAAAATTTGAGAAAATTTATTTGCCTGTTGATGAAAATTGTAATAATCTGCACTTGGAAAACATTCTGAGTTTTATAAATATTTACCAAAAATTCACTGATCATTGAATATAAATGAAATGAGTTTTTGTTTTACTTGTTTTTATGTTTAGTTTCTTTTTTACATTGTAGAATTTAACTTCCCAACTTTTCAAATGAGGAATGGGAACAAGTGCTGGACTGTGACATCGTTCAAACTTCAATCTATCAGATACGAGTTAAACACGATTATCATTGTCCTTCCCCGGGTGGGAAACTGCGATGGAAATGGGAATAAGTGCCCTTGGTAGAGAGGCAAATGTGACATCGTTCAAACTCCAATCGCGTTATCGCATTCAATTTTGAATGAATGCAATTGGGAAAGTTTTGAATCTCCTCCTACCCATCTCAGAGATGAGTTAAACACGATTATTATCGTCCTTCCATAGAAATTCTTTTAGTATTTAATAAATCATGATTGTTATTGTACTATTAAAAATAGGAAAAAACCATTGAGAAATATCACAATAACTTTTGAGTGGTAAACTGAGACGGATAGAACCCCCCCCTTTCATTCTCATGGAAGTTTGCAGTTGGTCATTTAAAAAAAAAAACCCTTCTCGTGGACGTTTGCAGTGGTCAGTTCTTTGCAGTTAGTCATTCAAAGAAATCTCGCACACTATCAAACAAGATGTCTTCAGGAAAATACCAATAAAGAATATTACAATCTGTTATGTGTTGGAAATTGGGGACGGATAGAAAAACATGCTCCCCGTCTTTCTCACAAATGTTTCCGGTGGTCATTTCTTTTCAGTTCGTTAATCATTCAAAAACATCTCGTACACTATCGACGAAGATATTTTCAGGGTTAGCGAGGTCAGAAAATGAAAGTGTGATGTCTTGCTAGTTGGAGAATTTATAGATACTTCCCATGTACTTTTCGTTTGTTTGGAAGACCAATATCGATATTTACTTACGCAGTTCTTATTTCACGAAAAAAGCAGTTTCTTGCAAAAAATCTTCGCATGGGGAGGGTACGTAATTGTATAAGTGTTAAATGACAGAACTGCATTTTTTGTGGGTGTCTGAGAATTTTTTGTGTTGGATAATGTGGATGACAGAAAAAAATCCCCCCAACGTTTTTTTCTCGAGTACAATACGTAATTTTCATCATCATCATCATCATATCGTGCTGGCAGCACGGATATCCCTGACCCTCTCTCGCCACTCCTCCCTATCGTTCATCGCCCTAGGTAGGTCTTCAGGACAACAACCTGTATCCTCACATAGCTGCTGAATGTACGTTCGTGCTGGTCGTCCTGCTTTTGCGCGGCCGTGTGTGGGGATCCATAAGAGTACATCTCTTATGAGTTCATCTCTGCTTCTCCAGCAATGTCCTGCATGTCTGGTTCGCCTAACTTGAATAGATTTCGTGATAGGGGGCAGGTGGCCGTACAGTTGGTGTCTTGTGGGGTGTTGCTGCCAGGACTTGTTGAGGATTGCACGCAGCATTCTTGTGTAATTGCCATCTAGTTTCTTCTCCAGCCGTTTTGTTAGCGTCCATGTAGTGCATCCATATAGCAGTATCGATGTGACCGCTGCCTGGAAGAAACTGCGTTTCATTTTATCGGTTAGGTCTGATTTCCATATAGTCGATAGCCTATTGATAGCTGTCCATGCTTTCGTTAACCTCGTTTCGATGTCCTTTTCGGTTGATTCGACGCTGCTTCCTAGGTACGTGAATTTGTCTACTAGTTTAAGAGGGGTTCCTTCTAGAGTGGAGATGTCCCCCGTTTGGTTATAGCACATATATTCCGTTTTGTGTGCATTAACATGGAGGCCTATGCTTGCTGCTGCTCGTTCCAGGCTATGCAGAAGTGTTTCGGCTTGGTCAGGTGTATTTGCCAGTATCGCTATGTCATCGGCGTAGTCGGCGTCGGTAATTGTTGTTGCGGGATATCTTCTGCTTCTTTTCTTCGTCAGTTCGAAGCCATTCTCTTTGATTTTGTCAATCGATGTTCTAAGTACGTAGTCTAGACAAATGATAAAGAGATACGGAGCCAGCGTGTCCCCTTGTAGTACTCCTGCTACAATGTCGAAGTATTCTGTGTCTCCATCTGGTGATCGTACTTTTACTTTAGTGTTTCTATAGAGAATCGTTATTGCCGCTACGGTTTCTTTAGGTATGCCGTACGCTAGTAGGATTTGTTCCATCTTTCCTCTGTGAATGGAGTCGAAAGCCTTGGTAAAGTCGACAAATATTAATGTCGCTTGTAGGTTCTTTGCCCGTACACCCTCAAGGATTCTGCGGATGGTTAGTATTTGTGAGGTCGTAGATCTATTTCTTCGGAAGCCATTTTGGTTTTTTCTAAGTATGTTGTCGATTTTGGGTTCTATGCGGTTTCGTAGTAGGGCATTGTAGATTTTGGCAGCTATGGATGTAAGTGTTATGCCTCGGTAGTTTTTGGCTAATCCGAGGTCACCCTTTTTAGGGAAGGGGAGTATGCATCCCTTCGTCCATCTATCTATCGGATTTTGATTGTATACTGCGTTGCAGTGTCGGAGCAGTATGTCGTCGAATTGTCTGGTCTTCCATACTTCCGGGGGAATTTCGTCCAGTCCTGCAGCTTTCCTATTTTTAATTTTTCTGAGAACCGAGTCGAGTTCTCCTTGTGTGAACGGTCCAAGTTTAATGTCTAATTGTTTGCTAATTATTCTGGTGATTGGTTCATGCGTTATTTTTGGTGGGTTTCCAAGTAAGTTTTCGAAGTGCTGTTTCCACAGTTTTATTCTTTCTTGTTGGTTTGCTGCTTTAAGTTTTGCTTTGGCTGTGTTCTTTCTTCTGCTCACTTCGTTTATTGTTTGCCAGGCAATTCTAGATTGTCTATCTTCTACCGAGTCTCTGATCTTATCTATCTGATTTTGAATGTATTCTGTCTGTTCCTTTATATATATGCCTGCTAATTGATATTGTGCCGTTTTTAGTTTTAAGGCATTTGTGTTTGTTGGGTTTTTTCGATAGTTTTTGGAGGCTGTTTTCACTAGTGCACGTTTTTCTCTCACCGCTAAGGTTTCCCATGGGACTCTATATTTAGTTCTAATTTTTGTTGGAATGTATTTTGCTGCTGCCTCAAGGTGTGCATTGACGAAATTTTCGTATTCGTCGTTTGGTGTACTTTTTTCCGTCTTTTCTTGTAGTGTTTCGAATCTGTTTCTCAATTCTAATACGTATTTATCTCTGACATCTTTGTTGTTTAATAGGGCCCAGTCATAGTGTTTGGTGGTCGCTGTTCGTTTGTCGTTTTTTCGTAGGCTTAACCGTATTTTCGCTGTGACTATTCGGTGATCGGTGGACTCACCCTCAAAAGAGGAGTATGCCTCGCAATTCAATGCACTATTCTTCCATTTCTTGTTTATAAGGACGTAGTCTATCTGAGCTTTAGTATTGTTTGCGTACGTGTATGTCCATAGTTTGCCCTCTCTTTTTTGGTAGTTTGTATTGAGGCACGCTAATCTATTTTCTATCATGAAATCTGTTAGATGTTGTCCATTTCTATTTGACGTGTTGTGGAGGCTGTATTTGTTGTTTCCGTTTTTCCCGATTTGTGCATTCATGTCTCCGCCAATGACTAACATGTTGTGTTTCGGGATGCTACGCACTAATGAGGATAACTCATCGTAGAAGGTGACTATTTCATTTTCTTCACTAACATTGGTGGGGCTGTAGCATGAGATGATTGTTGCTCTGGGGTTTCCGTTAAATGTAGCTACCATCATTCTAGGTTGTATTTTCTCTATGCTATTAAGCGTTTTTAGTGCTCTAGGTCCTATAAGCAATCCTACCCCTCCCACTGCGGCGTTGACAGAGTTTTTCCATGCGGATACAGTGGCGAGCGACCATCCATTGCTAGTTTCGTGATATTTGATATCTTCTGTGTGTGTGTATCTGTGTTCTTGTATGCATATTATGTCTATTTTATGTTCTTCGGCCGATGCGATTAGCTCTGGGAGTTGTCCTATTCTATTTAAGGTTCTTACGTTAAATGTGGCTATTTGTAGTGTTTGCTTGCATTTTAGTAGTTTTGATTGTTTGAGCTCTGTAGCTGATTTTTCGAACACCGAGGCCAGGGCTCCAACCTCAGCAGGACGCGCCCCTTTTTTACCCGCGCGAAGAGCGATGCGGTTTGTGTAAGTGGTTTGAGTGTGGGTCATGGTTATCTTTCGATGGCTGTTTTATTCTCTTCTATAGAAGCCACTCTTATAGAGGAGCAGCAGTAGTTCCCCGATCGAACTGTCGATCCTGAGCGAAAAGTCGTCAAACTCACGTCCAGGACCCATTTGGGTATTGACTTTGGTCGTCCATTGGTTTATTCAAATACCTTAACGTACATCATGCTGCTTCCCATGTGTACATAATAAAATAAATAAAAAAAAAATAAAAAAAATAAAATAAAATAAAATAAAATAAAATAAAATAAAAAAATAAAAAAAATATATATATAAAAAAAAAAAAATAAAATAAAAAAAAATAAATAAAATAAAAAATAAAAAGGGGGGGGAATTTGTTTTAAGTTTTAACTTAGTTAAAGTCCAACATTAAGGTACTTTCTTATGACTTTCACTAATACTGACTTATACTTTTTTGCTGTATTGGGACTTTTCCAAGGGTTTTTCATTTTTTTTTTTTTTTTTTTTTTTTTTTTTCCATCCTACAGTTGGGGACCTAGCAGGCTTCAGGAATTAGAGCTCTGTGGTAGCATTAGGCGTTCTAGGCTTTTTCTTCTAAACTACTGTTAGGGTTTTCTTTACGAATTTTTAAATTATTCGATATAAGATATTTAAAAAACATTCTGCCTTGTTCGCTGACATGTGGATAGGCTTAATATCAAATTGGCTTTACAGTAGAGTAAGCGTGCCTTTACATTTAAAACGCATAGTTTAAGCATTATTTTACAAACAAAATACAGCATAACATTTTGTAAAATTCAGCATTTTAAATTGGAATTAAAGACAAACTGACCAATATTGACATATTTCTTCCACTTGGCTCCTGAGTTCAAATGCTCTTCTTCGTTTGGACTTTTATTTACTACTGATATTTTAGGTAGCTTTGGGGGCGGTCTAGTGGGGTGAAGGGGACAATTCGTTTTTGTTGGTTTTTTTTTTTTTTTTTTTTTTCTTTTTCCCTTTCTGAGGGGGGTGGGGCTGTAGTAGCATTCTAGGCTTTTTCTTCTAAACTACTGTTAGGGCTTTCTTTACGAATTTTTAAATTATTCGATAGAAGATATTTAAAAAAACATTCTGCCTTGTTCGCTGACATGTGGATAGGCTTAATATCAAATTGGCTTTACAGTAGAGTAAGCGTGCCTTTACATTTAAAACGCATAGTTTAAGCATTATTTTACAAACAAAATACAGCATAACATTTTGTAAAATTCAGCATTTTAAATTGGAATTAAAGACATACTGACCAATATTGACATATTTCTTCCACTTGGCTCCTGAGTTCAAATGCTCTTCTTCGTTTGGACTTTTATTTACTACTGATATTTTAGGTAGCTTTGGGGGCGGTATAGTGGGGTGAAGGGGACAATTCGTTTTTGTTGGTTTTTTTTTTTTTTTTTTTTTTTCATTGAAACAAACTCTTATCTCGTTAGTTGAATGTAAGTATAACATATGTATGTAATTCTTAGGTAAACTAAAATAAAATGAAAGGAAATTTTTATGGGTGACACTTATAAGTAAGAGTACATTTAATTTTGTTTCGGACGATAAAGTTGTTTATTCAAATTGTTTATTTGTTGTTTTCATAGTTGATAAATATAAACAACGGATATACAATAGAAATATTGCTAAAAAAAGAAAAAAAAAACCAAACAAACAAACAATTGAAATGAATAATGATTACACAGAGAATTGGTTATAATCCATATTTAACTTTATACATTATTAGATAGTTGAGAAAATGTACTTACAAGTGAATAAAGAATCGGATGTCCAAATAGCCGTCAAGCTGCTTTAGCAAATGAAGCCAGCAGTATTGTTTTCGTATTTATTGGATTCTTGGTAAAAAATATTATAATAAAAATCATTAAAATTAAGAAGTGACACAGTTTTTCTTTTTTCATTCACATTAGAATATCTTATTTAAGAATTAAGTTTTTGTTTGAATTAAAAATGAAAAATTATTTTATTTTTGTTTTTGTTTTTAATCAATTTTTGCTTTCTTCATGAGACAACACAGAAACTAGTAAAGGAAGTTTATTGACACTTCCAACCAAAAGAAATGGCTAATTATTCCATTTTGATCATATATGTCCTCAGAAATTGCAGATATGGTAAAATAACGTAAATTAAAAATTTAAGGTTTAAAATTGATATAAAAATAATAAATAAATGACTTTGACTGATTAGACTTTTTACTGTGATTTTTCATTGGAAAATATTTTTCTACTGAGGCCCACTATAGAAATTGTGCCAAAGTCTTGGAATTTATGAAATAAACAATCTGCTGGCTTAATCAGGGCGCTTCTGGTAGTGTAATGGTTAGCCAGGTAGACTAACAAACCTTCACGAACGAGTTCGATTCTCCTTACTTACCCCCATTTCTATGACCTTGTGACGCATCTGAGACAATGCTTAGTAAATTATTACTGCTGGCTTAATCAGCCCAGCCTGACAGAAAATTATATTTTCTCCAGAACAATCAATTCTATATGGATCTCAGTTCACGTATATTACGAAATTGTAAGTCAGTAAATTTCGTTGACTATTCAATAATGTATATTTCGTGTTATATATTGCGTAAAACTAATTCTCTCTTATCACCGTCCATTTTAGTTGTTCTATTGCCAAATCTTTTACTGATCTTTCATTGTTTACGTTTATCGCCGATGAAAATTACAAACAAGTTATTTAATTTCTTGTCAACTTTATCGTCCAAAACAAATTTGAATGTCCTCGTATAGAGTACTAGCTCAAAAGAAAGTGGGGTTAATGTCCTCCTATCACCAAAGAAAATCTCCTCCTCTCAACATCTTCAAAGACCCAACAAGGTGTAGTTTTGTCACGTGAAACTTATTTGAATATGTACCCTCCCCAAGATTCTGCCACTGATTTTCTTTTTTTTCTTTTTGGGCAAAAAATGAAATATAATAAAAACTAGATGAATAATGATCAACATCTGCCTTCCAACCATCTGGACCATCTGAAAAGCTCATGGGAAAGATTCCATCAATCCTTCCCGAAATTTCACTATCGTTTTCTAACACCCCACCCACTAGTTCTGAATAAAAATTGGTCTTTTTTATACGAGATTTCTTTTAATTACTCATGAACTAAAAAGGACTGTCCACCATAAACTTCTGTGAGAGCGAAATCAACTTGGTAAAACAAACCATAAATGGGTTACTTTGGATGTCCCTTTAATGAAATAAAAATGGACACAACATGGAGAGCTACAGAGAACATCCAACATGTAAAAGGTTTTGCAAAATGTCCCACACCACATGGAAGAAAATCGTCACAACAAAACAAAATGCTAAAACGGCTAAGGAAAGTAGCCCACATTTTAAAGATCTCGAGATATATATAAAAGAGGCGGGAAAATAGTAGAAATCAAGTATAATACAAATATATTTTTTGAAAAAAGGAGGATAATAGAGACCTGAATAGTTACAAATACTTACGCCACTGTAGCATAAAGAGTGACCACCATCAGAAAAAGCAATCACCCAATTACAGAGCTCTCATCGAGAAACTAATATAATTGGAACTAAATGATTGGCCATATTTTCAGCTGCTGTAAAAAGATCTAAATTCATTCGAAAGCTATCAAACAGAAGCAGAAACTAAACTGAAAGAACTTAGGAAAAAAGCAAAACATCCACTTTTATTTGATCGGAGCGATCAGGTTTCTATAGGATCACTTACCTATTAATAGCAATTCACGCTTTCAGTCAGTCAAAATAAGTCAAACTTATTTTTAATTGGGTAGAGAACTGAAAAGAGCCGCAAAAAATGTCGAGATTCAATTTGTGGGTTGAAAGCTGTGAATAGTAGCCCCAAATAATTTTTTGTTCTGCACTCAATCAATAAAGACTTTTTACTGTTTTTCTACTTATTTAAGGCATATCATGTAGACGACAAGGGAGTAGATGTGCGAGCAGTACACCTCAGCCCGTCCCTTTAGGGAAAGCCGCCTACGTAGCCACAACTCCGTTGCAGCTACGACCTTTTCCAGTACTTCCGACCAATTTTTCTCCAAATGAAGATCAGGCCCGAACCAGACGCCGAGTATCTTGCACGGGCCGTCTTTCCAAATGAAGGGACCGGGAAGAGCCCAGCCTTTCCACGCGCCCAACCGCAAGCCGACAGACTTTTCGCGGTTAATCTTGGCCCCTGTCACAGCTTCGTACCTCCCGATTTCTTTGCTCACCTCCTCCACCTCGGCACTGCTCGTTACAAGCACGCTTACGTCGTCAGCATGTGCAGTGTACCTGGCTACCTCACTGGAGCCAGGTAACGTGAGGCCGCGTAGGGCCGCATTCACCTTTAGCTTGCGCAGAAAGGGCTCTAACGCAAGAATATATAATATAGGCGATAGCGAGCAACCTTGACGAATCGATCGAGTCAAAGTGAAAGGATCCTACCTTACCCCATTCACCTCCACCATGACTCCGGGGAATGCATAAAGGAGACGGATCCAGGTGCGAAAATGCAACCCGAAACCGGCCGCAGACAAGACAGACTCCAGAAAAGCATGGTCAACCCTATCAAAGGCCTTGGACTGATCTAAATTGATCAGCGCGGCATTTCCGTCGACTTTTTCTACGATCGTGCGGACCAGATGAAGACTGTCCTGGATAGTCCTACCCTTCACAGCACAAGTCTGTTCGGGGCAAATCAGACTAGGCAGGACAGTCTGAAAACGGTTTGCTCGGATCTTCACCAAAATCTTTAAGTCAGTGTTTAACATCGTTAAAGGGCGAAAGTTACTAATCCCATCCCCACCATGTTTGTTCTTACCAAGCAACTTCCCTATACCCCTGGTGAAGCGACTGGGTTTGGTACCAGTTGTCATAGATGGTAGCCAGTAAGGGGACAAACATGTGCGACAGCCTCAAGTACACTTCGTAGAGCAGTCCGTCAATTCCGGGGGACTTATCCAGCCCGACCGACTTCAGTGCTTCCCTAATCTCCTCTTCCTTTATGCGCCCCTCACACCCAGCCGCTTCAGTCGCCGAAAGGCGAGGGAAGTCGGCAAGATAGGTGTCGAACTGAGCTGAGTCCGGGTTCCCTGGTAAAAAGTTTCAAGAAATACTGCCGGAACTCCTTACAGATGACTTCGTTTGTAGTTCGACGTTGTCCATCCGGCGATGTGACACTGGCGATATGCCGATCTGCCGCATGCCTGAGTTCCTCGGCCCGTAATTCCTGGGCCATATTCCTCGCCTCGCAGGACACTCTTTTTAACCTAGCCCTAACTACCAGAGCTTGGTACTCCTTAACTTGCAAGGAGGCCAGCTCGGCCTTAGCTACGTTAACTTGCCCACTATCTCCCGCCAAAACCGCCCTATCTAGCTTATCCTTAATCGATCTTTGCTCCGCCACCATAGCTGACTTGAGTCTCCTACCATAGTCGGCAGCAAAGGATCTAATGCTATCCTTAAGGTTAGCCCACCACCTATTTCCCATAATAGCCCCCGTTAGTTCCCGCTTTATCATTAGTTCTAGCTGGTTCCGGAAGTCATCCTCAGCCAAAAGAGAAGAGTTGAACTTCCAGTAACCAGACATCCTACTTCTAGCCTTATCTAACCTAATCGACACACATAAGAATTTGTGGTCGGAATCTTTATAGGGATCGAAACTTGGATCACCGAAATAATCTAAATCGACTCGCTTAACTAACACTCAGTCCAAATAGCTATAAAGCTGGGCCGAGGCGCCCCTACCAGTCCAAGTCCATGCTATCTTATTTGGATGCCTTTCGCGAAATTTGTCAACGAGATCAAGACGTTGGACAAAATTGCGAAAATGTCTGGCATCCAAGGTATTAGTACCCAGAGTAATTGCCCCTCTGTCTAAATTGGGATCAACGACGGCGTTCCAATCTCCCACTAAAATTACCCGCTTTGATGGAACAACGTACGGCTCGATGCGCCGGACAAAGGCAGGGAGCTCACTGTTAACATTGGGCACATAAACCCCAATCTGCCGAAACGCCTTATCCTTAATGGTAACGTCCAGAATACAAAGTCTGCCCGCCGGATCTGAAAGAACAAGAGCACACGTAGCGTCCAGACGTCTACTTATCAGCCTGGTGATACCTCTGGAACGACCATCAAAATATGCTGGGATGGACAAATAGTCCCTCGACAGAATACTTTCATGGAAGTTGGAGTCAATGCCGCGACGCTGGAGGTATAAAAGTAAATGGGATCTCCTAGATTCCGACCACAGGCCGCGGCCATTCAAACTAGCGAGCCTTAAATCCATCATGAATACTTACAGGGGTTGAGTGTCCGGACTGAACATGACTGGGGACAGGACACCGACAGTCTTGCTCATGGATCCTGCGGCCATCTCATTGGTGATGGCTCCGACGTCCCGCGGATAGGTTAATTTTAGAGCCCTATAAAGGGAGGGATGCAAAACAACAGGGACCCTCCCAACAAGACCCTTACATGAAATGAGATCGTCTTTAATGTACGAAATCGGGCCGAGGGCCTCGTTTGCCTCCCCAAGCATTTTCATAACACCTTCTGATCCTCGGCCCTTGCGAATGACGGTGGTGATCCATGCGTTGGGGAAATTTTTTAGGTCCTCCACATTTCGTCCATTTACCTCCTTGAAATTGTGGAGGACCCTCAAATCCTTTAGGAGTTGCGGCTGGACCTTGTAGAGACGATCCAGGGCCCCCTCATCCACCCGGCAGATGTTGGTTCCCGAATGATGACGTGGCTTTTCTTTTTTTCGTTGATGTTTTGGGACCTCATCCCCCGAACTGTCTATAGATGAACTCCGCTGCCTTTTCTTTGGGGTTGCACTCCTGGTCCAGCCGCTTTTTGAAATCGAGGAGTTTTTCGAATTTCTCCCGGCCTGGGCTAAGAGATCTGAACTTGGGAGGAGTGGACTGTTTAGGTGGTGTCTTGGGTGGGTATTTAGGTTTGGGGGGATGTTTTTTCCGCGTATGACTTGATATTGGACTTTGGTTGTGAGGGGGGTGGACTGTTGGTGCCCATCTGGGCCAATTTTCGGGAGTGAGGATCCGCAGGTTGGAACTTCCTCCCACCTTTTCCCGCAGTCAGCCACTCGGCCCCTGACTCTTCGGTATTAACCGTAGGAGACGAGAGGGAGTGGTTTTTTTTATACCCGCTGGTGTGGGCGAGACTACGGGAGCCTTCTTTTCAGTGTTTGATACAACAGGTGGGAGGGTACCGAGTTTTTGGTCGGGCTTTTTCGGGGCCTTCTTCCCCGGACAAACTGCGGAGAGGTGACCAATCTCGCCACAGTGCCAGCAGGCGGGTTTTCTTCCTGAAACGATAACAGGAAGCCTGCGCCCTTCCACTTCCAACCAGTTTGGAACGGAGTAGAAGGTTTTGACATCCAACATAATGTCGAACTTCCATTCCCCATGCATTCCGTCGTGTGTCGCTGAGACAATGTCACCAAATTGTAGCATATAGGCAGCTAAATTTGCGTCTCTGAGGAAGCTAGGGACCTCATATTGATACCGTGGTCCGCCGCCACCCCATGTATTCAGTCCGGAAAAATATTCTTTATTTTTTAAATATTTTTTGTTAGGGCGACGGCTTCTTCAACGGTCGGTACCAATATATCCCAGAAAGCGTAAGAGGTACCAGCTATTATAGCTTGTGCCTTTACGTCCAGGCTGGAAAGTTGACGTAAGACCATGTCTTTGGCGGGTTTCACGATCTTGCGTGACCGTTTATCCACAACAAAGACAGACACCGTTCTTTTCTTTTGGTCTAGCCTTACTTCCTCCAAATTGAACATAAGCTCATGCTCCTGCACTTCGCTGGAGATGGCCTTTGCCCGCTGGAGTAAGTCCTCGACGTCGACCTGGATCTTTGGAGGCGCTTTCCAACTATTCTCTATTTTTTCCTCTGTGGGAGGGGCATTTTTGTCAGGGGAGGGTAGTTTTCCACTTAGGGATAATTGTGGGGATTTATCTTTTTGGTCAGGGGGAGGGGCATTTTTGGAGGAGGGTGATTTGTTTTTCTTTTTCTGGTGGGGAGGGTCACCCTTATTTGGGGAGAATAAGGCCTTTATGGCCGAGCCGTCTGACCAGCCGGCCATAAATGATGGGACGCCTGAAGAACTAAAAATGTGATGAGTGACTGACTAAAAAGAAGGGGAAAAAAGGGGGACTTGTCTTTAGTTCAATCAAAGTCAGAAATTTTAGTCCAGCCGGGAGAAGCCGACGTGGAATGAAGTGGTCCTCTGGAACAAAAACGGTCTGAAAAGATGACTTTATGCAGCGACTCCTGGAGTGTTCGAAATCTTTCCACAAAAATGACTTGACTCACTCAAGCAGAGTGGCTTCCAAAAAAATCTGGCTTGTAGAGCGGAAAAGCGAAACCGATATGGCTGCCTCGAGCATATTTGACGATGGGAGATCTCGAACCAGCGAGAGGTAATTTGCACGTATGCAAATTCTTGCGAGATCTCACGAACATAAAATACGCACGGTAAGGGCTGGAAACCACGATTAGTTCTGAGTGTGTCGCCCGACGAACTTGTTACAATTTAAGGAAGGAAGGAAGGAAGACAGGAAGGCGAGAACCGGAAGGAGAGAGAGAAAGACGGAAGGAAGGAGAAAGAGGGAGATAGCGAGAAAGAAGGAACAGCGAAGGAGAAAGAGGGAGAGAGCGCTCGAATCAGTACGCCCTGAAACTGACTTGCGAAATCCATCGCAGCCTACCGACACACAGAATTGGGATTCGGTCCTTGTCTCTAGTGTTAGGTGTACATTGAAGAGACAGGAGTTTGCGAAAGGAAATGCAAGAATCAATTTCACGTTGTCATTGACAACAGTACCATTGAATATACTAAGGCTAATATTGTTTTTGATGGGAGTGGGGAATCGAATAATATCCCTTGCACCAACTTAGCCTAGAGGTACAATCACCAAAATCCACGTATATCATTCAATAGAATTCATAACTACGTACGAATTAAGCATACTCTCTGGGAGATGGAAACGTTAATTGATCCTTATTTACAAAAATAAATCCCCAATAATATGCGGAATATTAAAATGGAAACAATCTTTAATTGAAAACACAGTCAAATGATTCTTAGAATACTATTCGACGAATAGACAAGAAAAGAAATATAATCGACCGAATAAATCATGTATATAAAAATATTTTCCTTCGTCAAATCGAGTACAGGGCTCGAATCCCTTTTCGAGGGAGATGATTCGGTCTCTCTTTCTCTCTCTCACTCTCTCTCTCTCTCTCTCTCTCTCACACACACACACACTCACACTCTCTGCGACTATTCGTGATCGTCGTCTGGATAAAAATGATATTTCGATCTTAAATATGTTTCAGACAAGAGAGTTGACAATAAAATAGTTTGTTGTTTTCCTATTTGATAAGTATAAACAATGAAAGTATATTGCGACGAATAGTTTTCTTTTTAAAGTATGGATGATCAAAAGCATTACATTCGTGAGTTGGGGTGGCAGTGTCAAAAACGTTCCTCTATAAGATTTTGCTTTGTCTCTTGAAGAAAGAAAAATTAGTTAAAAATAGAAATTAAAAAAAAATATTTTTCCTTTTTAATTCAAACAACAACTTCAGTCTTAAAGAAGATATTCTAAATTGCATTATAAAAGGAAAAACTTATCGCTTCTTAATTTTAGTATTTTTTATTAAAATATTTTTCTTCTAAGAATCCAATAAATACGAAAACAATACTGCTGGCTTCAACCGTCGAACCTGCTTGAAAGCTACATTTTGGTCGGGACCATTGATTCTTCATTGAACTTCAATTCACGTTTATTAGCCATTTTAACGTAAGTACTTTTTCTCAAACATCTTATTATGTATAATGTTAATATGGAGTATAACTAATTATCTGTATTCATTGTTCATTTTAGTTGTTCTTTTGGTAAGATTTTTTAGTGAACTTTCATTGTTTATATTTATCGACTATGAAAACAACTAATTACTTTATTCATTGTCAACTTGATCGTCTAAAATAAATTTAATTCCGCTTTTACAGATAATTGTCACCCATGTATGTTTACATTAGAATTATATAGAAACTTTAGGCTTATATTTAACCTTGAAGATAAGATTTTGTCTCTGTGATTTTCTTCATTTTTTTTTAATCCATTTAAAAATTACATATTTTACTTGCTAAGGAAAGTGATGGCGGTTTCTTCTCGTTCACATTCTACAATATACAACATCCTCAGGTTCCTAAAATGTGCAGTTTCATCACTTAACATTTATAAAACTTCGTACCTTCCTCATTTGAATGTTTTAAGCATAAACTGCTTTTTTTCGTGACAAATGCAATATGCTAAATAAGAACTGAATAAGTAAATATCGACATTTGTCTTTCAACTAAGCGAAAAGAACAAAAGAACATAAATTCTCCAACCACAAAGACATCACACTTTCGTTGTCTGACCTTGCTAACCATGAAGACATCTTGGTCGATAGTCTGCGAAATTTTTTGTATGACTAACAAAGTGCAAAAAACTGGCCACTGAAAACTTCCATGATAAAGAGGAGGGGCATTTTTCTCTATGATAATAACTATGTTCGACTCCACTTATTCTCATCAGCTGAAATCGCTATGAATTCTGGTATAGCGCAGCAAATTATTGAATTATTCTTTTACTTGGTGGTAGAAGCACCAAATTTGATGTACTTGTGCTCCAGAACCTGTTCTCTCAGAAAAGGGTGTTACCCACGTTAAAACCAAAATACCCGCCATTATTAAAGATAAGTCAGTCTTGGTCGTCTGTTTATTATCAGATGACGGACACATATGAAAATGGAACGATGTTCAATCTTATTTATCACTATTTGTTATAACTGTAATCTTTTTTTTTTTATCTTGATTTATATTATAGATACCAATTATTAAATCATTTATTTATCGTTAACAAAATGTGATGTTCATGAAATATTATATAAAACATCATCATCATCTTGTCATGCCATCAGCACGGAGATCCGTGACCCTCTCTCGCCAGCCCTCCCTATCGTTCATCGCTTCCAGCAGGTCCTCAGAGCTACATCCCGTATCCTCACAGTGCTGCTCTATATCGGTGCGAGCCGGTCGCCCTGGTTTGCTCGGCCATGTGAGAGGGTCTATAGGAGTACATCACTAATGAGCTCGTCTCTACTTCTCCAGCAGTGTCCTGCATGTATGTTTCGTCTAACTTTGATAGTTTTCGTGATGAGTGGTAGGTGTCCGTATAGCTGCTGCTTTGTTGGGTATTGCCTCCAGGATTTGTTCAATATTGCTTGCAGAATTCTTGTGTAGTTACCGTCCAGATTTTTCTACATACGTTTAGTTAGCGTCCATGTAGTGCATCCATATAGCAGTATCGACACGACCGCTGCTTGGAAGAGATTGCGCTTTGTTTTGTTGGTCAGGTCTGACTTTCATATGACCAATTGCTTATTGATAGCAGTTCATGCCTTCGCTAATCGCGTATCGATGTCTGTCTCGGTTGATGAAACACTGCTTCCTAGGTAGGTGAACTTGTCAACTAGTTTCAGAGAGCTACCGTTTAGTGAGGAAATTTCACTTGTTTAATTAAAGCACATATATTCTGTCTTGTGTGCATTGACATGGAGGCCAATGCCTGCAGCGGCTCGTTCCATACTAAGCGCTAGGATTTCGGCTTGGGGTGGTGCATTTTCCGGAAGCGCTATGTCATTGGAGTAGTCGGCGTCGGTAAGTGTTTTTACGGGGCACCTTCCACTTCTTTCTTTGTCAGCTTGAAACCATTTTCTTTGATTTTATCAATCGATGTTCAAAGCACGTAGTCTAGACATGATAAATAGGTATGGGGATAGTGTTTTCTTGCAGTACTCCTGCTACAATGTCGAAGTAGTCAGTGTCTCAATCCGGAGAACGTACTTTCTCTTTGGTGTTTCTATAGAGAATCATTATGGCCGCGACGGTTTCTTTTGGTAGGCCGTATCTGAGAAGTATTTGCTCCATCTTCCCTCTGTGAATGGAAGAAAAGGCCTTGGTAAAGTTGACAAATTATATTAAAGCCTGTAGGCTTTTGCCCGTACGCCTACAAGAATTCTACGGATAGTCAATATATGTGAGGTCGTGGATGTATTTCTCTTGAAGCCATTTTGGTTCATCCTAAGAATGTTGTCAATTCTGGTTTCTATGCAGTTGCTTTGTAGCGCGTTGTATATTTTGGCTGCTATTGATGTAAGTGTTATACCTCGGTAGTTCTTGGCTAATACGAGGTCACCCTTTTTAAGGAACGGGGGATGGGATCCCTTCATCCATCAGTCGTTGGGGTTTAGATTATAAACTGCATTGCAGTGTCGGAGCAGTGTGTTGTCGAATTGTCTGGTCTTCCATACTTCTGGAAGAATTTCATCAAACCCTGCGGCTTTTCTATTTTTAATTTTTCTAAGTAGTGAGTTGAGTTCTTCTAGAGTAAACGGTCCTAGTTTGATGTCTAATTGCTTTCTAATAATTCTTGTGATTGGTTCATGTGTAACTTTCGTTGGGTTTCCTCGTAGATTCTCGGAATGCTGTTTCCACAGTTCATGCTGGTTGGTAGCTTTCAGTTTAGATTTAGTAGTGCTATTCCTTCTACTCACTTCGTTTATTGTTTGCCTCGCTATCCTAGATTGTGGATCTTCAGCAGAGTCTCTAATCTTATCTATCTGATTTTGTATGTATTCTGTCTTTTCTTTTAGGTATTTGTAGGTTTATTCATTTTGTGCTTTTTTTGGTTTCAGGGCATTTGTGTTAGTTGGGTTCTTCCTATAACATTTGGAGGCAGTTTTCAGGTCTGCACGTTTTTCTCTAACCACTAATGTCTCCCGTGGGACTCTAGATTTAGTTCTTTGTTTTGTTGGTAAGTATTTCGCTGCTGCGTTGACGAAATTCTCATATTCGTCTTTCGCATGAATGTGTTTCTGTCTTCTCCTGTAATGCATCGAATTTGTTTTTTTAATGTTATCACATATTTATCTCTAATATCCTTGTTATTAAGAAAGGCCAATTCATAGTGGATTGTGGTCGTTGTACGGGTGGTATTCTTTCGTAGGCTCAGTTGTATTTTTGCCGTGACAATTCAGTGATCGGAGGACACACCTTCGAAAGAAGAGTAAGCCTCGCAATTCACTGCTCTATTTTTTCATTTCTTGTTCGTAAAGACGTAGTCTATCTGTGCTTTAGTATTATTTGCGTATGTGTAGGTCCATAGTTTTCCCTCTTTTTTTAAAGTTTCCATTGGGGCATGTTAATCTTTTTTTCTATCGTAAAATCAGTTAGATGTTGTCCATTTCTGTTTGACGAGTTATTTTGGCTGTATTTGTGTTTTCCGTTTTTCCCTATGTGCACATTCATGTCTCCGCCAATGACGAGAACGTTGTGTTTCGGGATGCTATGAACAATAGTGGAGAGCTCATCGTTGCACTGAGGTTGCCATTAAATGTAGTTACCATCATCCTTGGGTGTATTTTCTCTATGCTATTTAGTGACTTTAGGGCTTGTGGTCCTATACGTATACCTACTTCTTCTATGAGGGCATTGACAGAGTTTTTCCATGCTGATGCACTGGCTAGCGTTCATTCATTGCCGGTATCGTGATATTTAATATCCTCGCAATGTGTGACCCTGTGTTCTTGAATGCATATTATGTCTATGTTATGATCTATGGCAGATGCAGTAAACTCCGGTAGTTGTCGTATTCTATTTAAGGTTCTAACGTTAAATGTTGCTATTTGTATTGTGCGTTTGCATTTTAGTAATTTTTGCTATTTGATCTCTGTAGCTGATTTGTTGAACACTGAGGCCAAGACTCCAACCTCATCAGGACGCATCCTTTTTTTACCCGCACGAAGTGCAATGAGGTTTGGACATGTGGTTTGATTGTGGGTCATGGTCATCTTTCAATGGCTGTTTTTATTTTCATCTATAGAAGCCACCCTTATAGATGAGCAGCAGTAGTTCCCCGATCGAACTATAGGTCTCTTGGGTTCTTATAGTGTTAGTTTCTTTGAACAGGTTGATTATCAGTTTCGATTTACGGTAAAATTGCCTTTACATATAAGGCACAGATATTGAACAGCAGTGTTTTACAAAGAAAGTATGGGGTTCTGTAAAACTATCCTCTCAATGTTTAGCATTGAAAACTTTTTTCCTATTTTATTAGACGGCCATCTTGAAAAATAGCAGTCATTTTTTTTCCACATGCGTAACGAAATGTTGTGAGAGAATGGGTCCTGGAGCACATGTAAGGAAAATATAGAGGTTGTAATATTAAGTGAAAAACTCTCGTGGGACACTGACTTAATCTGCCCAATTCGGAGCTGGTTTAATGTGTTGACGTCAAAAGTTGATTTAAAATCAATTTCTTATGAGCATGTGTATCTTATAGTGGTTTACGAACAGAAGGAGAAAGAGAGACTCTATATCGGATTTCTCTTTCTTTTTTAATACGCTACATGCAAACTTAAACGTAAGATAGTTTCCTTTTCTATTTTGAGTAATAGAACCCATTTCAATTCAAATTTGATACCCCTCCAAAAAAAGACGATAAAATGTTTTTCAAAATTTGCTGAAACATCCTTTTTGAAATATATAAATTTCTATAAACTGTATTTTTTTAATTACTTTTCCATCTCTTAATTGATAGTTTTCTCTTATTTTATCGATTACAGACTTTTAATCCGGAGAAGGTCTTGACTTTGGACACAGTATTTTCTTGATGAGCAGGATTTTCAGAGAAATCCCATCTGAAACGAAGATTTGAATATCTGCAATGATAAATTATATTGTTTTAAAGGATAGATGTTTGTTTTTTGTTTTTCATAGATTGGTAGCGTCTTTGCAGATAAGCACTGGGGAGAAATATTTTGTAAAACCGCTTCGTCTTTTATACGGGTGAGAAATTCTAATGAAATATACAAACACAAATCAAAGACAAGCCATTGTCTTGCAAAATATGCGGCGCATTGTTTTCAAATATGGTGTAGTCTGAAGTGCATATACAAACACATTTTGGAGTGAAAACGTATACTTGTGAAATGAGTGGCTCAAGTTTTTCAACCAAATCGGGAGCTCAAGTGAATATGAAAGGACACAAAAGAGAGAAACAACATATCTGTGAAATTTGTTCCTCTTCCTTTGCACGACAATCAGATTTAAAGAGGCATATAAGAATACACACAGGAGAGAAGCCTTATTCCTGTGACATATGTGACTCCTCCTTTTCAGTAAAATACACTTTGGATATTCATAGGCGAACACACACTGGAGAGAAGCCATATTCCTGTGAGATATGTGACTCTTCCTTTTCCAACAAATCAAATTTGAATTTTCACAGGCGAACACACAGAAGAGAGAAGCCATATTCCTGTGAAATATGTGACTCTTCCTTTTCCCATAAATCAACTTTGGATATTCATAGGCGAACCCACACAGGAGAGAAGCCATATTCCTGTGAGATATGTGACTCTTCCTTTTCCCATAAATCAACTTTGGATATTCATAGGCGAACACACACAGGAGAGAAGCCATATTCCTGTGAGATATGTTACTCTTCCTTTTCCGACAAATCAAATTTGAATATTCACAGGCGAACACACACAGGAGAGAAGCCATATTCCTGTGAAATATGTGACTCTTCCTTTTCCCAAAAATCAAATTTGAATAGACATAGCCGAACACACAGACGAGAGAAGCCATATTCTCGTGAAATATATGACTCTTCCTTTTTTTAAAAAAAAATAATTTGAACAGGCATATGAAAACGGAGAGATGAGAGAAACCCTATTCTTGTGAATTTGTAGCTCTCTATTTTCAAGTTAATCACGTTTACTAATGCACTCGAAAAATCAAACTGGATAAAACAAAACTTCGATTGAATATGATTCGTATTTTTTGATCTTGTCTAATTTCCTGGTGCTATATATATATATATATATATATTTATGGGTGTACATATGTATATATGCTTGTATATATACATACATACATGTGTATATATAAATATGTAAATATTTCATGATATGAATTTCAAAGAATAAAACATTCCGATTTTTAAAAAAGATGAATAAAAACATTAATAATAAATTCATTTGATAAAGAAAACTTTTTTTTAATTTGATTTACTCACTAAAGTTTTGGAAGGACAAATATTTATTATAGTAGATGTGTTTCCCCTCATGTTCGTATTTCAGTTTCATCGTCTTTTTTAAACGAACCTGTATACATTTCTGCGGAAACCATTTTGTTTTTTTTTTCATTCTTGTAATCATTCTAAATGAAAAAAAGTATCACTCTCTCTCTCTCTCTATCTATCTATATATATATATATATATATTGTATCTGTGTGTGTGATGAAGTTAATTGATTTCACGTAGAGATCAATGCTTCTTGCTAATTGCTCCAGGCTAAACAGCAAAGATTCGACTTCGCTTCTGGAGGTTTAGGAATTATTGAGCATCTGATGGTGAGGCTCCGATTCTGGTGGTTTAGTAAGTATAGAGTACCCGTTCATTCCCATTAATCCTAGATCCATTCAGACCTAAAATAGTTAGACTTGTTTGGATCTCAAAAATAGGTCAAATGGATCTGTTTCTGAAATGATTTGATAAGAATCCTAAATATTGAAAATATACTAATTTTGATAACCTTCTAAGAGGGAAGTGTTGTTGTTTTATGTTATTAATGGTAAAAATGCCTGTATTTGTCAGTGTGGAGGATTTTGATGTTCTCGTAGTTCAATTGAAAAAAAAAAAAACCTTCGTGTGTCGGTTCCACCATTAACAACACAAGAAATATGAACAAAACAGACAAAATAATTTCACAGCAACAAGAATGTTAAAACAGTTTCTTTTATAACATAAAACAAACAAGGAAAAAGTAATACGAAGAAGCAAGGTTAGAATAAGTCTATGTATGTGTTGTTGTGTATAATACAAATACATCATTTTCTGAGTTAATAAGTTATACCTTATATCATCGACCTTTTTTTTCATTTAATTAGTTTAAAATGTTTAGTTTTATGTTAGACTTCTTCGCTTCTTTCAAAGTGTTGTAGTTTTCGGAATGGTTTCAATTGTCCACTTTCACAAGTAAATTGCAGTCACTCATTACTTTCTTCAGGTTGTTTTTATTTTCTCCTATGTAGCTAAAGATAATTCCCTACTTTATTGTATTCCTTTTATGTTAGACTTCTTCGCTTCTTTCAAAGTGTTGTAGTTTTCGTAATCGTTTCAATTGTCCATTTTCACAAGTAAATTGCAGTCACCCATTACTTTCCTCAGGTTGTTTTCATTTCCTCCTATGTAACTAAAGATAATTCCCTACTTCATTGTATTCCTTTTATGGTATTCACTCAATCATGTATGTAAGCTTTGCACTTTTCCTTGCTGAAAGTTTTCATTTTCATTAAGTTTTCACCAGTTTTTTGTCGTCCACTTCCTCGACCATATTGCCATTTTTTAAAATCTTTTTATCAGTTCGAAAATATTCTCTGCGAGAGATGATTTTTTACAATATAAATATTAAAACAATTTAGCAAAACAAATCTTGCAATGATTCTTGTAAAAGAAATTTTGTAACTTTTGTTGCCGCAATATCTGAATGGGATTCAAAGAGATTCCATTTTATTTTCATTTGAAAAAGCTATCAGTTTGTTTTTCTCTGGTCTTTTGCTACGTTACAAACCGTGGAATCCCACCTGTGTGGGGAATTTACCATTCGGAAGCCCATTCGCCTTGTTTTTGACAGGGATACACTACTAGTATACTCAAATCTGGAGTAGGATTTTGAGCCCAACCTAATTTCGGGTTTTCAATCGACAATAAATTGTGCTGTACACTTTATCAGTGGTCAAAGTCTTATTCTCTCAACGAAACTGACCCTCATTCACAGCTTTGTAGTACCTTTATGATAAAACACAGTTTGTATCTGATTAGCATGGCATGAATTCAAACCGTACTTCCAAACCACATCGTCCTTCATGCAAATTATTATTCATAGATTTCTACAAAGTATTTGATTCTATAAAGAAAGAAAAGTTGGACAGATACTACTGGCATATGATCTACCAAAGAAGCTCTTACCAAGCCAAATAATAGCATAACAGTATTTAGTTGTCTAACTGACAAAGTCTGACGAATCTCATAGTCCTTCTCCATAGACGAAATCTGTTTCCATCGGTAACACTGATGGTCATTTCATTCCTTTTTTTTCTAACAAAGTCTTGTTTCGTGTGCTCTAATTGTATGTCACACTTGTTCTGGTTTACTTCCAACTGTTTCTTCTTGAATGACTCCCGTCTATTAAAAAAATATGCATATTCATAAGCAATAGTAATATTACGTACTTACAAACCTGTGAATCATATTAAAAATGGCCGCTTAGACAAAAAACAACAACAAAGGAATAAACTGTAACTTTTTTGCCAACAAAGAAAATATTCAAATAAAGATTAAAAGAGACGGACTCATGGGTGTACAACAAAACAAATACATTTATTAACCACAGGGAAAGACATGAAACTAATGACCATGAACAGAACTGTTTCAACTCTGTGGGCACCAGTTAAAAGGCCATCCACTATGTGTCATGATGGATTCTCAGTCTGCCTTTTTTTTTCATATGTCTCCGGTCATCTAGTCCCGAGAAATCTCACAGTGCACGTTCCCTTTGATGAAAATATTTTTTATACTACAGAGGGATATTTGATATTTTGATAACTTTGATATTTTTCGTTAAGTCTGATCATAAACACCAACAAAATCGACAGGCAGTTCAAGCTTTTCGAATCAACTAAGATTAAAACGTCGCAAACATCAAATAAATAACTACTATTTTAAAAACTTTAACAGTTAAGAAAATTTAATTTTTTTAACCACTTTGAAATTGAAGTAAAACTCAAATTAATTACGTTATCATATTAGTTGCTTGCTTGGTTTCTATATTTTTAAATTCCTGTTAAACATTGGCTTCTGTTTTCCTTAAATTTATTTTAGATGAAGATTTGTCGGTGGATAAGTCAACACGACAATTGAGAAATCTTTGATAGAATAGCAACCATTAGAAAAATCAAGTTTCCTGTGACCAAACAAAAGTTCGAATCCCTCTTATCAACATAGATAATATCGCCAAATTTCTCTGTCAGTGGAATTTTTCATTACAAACATTTCACCTTACAATAATACTCACACATCGTCTACAGAAGTTCTCAACGAAAATCGCTTCAACCTGAGATCATACGCTACCCATCCAGGATCATTCGACTCGATTGGAGTTTTTCTACAAACGGGCGTCATTTTAGATGTACATTCTTGTTCCGATCAATCGGAAATCCAGCATGTTTCAATCATCTCTCTCTCCCTATCTATCTATCTATCAAGATAGATAGATACAGAAGACCTTTTCTATCTATCTCTATGTTTGTCTGAGTCCACTCCTTGCATTTTACTCATATTCAGTTAAAAGATCCACCAACGGCCTCTAGATCAGTCTGTTAGTATTTCATTGCTATTGTCACGTGATATCCCACTGGGAGGAGGGAGATAAAATTACTACTCCTCGTGTTTGAATTGACAGTATCTAGCCGTCAAAGAGTGACCGTTAAGGAAGAATGTAGGTCACAGAGGGGATATTAATAGGTGTTGTTACTTAGTAACCTCAGGTCGCCGGACACCAAGGAGGAGAAGAGAAAAGCCAAATGATTGGCTGGGACCCCAAAAACAGAAGTGGGGACTCCTTCCCCTCAGCAGAAGTAAATAATAAGAAAGTTAGTTGTTTGGCAGGGTTCCTAGCTGGCAGACGAACCATAGCCAGTATTCCGGGTTGAAGACAAAAGAATATCTGAGACACGAGGGACCCCAGGTTCTTCAAGTCAGTGTAAAAAAATAGAATAAAGTCTATTTGCGCGTGAAAGAAGAAAGATTCTCCAGTGGAACCCCGTCGAAAAATAAGATAAGTAACTTTGGGGTCATTTCTCCTTTATACCCAAAATTTTATATACCACTCTCTCTCTCTCTCTCTCTCTCTCTCTCTCTCTCTCAATTTGAAGAAACGAAAAAACAAAAGTCAAGAAAAGACATTTATATTCGTGGACTGTCCATTTATTATTATTGTTTGACACTTTGAAAGTGTACCTCTTTGTATAGTAAAGGATTAATGTATTTTTATGTTACCACGTGGTCAAAGTTGTTCTTTGCCGTATCTTCTACGAAATTTTTACCTCATGCTTCCTTTTCAGCTTCTATTCGCATTATGTTATCTTGCTTAGAATTGTCCTATTAATTCCTTCAAAATATCACACGGGAAGCCGGAGTTGCCGACTACTACAATATAATATTATTACGACTAAAACCTATAGGTCCATATTCTTCCATTGTCTAGGGGAAGGAAGGAAAGCGGCCTGGTGGGTGTGTGATAGTGTGAAATTTGGAACCCCTTGCCAGCGGCGGTCAGTCTGGCCCTAAATTAATCCCTCACGTAATATGCCAGGTCTTATATGCCTGAGAGAAAAACTCTGAACGAGGACTTATTCTATAAGGGATCAAGTGCCAACCTGCCCCGTCTTCGCACGCACGAAAATAAAGTCCCGTTTTGGGATTTTAATCAATTTGCCGTCACACTATATATGTATATATTATATGTGTGTGTGTGTGTGTGTGTGTGTGTGTGTGTATCTACCTAATTATCTCTCTTTAACACTCCTATCAAGATTAGTACTTATCTATCTCAGTCATTTCGTATCTCTGTATCTATTAATTATATATACATATGTGTATGTTTGTGGTTCTATCTTTATATGCTCTGGTTCTATGTATTACAGCCTATTAATATATATCATAGCACTATCTATCTATCTATCTATCTAATTCTTTTCATATGTTTAAAGATAATTTAATAATCTTTTAAGGAAAATGTGTAATTATTTTATATTTAATCAAAATTTAATAATTCTTTCTTTTTTTTTTCAATAAAAATTTAATAAATTCAATTTGATTTTTCTCCAAAGATAGAAAATAGTTTCTGTGCCGAAAAAGATGTGATTTAACTGTTAAAAGTTATCCGGAAGATGAAAGATATATTCTTATATTGATAAAAATGAAGATCATCTGCCAATTCAGACGATACAGTTGAAGGTTTTCCAGATGGAAATGAAAAAGTTTTATTCCAGAAATCCAATCCAAGAAATTTTATTTAACACAAAAATTATAAAAAGATTTTTGCTTAAAACCTCTCAAGCGATATCTTAAACAATTAACAGTTTTACTGTATCGAAAAAAGCAAAATGTGTAATGTTTATACATTTTTTGACAAAATAAAAACAATTTTATAAAAGTGTTTCCTCTTTTGTTTATGTTTGCTAATATGCAATCAGAAAAAAAACCCGAAAATATATTTTTATATGAGAATTGATTTTTTATGTATTGCAGACATTTTGTCCTCATCTTGGTAGTTTTTCTTTTTTTTTTTTTTTGTTCACTACATTTCGGCCAAATTTCACCTCTGGCCTTCATCAGGTGATTAATCGCGACCTTAGATAGGAATGCAGTGTCTTGTAACCGTATTCCCAGTAATCACTGCCTTCCATAGTTGTTGTCTATAGCACCACGTTTTTGACCAAATAAACCTCTGGACGGCTTGGGTAGGAATTGAAACCGCTATCTTCAGGCAATGCTCAACTGTAACCGTAGAGACTAAACGCCTCTATCCGCTGCGCCACGAAGGGCGATCAAGGTTGGATTTTTTGGTCTTATAAATCCAATTATTTGTTCTCCTTATCTGGTCTTCCATAGTCGGGTCCGTACTGAATTTGTAATTGTCTTTAATTGGAAGCATTTTGAGATGAGGCTTCTTAATCTGAGAATTAATTTTTTATTTATTTTTATTTATTGCAGACAGTTTAATTGGGTAATTTAATTATAAGACCAAAAAATCCAACCTTGATCGCCCTTCGGGGCCCGTGGCGTAGCGGTTAGAGGCGTTGAGTCTCTACGGTTCCAGAAGATAGCGGTTTCAATTCCTACCCGAGCCGGCCAGAGGTTTACTTGGTTAAAAACGTGGTGCGATAGACAACAACTATGGAAGACAGTAATTACTGGGGATTCGGTTACAAGACTCAGCATTCCTATTCGAGGTCGCGGTGAAATTTGTCCGAAACGTAGTGAAGAAGAAACAACAGAAAAAATAAAAGACTACCAAGATGAGGACAAAAAGTCCGCAATAAATAAAAAAATAATTCTCAGATTAAGAAGCCTAATCTCAAAATGATTCCAATTAAAGACAATATTTTTATATCATTTTTATCAACCGATATTACAAATGTAACAGGAATTAAACGACTCTCTTGTTGATTACGTCAGTAAAAAGAGAATTAATCTCAAACATTAATCTTTAACAAAATTTGTTGGAGATTTTCATTTTAAAATGAAACTTGTTTTCTACGAATATCAGAAGCACAAAAATAAATAAACAATATAAAAATACGTCTATTACGTATTAAAAGTATTTGTTCAACTCTAGAATGTCAACCTTTATTTAAATCAACTTGGTTGTTCATATTACAATAAAAGATTTTTCTCAATACATAAACAATTATGTATAAAAGTCATGATAAAAGTTATGATGATAACTTTATAAACATTTAAATTTCGATTTTTCAACTTATGAAAAACCGCAAAAAATCAAAACGTTTTCACTGTGCGAGCTCAATGTTCTTTCTGAACTTTTTCCGTTTGTCAAAATATTCTTTCAAATTGAAATTTCCTTACAATTAATTAAGCAGACGTTAATTTGAAATGCAATAGTATATTTTTTCATTTGAAACGCTGGAGATTTTTTCCAAACCGAACTCACAGACACAGAATTTGATCCTTTTTTACAACAGCAACCCAAGCGTTCATTTCCCTTTACAAAACATGTAAAATGAAATAAAAAATCGCTTGCAACAAAAATAAATAACTGTCTGGGAATGAATTGCAACATCATTCGATAAAAATATTTTTATATCTACCTATCTATATATCTATCGATCTATTTGTTTATCAATCTCATTTTTTCCATATCTGTCAATCTATCTATATATATCTGTCTATCTACCGCGATGTAGTAACCAACAATTTGAACAGGCAACTCCTAGTAATCGTGTTCGAACTCCAATTGCAGTATTTCGTTCAACGTGAAAGTCGATCTACATGAATTTTCCAGTGACATGCTTCGTTTCATTTTAAATGCATATCTGACGCAGTTTACATGGTATCTCAGACAAGCACATCCTAACCCTACCGAAACCAACACACTTCCGTTCATGACCGGTTCCACAACCGTGATTTTTTTTTAACGGGAACAACACGTCATGCGACAACTCACACTCATGTTCCTTGAACATTTTCGACTAAAACGACAAACGCCTCACGATCAGACAACATAGATTCGTAGATACCATCAACATCGATCATATCAATAAAAAAAGAACAAATCTCAATACAAACCTAATACCGAACATTAACTAGACCAATGGTACAGCTTCTCCAACTAAACGGATCTAAACAGGTCACTTCCTTAACAATTTGAAAATACACGTTGATACGATCAATTATCAAAGAGAAAAGCTTTATCATAGCCCACAAGCAACTGATGTTGGAAATCCTTGTTGATAGCACGGAAACATCCAAACTGGTCACTTCCCCCAACCGTTTTAAAAAGGTGAGTTATTTATTACGATCAATTATCGAAGGGGAGGGCCTTATCATAGCCCACTTGCTACTGATGTTGGAAATCCTTGTTGATAAAACGGAAACATCCGAACTGGTCACTTCCCCCAACCGTTTTAATAAGGTGAGTCATTTATTACGATCAATTATCGAAGGGGAGGGCCTTATCATAGCCCACTTGCTACTGATGTTGGAAATCCTTGTTGATAAAACAGAAACATCCAAACTGGTCACTTCCCCCAACCGTTTTAAAAAGGTGAGTTATTTATTACGATCAATTATCGAAAGGGAGGGCCTTATCATAGCCCACTTTTTAAAAAACGCAAAGCCATCTTTATTGAGAGTGAACGGAATTCTTCACTGCTACCGTAAATGAACCCTGGTATCAACATAGATAACATAGCTAAGTTCGTCGGTGGAATTTTCAAGCATCAACTCAGAGGTTATTGTCAGGTCAAAATGATTCAACAATCAGTCTCGATCGTAGTTTCTAACCGTTAAGCAGAGAGTGTTCTATTTGCAATATTCTCTTAATGGTATAATGATTTGTTTCAATATTACACATATTTAAGGAGAAGCATCCAGTCCCCACAGTGGATACGTGCTAACCCAGCAAATATACAACCACTTTCTGCAATAAAACCATCAGTGAACACTACCAAGACAAATGCAACAGCTAATCCAGCTAAACAGATCTAAATATCTCATTTCCCCCAGCGATTTAAAAATGCGCGTTAATTGATACGATCAATAATAAAAAAGGACCTACTTCAATGCATTGAATTATCTTAGTTTCTCCTTGTTAAAAGTTTGGTATTGGGTCATTTCAAGACACCGAATCATTTTAGTTTCTCCTCGCTTCTCTGCTTTTGCGAGTCTCATACTGCGCCATCACAAAGAATCAAAAGATCTCAGTTTTTCCACGCTTCACTAATTTTGCGAATCTAAAATTATCTCTTACCTCATTTCCCTTCCCTACCCGGGGTAGAATGGTACAAAGTCAGAGTCCAGTGTGACGTAATGCCTAGTAGTTGTTTTGCCAGTCTTGTTTAATCACGGAGAATTCGACCTGTGATCTTTCACAGGTCGAATTCTCCGTGGTTAAATAATATTCTGGATGGCCACGAAAATTAAATTGGTCATACCTCCAGTTTGCCAGCAAAGCATGCCACTTACGTACTTAACGTGGCATTTCTGCTGGGACACCTGCATCCTGTTTTCTTTAGCAAACAGGTCTATTTCCTTTTATGTCACCCTCGAAATTTACGCAACACATCAAAAGGAGTAAGGCTTACTATCAGTACGGAACACGATGATTCCTGCACCTCGGCACGCCAAAGAATCTAGAAAAGCAGCAGCACCGACTTCTGCATTCCAAGACATAAACTTCCACAGAAAAATTAGCAACGGTTACACAGGAAGTAAAACAGACGCACCCAGCAACTCTTGCTATATAACCTAACCATATCAGCTACAACCTTGGTCCACGAACAGACAAACAAAAATCATACGTTCGTACGATTCACCAATCTATTTTTATGTCATATAACTTTCTCTTTACAAAAAATTGTGTGATCGACAAAAAAAAAATTATGCCTTGCAAAATCTTGAGTAAAATTATAACGTGTAAAAAGAAGATAAAATCATGGCGTATAAAAAAGTGTAATAAATTATGATTAATAAAGAAAAATGAAACATGATGAAGTGTAAAAAAGAGTGTAAAAATTAAGACGTGTGTGGGGTGGCAGATGTTTCCTCGTCTTCTCAACGTGTTCAAACTCTGAACAAGGCGTACTTTTGTTACTTGTGACTTATTCGGCTATGTACCCTCCCAAGTTAAACACTCAGCCACTGATTTTTGGGTTTTATTTTTATTTTCGGGTTAAGTTGTATGAATCAAAAAATTTACATTTCTTTCGGCCGATCGTGAACAGGGCACGAATCCTTTTTCGAGTAGATCACTGTCTGTCTGTCTCTCTCTCTCTCACACACACACACACATTGCGATTATTCGTGATAGTCGAGTTGGTTATAATTCATCATATTTCGATCTTTACTTAAAGTTTCGGCACGGACAATTTTCTTTTTAAAGTATGGATGATCAAACGCCTGACCATCCCTGGATTTTAAGCTAAAGCATTCCCATAAATTGTATGTCTCTATTAAGACTTTCTTCTTTCTTTCTCTTTTGGGCCTCTGTAGAAAAAATATCGTCAAATGGAAGACTACAGTAAGAAAGACTATGAAATATTAAATACTTTTATCTAATCAGTCAAAATTATGTATTCATTATATTCGTGTCAAATTTAAACCGCTAATAAAAATGTTTATCCTGAATTTTATTCTTCTTTATAAACTACATCCTTCGACGATTAAGAGACAAAACGGAATAAAGTCAAAAAATGCTGAGAAGAACAATATTGTATTTTTTAAAACCATTTTTGAAATTTCAGTGGACGTATACGATTAAAATGGAATAATTAGCAATTTTCTTGGGGGTGGTTATGGGGTCAGATATGTTTCTTTACTATTTTTTGAGTTGTCCCATGAAGAAAGCAAGGGTTAGTTTTAAACCAAAACAAAAAAATTGACTATTTTTCATTTTTATTTTAAACGACTTAATCCCAGAAGAAAATATTCTAAATTATATTTTAAAATAAAAAAAAATGTCTCGCTTCATAATTTTGATAATTTGTATTAAAATATTTTCCTACCAAGAATCCAATAAATACGAAAGCAAAACTGCTGACTTTATACGCCCAATCTGCTTAAAAGTTATATCTTCTTCGGTACATACGATTCTCGATTGAACCTGAATTCACGTATATTACCCACTTGTAAGTAAATTAAATTTTCTCAACAATAATGTATAATGTTAAATATGGAATATAATCAATTCTCTGTGATCATTGTTTATTTCAGTGGGGTTTTTTTGTTTCGTTTTGTTTTTTTTTTGGTAATTTTTCGGTACTGAACTTACATTGTTTATTCTTATCGACTATGAAAACGACAAACTATATTATTTATTGTCAACTTTATCGTCTGAAAAAATTAAATTCTTACAGATAATTGTCACCTATGGAAGTTTATGTTCATTTTATTTCAGCTTACCTAAAAATTATGTAGAAATGTTACACTTAGCTTCAATCATCGAGACAATGTTTTCTTTCAGTGATTTTCTTCATTTTGTTTTATGCAGTTTAAAATTACGTCCGCAATATCCTACATACAACGTCCTCAGATTCATAAAAACTTGCAGTTCTGTCACTTTACACAAACACAATTTCGTACCCATCCCATGAGAAAGTTTTAGCAAAAAACTGCTTTTTTTTTTTCGTGAAAAATACAATATGTTAAATAAAAACTACGTAGGTAATTAACGGCATTTTTCTCCCAACGATGCGAAAAGCAAGTGGAAAAGAATCCATCAACTCTCCAAACACCAAGACAAAACACTTTCATTTTCTGACCCTGCTAAACCTGAAGACATCTTGATCAATAATTTCTTTGATTAACTAATGAACTGCAAAAAATAGACGATCAAAAACTTCCATGAGAAAGAGGAGGGGCATTTTGTTCCCTGTGATAATACCTGTGTTCTACTACGCATGTTCGTATCTTTTGTAGTCGCTATGAATTCGGGTATAGTCCAAAAAATTACTGAAATAATCTTTCACTTTGTGGTACAAGCAGCAAATTTGGTCTACTCGTGCTCCCGGACCTCTTTTCTAAGAAAAGTATGTCACCCACGTTGAAAAACAAAATGGCTTCCATTATTCAAAATAAGTCAATCTTGATCGTCTATTTATCGTCAGATATCAGACTCAGTGGAAAATGAATCAATGTTCAATATAATTTATCCTTGTTTATTGTAATTGTAGTTTTTTTTTTAGCTTTATTCATATTATAGATACCAATTAATAAAGTATTTAGTTATTAACAAAATTTGATGTTGATGAAATATTATTTAAAACATGGTAGAACTGAATTGCACACATTCATTGAAGCATCGTCCACAGATATAATTCCCCACTTGAATGACTTAATTGCGGTAATCACAAATTCTAATAAAAATAAATTATATTGATATCATTTTAGATTAAATTCCAGAACAATTATCGCTAAATAAATATCAATATGTGACTATTACAGTCTGGTTCTATTTTATAGTGTTTAGATCTATCTATCTATCTATCTCAATCTGTTCGTATCTATCCATATATCCTATCAATACAGGCGCCGCTATCTTGTTATGTAATACGACAACTAGCTATACTTCTTGCTGAAATATATACAGGGGCTTATTTGATAGTATTTGAGACACTCAAGTATACTAAAAACAGCAGCTAGGTGTTTAAATGCTCGCTACTGGCCCTATCTCTCTGTTTCTTTCTCTCTCTCTCTCTCTCTCTCTCTCTCTTACATGCTGCGTCAATACACTGGTTTGCACAATTCTCCAGGGAAGCAACCAAAGCCCCTTCCCACAATACTTCTTTTATGCTGGTTATAGCTGACTGAAATTTGCATATGTCGCAAACCCCGTCCCACCAGAGACGAGACGCGTGACCTACAAATAGCTCTCCCAACGACGCTCATGCTTCCGTTTTTTGTAAACTTCCGGTACTCTACATGCAAGACACATTCGGGCCATTTTCGAACTTTCACTCGGCTCACCACCTGTTTTTTATCAAGCCGTGGATGGTTGCTGAATTAACGTAAACGTCGGCTGTTCCGCCTGTATATACAGCACACCTCTCGTTGTCTCTTTGAACGACGAACATCGGTTGGCTCATCAGAGGCAGCAGTCTGCGGGTTCTGCCTTTCAATTTCATTACCCCCCCCCCGCGTGATCTCATGATAGCTCAGATGGCAACTCAAGGCGGTTATAGCACTCTTTTGTGGTAATGGTACTTTCTCCTTGGAAGACTCGTCTGCAGAAGTGTCAGTCTGTTGCATACACGGTTTTTACTTCAAGGCGATCACCGCATAGTTCATTGATGGTGATCATCCTTGCACCTTGGGTTGAGAGTTTTCAGTCACTCCCACTCTCCGAGGTATCCAATTACTAAGACGGGACATAGGTCCCTGACATGACGGGGCCTCTCGTCGACAAAGGACGTTCTGTGGGCTGATCCCACCTGTAACACGTCCACGTGTTTAAGGGGATGTACAACGTCCATTCGAGGTCTTCATCCAGACACGATCGCCTACGTCTTATCTTATCTGCTGATGTTTGGGCTTATCCGGAGGGAGTGCATGGATACCTTTCAGTCGGAAGCGGTAGCGATGAATTAGGTTGGCAGGGGAAGTCAGCGGCGACATATTATCCTTTGGTTTGACATTGTACCATTATAGGGTTGCGATCCGTTTCACGCTCCGATGACATCGTTCTACAATGCCATTACCAAAGGGGACGTGCGCACAACGGAAATGCAATCGGACTCCCCATTCGCTTAGAAAGTCACTGAAGACCTTGCTGTGAAATGCTGTGTCATTGTCAACGAGCATTTCAGCCTGCGCCCTGCGCTCGCAGAACAGACTCTCCAGGTGGCTGACAATACTCGCTGCATCTTGTCATCTCAGATGACGCCAAATTGAAAACCGTTTGGGCCCGCAGTCAATGAGCAACAGATAGCGTCTGCTTTGGTAGTGGGTTACATTCATTCCTACTCGAGACCAAGAGTCACTAACGTCCAGCTTCCCTCTCGGCCAACGCGTGGGTTGTAGGTCAATCGACAGGCACTTCTCACAATTTCTTATCACAGTCCTCACCGACGCTTTAGAGTCCGTGGGATTGACCTGCCTGATGAAGTACAATGTTCGCCTTACGCCAGTGTGACCGCTTCGGTGATGGATGGACCTTATCCAAGTCGTGCTTGCTTGGCGACACAGCACTTGTACAGTACGGAGGCTCAACTGCCTTCTTGACGAGATCAAGCCATCGCAGTGGTACTCTCTTCAGACTATCCGCTCGGTTAAGTTCTGACTTCACCAGGACTGAGTCCACAGTCAATCCGTACTCCTTGACTAAGCTTCCGAGTGCATCAACCCGCCGCCTGATAAGAAGCTCACTTGCTACTCTGGTGCGCCCTCTAGCCTTCCCCGTGAGGGTGTCTGTTAACCATTTGTGCACACTCGCAGTGTCAGTGTGAAGATGCAATAGAGTTGTTTCCCACATCAGTGCCATGTTTACACTTTTTAGCACAGCATCAAGCTCTGCCAAGTTTACGTACTGCGGTCTCTCTCCTTTCGTTACCAGCTCGCATCCTCCAAGGCAGCTCCATCATGCTCCGGTGACACTCCGGTGGCTGGGGAACTTGCATCAACCCAAACGTCGCGCTTAGGGCCATCAACACACCACTTTTCTCGCTCAGGGTCCTCGTTCCCTCGTTACCACATTAGCATTTTGACCTCTTCCCGAAATGTTAAGCCAAGCAATCGTGTACCGTTCTTCAGCCGATCTAGTTCCTTGCTTGCCAGTCCAAAGTAAGTCAAATGTTGCCTCATCCTGGTTGCGGAAGCTATATCTTCGTTGATAAAGACATCGTCGAAGTATGCCGAAGTTGCATGCTGGACTGCGTCATCTTTCGAGAGTATTGCCTCAACAATAGCTCACATGAAAGATAGTGCTACATTGAGTCCAAAACCCATATGCGATAGGTAGTACCTCTTTCCTTCGAGGATAACTGTCTGGTACGGCCACAAGGATTTGTACACACGCACTTGCAAATACGCCCTTCGGAGATTGAGCACCGACACGTTGGAGCCCTTCTTTCTCCACTCTCTTAACTTTAGTCCCCAAACGTCAGCATGCGCTGTGTAGGCGTCGACGTATTCATTCAATACACGAAACTCTAACACCGGGCGAACTTTCGACTTATTCTGAAACAGGTGAAATCCCGCTGACCAGTTTGTGAAGGTTCGGTGTATGCAAGGCCAGCTCAGGTTGTACTGCAGCGGCCAGATGCTCGCCCTTAGTGTCCAATAATACGGTGCGAGATCTTTCTATTACCTCTCTTAAAGTTAGGGTTTCTAACCTGGTTTATGATCAAAGTACCCTGACGAGACTCTGTAGCCCATTGACGAAGGCGCTCTTCATCCAACATTCTGACGGCATTTTCCCTACCAGTCGTGCCAACCGTTGCAAGTCTGTTAGGAACTCATCTACAGTATCTTCGGGATGGAAGCGTTGCGTGGTAAATTGTTCGAAAGCCACAAACGAATCCGTTCCATAGGCGTCGTTTATAAGAGCATGCTTGATCTCCTCGACGTCATCTTGTTGCTCTTTAGATAGGTGTCGGTATGTTTATCGAGCCGCACCTTTTAATAATAGTGGCAGAATTCGCTCTAGCTTGACTAACTCACAAAACTTGGTAGTCAATTCTAGGTCTTCCAACCATTCCATTATTGGCGTATCTGTTGCCGCGCCGCTGAACACGGGGATAAGCCGAATGTCGAATTGCCTGGATGCTATGGTTAATAAATGCCAAATTTGCTTGAAACCTTTCAACTGCTTGCTACCAGTCCCCTCTCTCTTTTCTTTCATTCTCTCTCTCTCTCTCTCTCTCTCTCTCTCTCTCATTTGCTGCGTTAATACACTGGTTTGCACAATTCTGCTGTGAAGCAACCAATGCCACTCCCCGCAATGCTTCTTTTATACCAGTTCTAGCTGACCGAAATTTGCATATGTCGCAAATCCCGTCCCACCAGAGACGAGACGTGTGACCTACAAATTGCTCTCCAAACGACGCTCATGCTTCTGTTTTTTGTATACTTCCGGTACTATACGCGCAAGACACATTCGTGCCATTTTCGAACTTTGAGGTTGGCCATTTTACTCGTCACTTCTTTATTTCTTTCGGGGTTGCTATGAAAGGAATTCTATTAACATAGCTTCGTTGTCACATTTCATTTCTCCCGTTCACACGGCTCACAACCTGTTTTTTATCAAGCCGTGGATGGTTGCTGAATTAACGTAAACGTCGGCCGTTCCGCCAGTATATACATCACTTAACTGGTTGTCTCTTTGAACGACAAACCCCGGGTGGCTCATCTGAGGCACCTGTCTGCTGGTTCTGCCTTTCAATTTCACAAAAAAATTCATCTACAAGTAAGTAAAGTTAGCGACCATAGTCGAGGGTGACCCGAAGGCTCCCTTTTCGATAGCTACTACACCAAGGTGTAGGGGAGGGCGCTACTCCATTCCCAGGATTGCTCCACTTTACCCTTGAACCGTACCTTATAATGCTGAGTGTTAAGCAAGGTGGTATCAAGTACCATTTTTAAAGTCTTTGGTATGACTCGACCTGGGATTGAACCCAGGTCTCCCGGGCCATTGGCGAACACTCTAACCGCTGGGCCAATGTCCCGGTAATTCATCTACAAGTAGTACACTAGAAGCCAACACTTTTTCCTATTTTATGAAACGACGGTCTTTCAAAATAGCAGCTATTTTCTTTTCAAAGCGAGTAAAGTGTTTTTCTGAGAGAATGGGTCCTGGAGCACATGTTTGGCAAATTTCGTTGTTGCACCATCAAGTGAAAGATTCTTGTGTGATACTGACTTAATCTGTCCCATTAGTAGCTGGTTTAATGTGTTTACGTCAAAAGTTGATTAAAAATCAAATTGTTATGAATATATGTATCTTATAGTGGATTACGAACGAAAAGAAAAGGATTGGCTTTATATCAGATTATCTCTTTCTTTTGTTATATACGACATGCAAATGGGAATTTAATTTAGTTTCCTTTTCTACTTTGAGTAACAAAACAAATTTAAATGCAAATTTAATACACAAAACCAAACGATAAAGTATTTTTTAAAAGTTTGCTTTTATTTTTTAAAATAAATGACTTACTATAAACTGTATTTCTTTTATTATCCTCCCTTTTCTTAATAGAAAGTTTTCTCTTGTTTATTGATTACAGATTTTGAACCCGATCAGTTTCTGGAAATCGAATACCACATTTTCCGGATGAACAGGATTTTAAAAGAAATACCATTTGAAACGAATATGTGAATATCTACCGGGAAAAATGATATTCTTTTGAAGGAAAGATTGTTTTTTTCATAATTTGGTGGCGTCTTTGCATATAACTATTGGAGAGAAATATTTTGTAAAACCGCTTGGTCTTCTTTTTCTGGTTACAAATTCTAATGAAATATGCAAACACGCATCGAAGAAAAGCCATTCTCTTGCAAAATATGCAACTAATCTTTTTCAACTTAATCGGAGTCCAAAGTGCATATCCAAACACATTCTAGAGAGAAGTCATATACTTGTGAAGAGAGTGGCTCAAGCTTTTCAACCAATTCGGGAGTTCAAATGAATATGAAAGGACACAAAGTAGAGAAACAACATATTTGTGAAAGTTGTTCCTCTTCCTTTGCAAGTCAATCAGATTTAGAGAGGCATATAAGAATACACACAGGAGAAAAGCCATATTCCTGTGAAATATGTGACTCTTTCTTTTCCCGAAAATCACATTTGGATATTCATAGGCGAACACACACGGGAGAGAAGCCATTCTCCTGTGAAATATGTGACTCTTCCTTTTCCCAAAAATCACATTTGGATATTCATAGGCGAACACACACCGGAGAGAAGCCATATTCCTGTGAAATATGTGAAACTTCCTTTTCCAGAAAATCAACATTGGATAGACATAGACGAACACACACAGGAGAGAAGCTATATACTTGTGAAATATGTGAATCTTCCTATTCAGTAAAATCAAGTTTGGATATTCATAGACGAACACACACAGGAAAGAAGCCATATTCCTGTGACATGTGTGATTCTTCCTTTTCCCAAAAATCACATTTGGATATTCATAGGCGAACACACACGGGAGAGAAGCCATTTTCCTGTGAAATATGTGAATCTTCCTTTTCCCAAAAATCAAATTTGGATATTCATAGGCGAACACACACCGGAGAGAAGCCATATTCCTGTGACATATGTGAAACTTCCTTTTCCAGAAAATCAACCTTGGATAGACATAGACGAACACACACGGGAGAAAAGCCATATTCCTGTGACATGTGTGACTCTTCTTTTTCAGTGAAATCAAGTTTGAACAGGCATATGAAAACGCACAGATGAGAGAAGCCATATCATTTTGAAGCTTGTTGCTCTCTACTTTCAACTTTGTCATGTTTGCCAATGTACAACAAAAATCAGACTGAATAAAAAAAATCTTCTTCTGGTGTACTTGATTTTTCGTTTTTTGATCTTGTCAAATTTCCTGGTACAATGTACATAGAGAATACTACTTGGATATATATGAGTGTGTATATGTATATATAAATATTTTTGTGGATACGTGTGTATATATACGTGTATATATACATACGAATATATATATATATATATGTGTGTGTGTGTGTGTGTGTGTGTAATAAATTTTCTTTTATCAGTGAAATTAATTTTTTGGACTTCCAGAATCATCCAAAAACTGAATATTTGTTTCGTTCCTGAAATCCGAAGCCAAATATTGCATGATATGAATTTTGAAAAAAAAACATTCAAAATAATTTTATAAAATAAATAAAAATATTAATAATACATTTATTTCATAAAGAAAACTTCTTTTAATTGTATTTACACCGTATGTATTTTTGAAGGGGACATATGACTTTTGATAAATATGTTTTCCTTCTTAAGAAATGTTCGTATTTTAGTTTTATCGTCTTTTTAAAACTAATCTGTATACATATCTGCGAAATGTTTCTTTTTTCATTCATGTAGTTATTTATTTAAATAATAAATTACTTTATATATAATGTATGCTGAATTTTACAAAATGTTATGCTGTATTTTGTTTGTGAAATAATGCTTAAACTATGCGTTTTAAATGTAAAGGCACGCTTACTCTACTATAAAGCCAATTTGATATTAAGCCTATCCACATGTCAGCGAACAAGGCAGAATGTTTTTGAATATCTTCTATCGAATAATTTAAAAATTCGTAAAGAAAGCCCTAACAGTAGTTTAGAAGAAAAGGCTAGAATGCTACCACAGCCCCCCCCTCAGAAAGGGAAAAAGAAAAAAAAAAAAAAAAAAACCCAACAAAAACGAATTCTCCCCTCCACCCCCAGTAGACCGCCGCCCCCAAAGCTACCTAAAATATCAGTAGTAAATAAAAGTCCAAACGAAGAAGAGCATTTGAACTCAGGAGCCAAGTGGAAGAAATATGTCAATATTGGTCAGTATGTCTTTAATTCGAATTTAAAATGCTGAATTTTACAAAATGTTATGCTGTATTTTGTTTGTGAAATAATGCTTAAACTATGCGTTTTAAATGTAAAGGCACGCTTACTCTACTATAAAGCCAATTTGATATTAAGCCTATCCACATGTCAGCGAACAAGGCAGAATGTTTTTGAATATCTTCTATCGAATAATTTAAAAATTCGTAAAGAAAGCCCTAACAGTAGTTTAGAAGAAAAGCCTAGAATGCTACCACAACCCCCCCCCTCAGAAAGGGAAAAAGAAAAAAAAAAAAAAAACCAACAAAAACGAATTCTCCCCTCCACCCCCAGTAGACCGCCGCCCCCAAAGCTACCTAAAATATCAGTAGTAAATAAAAGTCCAAACGAAGAAGAGCATTTGAACTCAGGAGCCAAGTGGAAGAAATATGTCAATATTGGTCAGTATGTCTTTAATTCGAATTTAAAATGCTGAATTTTACAAAATGTTATGCTGTATTTTGTTTGTGAAATAATGCTTAAACTATGCGTTTTAAATGTAAAGGCACGCTTACTCTACTATAAAGCCAATTTGATATTAAGCCTATCCACATGTCAGCGAACAAGGCAGAATGTTTTTGAATATCTTCTATCGAATAATTTAAAAATTCGTAAAGAAAGCCCTAACAGTAGTTTAGAAGAAAAAGCCTAGAACGCCTAATGCTACCAAGAGAAAAAAAAAAGCTCTATAATTCCTGAAGCCTGCTAGGTCCCCAACTGTAGGAAAAAAAAAAAAAAAAAAAAAAAATGAAAAACTCAGGAAAAGTCCATATACAGCAAAAAAGGTATAAGTCAGTACTAGTGAAAGTCTTAAGAAAGTACCCTAATGTTGGACTTTAACTAAGTTAAAACTTAAAACAAATTCCCCCACTTTTTTTTTTTTTTTTTTTTTTTTTTTTACGTACACATGGGAAGCAGCATGATGTACGTAAAGGTATTTGAATAAACAAATGGACGACCAAACTCAATACCCAAACTACCAAAAAAGAGAGGGCAAACTATGGACATACACGTACGCAAACAATACTAAAGCTCAGATAGACTACGTCCTTATAAACAAGAAATGGAAGAATAGAGCATTGAATTGCGAGGCATACTCCTCTTTTGAGGGTGTGTCCACCGATCACCGAATAGTCACAGCGAAAATACGGTTAAGCCTACGAAAAAACGACAAACGAACAGCGACCACCAAACAATATGACTGGGCCCTATTAAACAACAAAGATGTAAGAGATAAATACGTATTAGAATTAAGAAACAGATTCGAAACACTACAAGAAAAGACGGAAAAAAATACACCAAACGACGAATACGAAAATTTCGTCAATGCACACCTTGAGGCAGCAGCAAAATACATTCCAACAAAAATTAAAACTAAATATAGAGTCCCATGGGAAACTTTAGCGGTGAGAGAAAAACGTGCACTAGTGAAAACAGCCTCCAAAAACTATCGAAAAAACCCAACAAACACAAATGCCTTAAAACTAAAAACGGCACAATATCAATTAGCAGGCATATATATAAAGGAACAGACAGAATACATTCAAAATCAGATAGATAAGATTAGAGACTCGGTAGAAGATAGACAATCTAGAATTGCCTGGCAAACAATAAACGAAGTGAGCAGAAGAAAGAACACAACCAAAGCAAAACTTAAAGCAGCAAACCAACAAGAAAGAATAAAACTGTGGAAACAGCACTTCGAAAACTTACTTGGAAACCCACCAAAAATAACGCCTGAACCAATCACCAGAATAATTAGCAAACAATTAGACATTAAACTTGGACCGTTCACACAAGAAGAACTCGACTCGGTTCTCAGAAAAATTAAAAATAGGAAAGCTGCAGGACTGGACGAAATTCCCCCGGAAGTATGGAAGACCAGACAATTCGACGACATACTGCTCCGACACTGCAACGCAGTATACAATCAAAATCCGATAGATAGATGGACGAAGGGATGCATACTCCCCTTCCCTAAAAAGGGGGACCTCGGATTAGCCAAAAACTACCGAGGCATAACACTTACATCCATAGCTGCCAAAATCTACAATGCCCTACTACGAAACCGAATAGAACCCAAAATCGACAACATACTTAGAAAAAACCAAAATGGCTTCCGAAGAAATAGATCCAAGACCTCACAAATATTAACCATCCGCAGAATCCTTGAAGGTGTACGGGCAAAGAACCTACAAGCGACATTAATATTTGTCGACTTTACCAAGGCTTTCGACTCCATTCACAGAGGAAAGATGGAACAAATCCTACTAGCGTACGGCATACCTAAAGAAACCGTAGCGGCAATAACGATTCTCTATAGAAACACTAAAGTAAAAGTACGATCACCAGATGGAGACACAGAATACTTCGACATAGTAGCAGGAGTACTACAAGGAGACACGCTGGCTCCGTATCTCTTTATCATTTGTCTAGACTACGTACTTAGAACATCGATAGACAAAATCAAAGAGAATGGCTTCGAACTGACGAAGAAAAGAAGCAGAAGATACCCCGCAACAACAATTACCGACGCCGACTACGCCGATGACATAGCGATACTGGCAAATACACCTGACCAAGCCGAAACACTTCTGCAGAGTTTGGAACGAGCAGCAGCAAGCATAGGCCTCCATGTTAATGCACACAAAACGGAATATATGTGCTATAACCAAACGGGGGACATCTCCACTCTAGAAGGAACCCCTCTTAAACTAGTAGACAAATTTACGTACCTAGGAAGCAGCGTCGAATCAACCGAAAAGGACATCGAAACGAGGTTAACGAAAGCATGGACAGCTATCAATAGGCTATCGACTATATGGAAATCAGACCTAACCGATAAAATGAAACGCAGTTTCTTCCAGGCAGCGGTCATATCGATACTGCTATATGGATGCACTACATGGACGCTAACAAAACGGCTGGAGAAGAAACTAGATGGCAATTACACAAGAATGCTGCGTGCAATCCTCAACAAGTCCTGGCAGCAACACCCCACAAGACACCAACTGTACGGCCACCTGCCCCCTATCACGAAAACTATTCAAGTTAGGCGAACCAGACATGCAGGACATTGCTGGAGAAGCAGAGATGAACTCATAAGAGATGTACTCTTATGGATCCCCACACACGGCCGCGCAAAAGCAGGACGACCAGCACGAACGTACATTCAGCAGCTATGTGAGGATACAGGTTGTTGTCCTGAAGACCTGCCTAGGGCGATGAACGATAGGGAGGAGTGGCGAGAGAGGGTCAGGGATATCCGTGCTGCCAGCACGATATGATGATGATGATGATGATGTGTGTAAAAAAAAATTATCAGAGTTCACTTTGAGACCAATACGTTTTGCTATTTGCTCCAGGCTAAAAAGCAGAGATTTGATAATACTTTCAAGGAGATATCTTCTGCTTCTCAACTTTTTTTTATATGAATCCATTTACTTTCATTAAATCTATTGTCAATCGTATAACATTATCTTGGTAGATTATGAACAGAAATAGTTCCAAAGTATCTCTTCACAATACACTAGTGATAAGGCCAATGAAGAATTTTGCCATATTTCATATTTTTGAGAAATACTGGATATATTTTATGCGTCTCGACTTTTTTTCAGTTTGAAACCATTTTTTTTCGTTAGATCTATTGGCATTTGTATTACATTATCTTGGCAGATAATGAACAGAAACAGTTCCATATAATTCTCCGTAAGACAATAGTGTCAAAAAATTATAAACCTTCAAATATTTTATATTTTAGAAAATACTGTATATACCTTCAATCAGTCAGATGAGAATTCTTCTCTATTTTTTCTTTTTTTGGATAGATCAGCGCGGGAAACGAGTAGTGAATTTCAACGCCAGATTTGGGAGAAACGACGGTTCTCAAATAGTCTAGGAAGACATTCCCCGCTACACATTAGATGTGCAAAAACTCAAAGGAAATAAAATTGAAATTCAATCGATATCTCCTCTCTCTATCTTCCTTCCATTTTTTCTTTTGCAGCTTTCACAGACAAAAAGACGTCAGAGAATTAAGATGGAGCAAGTAAAAGTTAACGGAGTCAAATATCAATAACTCACAAGTCCCGTATACGTCACAATTTTGTTGAAGGGCTGATACATATGTCGATCAGGCAAACTTGTAAGGAGAGATATGACACGAAACTAGGCTAGGATGGCAAAGGAAATATAGTAAATTTGAAAGGACAACTTCTTATTTTGCAAATAGTAAGAATGAAGTGTTTTGTTGGTCTGTTCGAGGTGCATGAATCACAAAGTTGCCAGGTACGTGTGTTTTGCTTCCGGAGCAAAAGTTGCCGATTTCTCCGAAATTTCTTGAAATGTAGGAATCTCGAGATGACAGCGTGCCGGGGTGCTGGTATTATCGTGTCTCGTGCTGATAGTAAGTTTTATAACCCTAAAAAAGGCAGTAAAATATGAGCATATAGCATAGTCCTTAAAGAACTATAAAGACTTTGGATAATCATAGGCGAACACACAGAGGAGAGAAGCCATATTCATGTGAGATGTGTGACTCTTCCTTTTCAATAAAATCAAATTTGAACAGACACATGAAAACACAGATGAGAGAAGCCATATTCTTGTTAATTTGTTGCTCTCTATTTTCACGTAAGTCACGTTTCCTTGTGCACTCGAAAAATCACACTCGATAAAAGAAAACTTCTATTAAATATGATTCTTTCTTTTTTAATCTTGTTTAATTGCCTAGTTCCCTGTACAGAGAATACAGATTGCATGTATATGAATGTATATATGAATATATATGGGAATACATATGTATATATACGTGTATATATACATGCATACATGTTTGTGTGTTTATATGTGTGTGTGTGTGTGTGTGTGCGTGTGTGTTAAATACATTTTCTCTTGTCATTAAAATTTATTTTTCGGACTTAGTATGAGAACCATCCATAAACTGAATATTTGTTTCATTCCTGAAATCCGAAGCTAAACACTACATTATATGAACATGGAAGAATAAAATTAAATCCATATATATCAAAACTAAGGATCTGTTTAAGCATTTAATTCATATATATATATATATGCCTACTAGTCAAGTGTGTAAAGTGTTTGCCAATGGTCCGGGAGACTGGGTTTCAATCCTCGGTCAAGTCATTATTAATACTCATAATAATTGTAGATGGGTTTCCTTGCTCAATACTCAGCATTATAAAGTACATATCAAGGGTAAAGATGAGCAATCCAGGGAAGAATGTACCTCGGTGTGATAGCTATTGAAAATAAAGGCTTTGGGTCACTCTTGACTATAGTCGACAAATTTACTTTTATAAAGACATGCACATAACCTTATATATATAGTCATCCACAGACAGATCTGTTTCGTTCTATCAGAACTCTTCGGTGTGACTAGACAGGCTAGATTCCCGAAGCGGGGATCGAAACCCGGTTGATTCAAACGCCAATCCAAGATTCTACCACTCAGCCACGAGGAAACTAGCGCAAACAAAGTAAATTTAAACGCTTATGTATCACAATTGTTACCGAGAACGCGATTCACATGAAGAGCCTTGCATTACGCTAGTGGCAAACCATTTACTTCCCTCGTTAGAGAGCTCAACCCTACAGAAATATATATATATATGTGTATACATGGACGTATAAATACCAATATTTATATTTACGTATACATACACACATATACATATTTTTTCTTCTTGAAGATCCATTAGGTGAAACCTAGGTAATTTTGTCTGACTCTGTAAGATTTATTACTTTATATACATATACATATATAAGAGAGAGAGAGAGAGAGAGAGAGAGAGACGGGGAGAATTCACCTGCAATTTTCTAGTATATATATATATATATATATAATATGCGCGAGTGTGTGTGTGTGTGTATGTGAGAAGCTAAATAGATACGGAAGAATCTATCTATATATCCATCTATCTGAGTCCATTCCAAGCATTTTACTCGGAATCACTTAAAAGATGTAGCCACGGCATATATTTCCCTGCGTCAGGCTTTCGTAGCCTTTTATATATATATATATATATATATATATATATATATATATATATATATATATATATCTTTTGTAATCTCCTATTCTAGCTATCTATTTAACTTTCTCAATCTTTTCATATCTATGCATCTATTAATTTTATATACATATGTCTTATATACATATCTTATTTCAATACTACATCAGAAGTCTTTATAGTTCTTTAAGGACAACTTCTAGTCCTCTTACTGCTCTTTTCAGGGTAGTAAGACATACCATCAGCATGGGACACGATGATTTCTGCAACCCCGGCTCTCCGAATCCACTAGAATGGGACCAGCGCCGATTCCTGCATTTCAATACATCAAGTTCTTAGGAGAAATCAGCAACGTTTATTTCGGAGTCAAAACAAGACGCACCTAGCAACTCGAATTAAACATATACTGTGGGGGATGGAAAAGTTAATTGATCTTTAAAAGAAATCCCCAATAATATACAAAATAATAATAAAATCAAGAAAGGCTTAATTGAAAATAGATTTAAATGATTCGTAGAATATTATACGACAAATAGATAAGAAAAGAAAGATAATTTATCGAAAAAAAATCTTGTTAAAATATAATTCCGATTATTTGAGAGTCAGAGGATGCAAAAATTAGCATATTTTTTAAATATTTAAAGTGGTATGTATCTAAACATTTATTTTCCCTTCGGCAAATCACATACAGGACCCGAAACCCTTTTCATGAGTTGTGACTGTCTGTCTGTCTCTCTGCCTCTCTCTCTCATTCTCTCTTTCTCACACACACACATACTCACAGTTATTATTCGTGATGGTTGACAAGGATTCAAATCATAATTTTCCGGCCTTTTCTTCGAGTTGCAGCACGAACAGTTTTCTTTTTAAAGTATGGGCGATGAAAGGTGTAACCATATGGGTTTCTTATGCTAATATGTTCCTTGAAAGTGTATCTCTTAATCTCTTAAGCCTTTCTCTTGAGGCCACTGTTGAAAAAATATCGTCCAATAAAAAAAAAACACTAAAAAAACACTGAATGTCTACTAATTTTATTTTGTCTCAATAAAAAATGGTACTTGATGCCTTTTTGCTTAATACCCAGCTTTATAAGATACATACTAAGGATGAAGTGCAGCAATACAGGAAAATGAGTTACACATTGGTGTAGTAGCTATTAAAAAGGAAGCCTTTGGATGACCCTTGACGACAGTCGATAACTAAACTTTTTTACTTTTATACAGACATATATATATATATATATATATATATATAGGCACCTATAAATATCAACATGTATATGTACATATATATACACTCATATCCATCCACACACACACACCCACATATATATATATATATATATATATATATATATATATATATATATTCCTCTTGAAGATTCATTCGGTGAACCCAAGGTAGTTTGATCTTACTCAGTAGGCTTTAATACAATATATATATATATATATATATATATATATATATATTGAAAAAGCAACATATATATTTATATATATACACACAAACACAGTGAAAAATCTCAAGGAAGCTTAACAATAGTAAAAACGAAGAATCCCATCTTTTTCTTCAAGGCATATCTCAGCATCATTTTCTAATGCTCTATGCCACGTCTTAGTCCAATCAGTCAACTATGAAGTGGTTTTAGGATTGCAATATACCATCAACATTTTTTAAAAAATTGTCTCATAATATATGCGGAGTAGCCCATAAATTCTTTACGTACTACGGTCTTGTATGAGTGGTTACGTATTTTAAAAATAAATTATTTGAATCTGATTTTTAATTGATAGTATCTCCCCTTTGGCATCACTCCTTTTTATGTTACACCACTGCCTACCATCACTCCTTTTTATATGTCGGCCTTCCACACTAGTTACAGGTTGTTTTGTTGGATACTCATGATGAGTATATACTCTTTGTGAATTTCCTTTCCCAATTTGTTTATCGCCCAATTGTTTTGGCCTTTAAATAGCTGGTTTAATTTTACATCTCTCTTTTCTCTCTTTTCATTGTCTTGAGTCCAGTTGTTCTGTCTTTGATGACTCTCATATTTGACCCACTGTCATACTTGAAGTGGTTGGAGTCATTACTCTCTCAGATTTTTGTCAACTGAAATTGATCCTTGTGGCTTATTTCCCTTTACGTAAAAAACGACCGAAAAACTTATCCCTGTGTTCCTTGACCTCTACTGACCGGTAAACCAGAGTAAAATGTCCAGTTTTGGATCAGTTGCACTTGACAATTTTATTTGGACATTCTTTCTTGCATTTGCATTTATTTCCTCTTGAAATTGCTTTCTGTTTTTTGTCATTAGCTTTTTTTTTTTTTTCAGTTTTGTTTGTTGATGGCAATTTTCTTTGCATTCTCGTGTTCGTTGGCCTTTTCAATGAGACTTCATCCTTTTAAACGGAGAGGAAGAGTGTAAAATTAAGACGTTAAAAAAGAGAATTAAATCTTCTTAACGGTCACTTCAATGATTTATATATCTGACTCTGTCTTTGAAGCTGAAAAGTGTGTTGGGATGTCTTTTTTGTTTTCTTGCAAATTAATTTTTTCGCTTCGTTACTTTAATACTGACCTTACAAAATGGCAGGGTTTGTTAAATCCACACAGCCCTTTACTCTTTAAATTGTAAATGCTGAAAGAAAGTAAAATAGCTATTTTTATTTTGTTTATTCAAATAATGGTTCAAATATTAATATTTCCTTTGTTTAAAATTAAATTTATACATTACTATTAATTATATACATTTTTTATTTCTCATGAAAAGTAAAAGAATAAAAAATATCAGATTTTATTGTGTTTCTTTGTAACTAAAATAATACTGTTCCCAAGATATAATATGTAATTTGAATGATAAAAGAATGTGTAATGTCAAATTTCCTAATGTTTGTTTAAAATGTTATCTAAATATCTATTCTAATTTTATTGCTTTTTTTCAAATATTCCTATTACCAAGAGAGAATAAGTATTTATCGAAAATGTGGAATGTACACTTGTTTTATTGTATCTATCAAATTTGTATCGTTGCAGCAGTAAAATTGATCTGAGTATAATCGAAGAACCCCATCATTCTGGAAATGATTTGTTTTATACTGTGTGATTTCTCAAAAGATATGGATTCTCTCCTGTGTGTGTTCGCATATGTTTCACCAAAATTGATTTAGTAAAAAAAGCCGAACCACACTTTTCACAAGAATATGGCTTCTCTCCAGTGTGTGTTTGCATATGTTTCTTTAAAGTTGATTTTTGAGCAAAGGAAGAGCCACAAATTTCACAAGAATATGGCTTCTCACCTGTATGTCTTCGCATATGAGTCAGCAAATGTGATTTACATAAAAATGCTGAGCAACACTCTTCACAAGAAAATGGCTTTTCTCCTGCGTGTTTTTGCATATGATACACCAAATTTGATTTGAAATAAAAAGCCGAGTCACAGTCTTCACAAGAATATGGCTTCTTTCCAGTGTGTATTCGCATATGTTTGTTTAAAGTTGATTTTTCAGTAAAGGAAGTGCCACATATTTCACAGGAATATGGCTTCTCTCCAGTGTGTGTTCGCATATGATTAACCAAATATGATTTTTGAGCAAAGAAAGAGCCACAAATTTCACAAGAATATGGCTTCTCTCCTGTGTGTGTTCGCCTATGTTTGTTTAAAGTTGATTTTTCAGAAAAGGAAGTGCCACATATTTCACAGGAATATGGCTTCTCTCCAGTGTGTGTTCGCATATGATTAACCAAATATGATTTTTGAGCAAAGAAAGAGCCACAAATTTTACAAGAATATGGCTTCTCTCCTGTGTGTGTTCGGATGTGATTCACCAAAAGTGATTTACGAGAAAAAGCCGAGGTACAGACTTCACAAGAATATGGCTTTTCTCCTGTGTGTGTTAGTTTATGTCTCTTTAAAATTGATTTTCGCGAAAAAGAAGAGCCACATATTTCACAACTATGTGGTTTCTCTCCTGTGTGTGTACGCTTATGCCTCGTCAAATTTGATTTGTTCGAAAAGGACGAGTCACAAACATCGCAAGAAAAAGGTTTCTCTCCCGTGTGCGTTCGCATATGCTCATTCTGTCTTGATTTTCGCGAAAAGGAAGAGCCACACAATTTAGAAGAATGTGACTTACCGCCAGTGTCGGTTGACATATTTTGAGTAGAATTTTATATCAGGAAAGAAGAGTGATTTTACAAAATTGATTTGTCCTTCGTATGTATCAGTAGATATCTGTAATTAATAAAACAAATTAAAATAATCATTAAAAATTCTGAATACTAGCAAAGACAACATTTGAGGCACACACTTTACACGAATGTAGCTTATCGCCAGTGAAGGTTGACATATTTTGAACAGAAGAGTGATTTTAGAAAATTGATTTGTCCTTCGTCGATATCAGTAGATACCTGTAATTAATAAAACAAATTAAAATGATCATTGAAAACATTGAATACAAAGACAACATTTGATATAAAATATTACATTTACGAATTGGAAATAAAAACGAGTAATAAAGTTGATATATTATCAAATATTTCAATATCTTAACATATATAGAATTCTATATTTCCAATTTTAAAAGAAAGATGTGTAATAAAGACTTGCAGTTTATATAATATTGTGTGGATTGGGTTGTCAGTTCTCACTAAACGGGAATGTTAAAGGAAGTATTACATTCTTGTTCTTAATAACTTGAATGAGTTTTTGGTTTTTCATTATCCACGTTGGTTTTGATATTATTTTTTCCCGATTGATCAATGAGTGATTCTGTTTTTTGTTTGAATGGTTGTGGCAACTTGAGAGATAAATATTTAGTCTGTCTTTGATGGTTTTTTGTGGACAGAGCTGAGATCAATGTTACGGTTATTTTGTAGAAGATTTCATTTTTTAGAGGTTGGTTTTGCTTGAGCGGGAAAATATAGCCAATTATTTGGTTCTAAATCGATTAGTTTCTCAATGAGAGTTCTGTAAGTGCTTGTTTTTTTTTTTATTCTGATACGATATGATATGATATTAAATAATCTGATTGTGAGCTTTGGGGAAAATGTTATACACCTGCTAAATTGAATAGTTAAAAATAGAACTGATATTTAATTGAATAGTTAGTGATACAGAGAATTGAATTGTTCGATAAAGAATTGTTTGATAATTTAACTATGTGTTAACAAAAGATTGATGCTTAATTGAATTATTAGTGACAAATCATATATGTCTAATATATATGTATATACCGGATTTGGCATTAAATAACCTAGAATAGTTGATATGCCATAAAACCAAACAAAACATCAGAAAAATTAACAAAGATATGTATCCTTACCTTTTTCAAAAATCTGTCCTCGGAATCACTATGAACTATAGAAGCATAACCCTCACTATTATAGCTACTTAGGTTTATATTGCTGTGCTTCTCAACCGTATCAAAACGTTAACAAATTATTCTGAGAAAAAAGGTAGACGGAAACTAGAGAACCTGCAGTTTTACAGCCACTTACCTCTCATCTCACAAACCATCTAAGTAAATCGGATAACAGATGCAGACAAAGATGTAAGAAAAAAGATAAACTCAGAAGCGAATTTCTTGTATGGAACATTCACATGGACTTAGCAGTGTTGGCTGAACAGCAAGAACTTACTGACGTCAGCTTCCTGCAGATAGTGGATCTTGTTGGGATGAACTGCTGGGAACGATTGATGATAGGGACTGATGAAGAGATAGAATCAAGGAACTCTGTACTTTTAATGCGATTTAATGATGACGATGATCTTTTTTCCATAAAATCAAGAGAAGAATATTATGGGCACAATCATATTAGGTGATTAGGTTTGACATGAACAGCCGATTGAGCATATCGGACATCACCGACCACCCGTCTAGCCCAGTAAGGACCGGAGTTGGGTGTTGCTCGTCACTTCATCACTTGATTTCTGTGTCAAGGACTACTCAACCTCAGAACCACAACCTCAAGCATTAGGGGTTGCCATGTTCGGCTGACAGGGGGCCATGATGAGGGTTTTTTCCTCTCTGCAGACGTGTAGTCACCGTATTCTACCACTCCAGTCGACAAGGCGAATCCCTTCCTCAACTATTACAAGTCTCCACACATGGTCAACAGGTGGCTCTGTTGAAGGAGTTTTACCCCGCTATAGAGGTGCAGTAACAATACTCCACCACCCCAGCCGACAAAACGAATTATCTTATGTATTCTTTTAGTAAAATGCGAGTTCGATGGCTTCACGTCTGTGGTGGAATTGGTCGGGACGGCGGAGCTGACTTGTTGCATATGTATAGAAAAGGCAGATGTTGGGCTGATGAAGGCTGCACAGAACCATAACTTTTGCGATGGACCATTGCGTAGCGTAAGAACGCGTTACAACCTGGACATTAATGGCAGGTGAGACAGTGGATGTCTTCTTTGTGGCACTAAAGAGGCTGACAGTTCAGTTTGGAGGATTACTTAAATGGACTTTTCTATTTGTTTTCCTTGACAGGACTCCTGGCTCGGCTGGAGAAGCATCTCAGGGCGTCCACGAGCATCGATTAAACGCCGATTGAGCAGTTACAAGAGCGTGCCCAGGCCATTGTCAGGGATGAAGCAGAACTGGGGGAGCCGCGCGGAGTGGCAATACAAATCTCTCCAGGCTGGACCCACAAACCAAAGGGAATTGCTTCCGTTATGGACGGATTGGTCACATCGCTAAGGATTGCAAAAACAAAAGAAGCTGTCAAGGCACTGGGTGTTGTCCTCATCACACGAGCTAGAACTATGTAATTCCTGGTAGAGTTCGTTCGACGCCTGAGAAATTGGACTATAAACTGACGAATAATGAGCCGCAAAACAAGTTACGGAATAGCGTCAAAGAGTACAGCGTAGCGACGAACGTTAGGATCGCAAACGAACTGGAGCTAGACACTTGGATCAAAGATGGCTGGTTGATCCCGTACCCCGACCAAAAGCTTGGACTTCCCAGAGGTCTGGTCCCTGTAATGACAATTAACAACTGAAGGAGTCGAAGGTACGAACAGTCATGGATAACCGTGAGCTCAAGCAATACACTGAGGCTGACACGGCCGATGCCGATTTATGTGCGAGCAAATTGCAGGAATGACCCCAGAAAAAATCAAATGCAATATAGCTGGATCTAATGTTTGTTTATTTTATTTTGGGTTTTATGATATATCAACCTTTGTAGGTTATTTAATGACAAACCCATTTTTATACAAATAAACAGTTCTATTTCAAACAATTCAGTTTAGCCTAAGTACACAGATGCAGATAGGTTTTTATCAGATCAGCCTTTATGGCCGTTTCAGATGGTGGTGTTTCGTAGCAAAAAGTGCTGACTTGACTGGGTTTCGGCTTGAGTGTCGAGTCGCAAATCTTGAAAACCGTCATTAGTGCTGTGTTGTCACAAGAAGAGACGGTAAAAACGGTGACGACGGTGTACGTCGATGTCAATCCAGTGTCGCAAATCCAAGCGAAATTGGCAGTTTGAACTGGGTTGCAAGGATCCAGAGAGTTTTGAAGACAGAGCACGTGTACTGGTCCTGGACGTCAGGGGAGAGGAAAACACCCTCCGATGGAGACGGGGAAGTGTGGTTCCGGGCATTCCGGAATTTCTCACAAGGAGGATTTTTTCCTATACGCAAAACTTGCGGCCACTTGCCAGTGTGTGGTTGGATTCGTGCCACAATGGGTGTAATAAAACGCAGGGCGAATGCGGTAACCTCAGGATGGGGCGATCACTGATACTCTGCTCACACGAATGATTGCAGAAAGTGTTGAAAGAGTGACACACGTGGACCTCGCTAAACGAGAGTGGTGTGTCAATAGGGAAGAAATGAACATATCGGATTCTTGTTGGAGAAGGACGGGGTCGTGTTGGAAGATGCATGTTGGTTGCAGTCCGCGAACAATGCACGGTACATCAATCTTGCCAAGTTGAACGCTGTAGTGAATGGTGTCAAACTAGCACTACAGTGGCAGGAAAGAAGTTGCACCTGCGCACCGAGACTTTTTGTGTCACCCACTGGGTGTCCGACTGGGTCTGCGGTACAATGCCTTTTTTACCTTCTGGGTCCTTATCTTGGGCACAGTAGCAAATGTGGTACTATGCTGGTCACAGCAACAAACGTAATACTACAACGTGCTTAATATAATTGCACGGTAACAAATGTAGTACCATCACTTGGCCGTGGGTTTTCAGGGTCGAATCCTATTCATGGCTACGCCGTGGGTTTTTATTGTGGAATTCTGCGTCTGGCTGTGTCGCAGATTTTGAGGGTCGAATCCTGGTAACAGTGACAAATGCATTTTCGAATAGTTCTTTTATCAGTACTGTATGTGCCCACACTGTGTTTGAAAGATCCATTGACAAACAAAGACACAATCCATCCGGAACTTCTTCTGACGGTTGGGGAGTTCCGTTGGAACAAAACAACCTGGCTGCTGGCAACTCAAAAACAAGAAGAATTCTCCATCAACAATTAACAATTATTTATTGTTCAATGTTCAGACTGCAAACAGTAGGACGAGAGAGAGAGAGAGAGAGAGAGAGAGAAAGAGAGAGAATCTGTAAGAGTCTATGGATAGATAAAAAGAGACACGCCTCCCAGCTCGATAGAGCTTTATGAATGCAAAATTCTAACTGATTACTTTTTCCAAATTCGCTAATTTTTATATATTTAAAATCAGGATATCGGCGGGGGTGATGCGATCCGGCTAAATTATTGGATCATCTTTCACGCGTCCAAAATTCACTGTTTTTATTTCTCCAATCAAACCTGTCACAGATAAGATATGAATCCATTTTGTTTACATTTTGGCCTTCGTGTGTTGAACGTTATGTGCTCTCTTAAACTTTCCAATTTGACTTATTTTTCCACTCAAAGATTTTAGCTAACTTAACAGCTAACTGAAAAACTCGTGGCCTAATCAAACCAGGAAATAAAATAATTAACCATCACAGATACAGTGCCACAGTTGACTGGAAATGCAAGAATACGCACCAAGCTAGCAAGCGAGATGCTGATAAGGCGAAGGCTGGGAACATTAAAGAGTCTCGTCTCAGAGTATAATCTGACAGTCAGCGTAAAACTGGTCACGTCGTCCAGCAACCTTTCCGACCCGGTGACATGAGTGCTCCACAAATGGTTGGTTGCCGTGAAGCTGGGTGCAAAAAGGACGACTGGAAGCAAGTGATGCGTGGCAAAGGGTTGGAATGGATGTCATCCATTATGGTGGCAAACACGTTCTTATCCTCATCGACTGTGGACACACCCGTTATGCAATTTGGTGACCATTGGCACAGAAAGATCTGGTAAGCGTTCATCGACAGCTATCGTTCGTCTTTCACGAACGAAGAACACCGGAGGAGATTTTGGCCAACAACGACACCGCCTTTTGCAACCAGCAAGTAAGCCAATGTCTGCACGAATTGAGGTCCGACGATGGCTGCAATGCGCGTATGTACCATTAGATAACAGTATCACAGAAATTAGTCATCGTAGCATCAAGAGGATCGCTGCTAGGAAGCTGTGCATCACTCTTTCTACACGAACTGGATTTGAGCAAAGGCAATTGACACAGACGTTTGCGGGTCATATGATGTGTGGGATCCCGTCTGGATGAAACCCTTAGATAATCGATGTACCATCAGCTTCAAGCTTGGGCTAGTGAATCATGTGGTCAGTCAACAATTTGTCCTGGTCGATGGAATCCCACGTCGCCTATCTGATCTCCACCCTGCTTTGGAGATGGGACATTCAGCGACCGCTAAAAGTAATGAGTCGTCTGGCGACGAGCTATCAATAGATTGCGGCAGTGGTACTCCCGAAAATATAACCGCTTGCTAGTCGGACGATTAAGAGGTGGACACTGTGATGCAGGCCCTGCTTTTAACGATTACGTGGACCAAAAGGCCACTCCTGCCCAGCATTATGTTCGATCGAGAGGTCAGGGTGGGAGTGTAGCAGCCATCATGCTAACCCGCGATGAAAAAAGATAAGGGTCGAACCGTGCATCGTCAGTCAGAGAGAGACTCGGGAGAGAACCAGAAACAGATACGGTAGAAGAAGGGAGAATGAGTTGGGCCTTTTGATTGATCCTTTCATAATGTTGCTAAGTTCCTGGATGGGTGGGCTTTCCACTCGATAAGTGGAAAAAACAGATCTTGATTTTATTTATTTGATTCTTTCTTTTTTATATTTTAACTAAGTAATGCCACAAAAATCCCCCCCCAAATAATATAACTAATTATATAACACTATCTTTCTAAATTACAGTAAATATCACTTAAAAAATAATTGTAGAACAAGTGCTAATTATGAATTTAATTTCGTTATTATGTAAAAATTACCAATATTTTCTAACCGAAACTTCTTATAATTATGTCAAAAGCTTCGTCAATTAAACCTATTAACGTTTCAATTTATCAAAATCATATCCTTCCCGCAGAAGTTAATGGGAGTCGATTCTTTTTAGTTCATTGAACAATAAAAGTAATCTCGTTAATTAAAGACCAAGACTTCTTCATTGGCTTTGGAGTGGGGGGGGTGGAGAAAACTATAGCGAAATTTCAGGGAGGATTGATGGAATTTTTTCCATTTGCTTTTCGCATGGATGGAAGACAAATATTGATAATTATTCATCTAGTTCTTATTCTATAATATTTCAAGTTTTACCAAAAAAGAAAACAAAAAATCTCTGGCTGAAATTTTCTCATGGAGTGGCTACTTGGTCACATATGTCTCAATTGACAAAACTTTAAAACTGTAAAGAGTTTAAAAACGATGAGGGGAGGAGATTTTCTGAAGTGCTACGAAGTAATTGCACCCCGTGTCTTTTCAGCTAGTAAAGTAAATTTAGACAGGATGAGTTATTTTATATGAGGACATTCAAATTTGTTTCGGTCGATAAAAATGACAACAAATTTAATAACTTGTTTGCTCTTTTCAGAGACGATAAACATAAACAATGAAAGATCAGTAAAAGATTTTACAACGGAACAACGAAAATTGACAGCGATAATATAGAATTAGTTATACACAATATTTAACACGAAATATACATTATTGAATAGTTAATAAAATTTACTTACAAGTACGTAATATACGACAACTGAGGTTCAATGTAGAATAGGTTGTCCGGCAAAAATATGGTTTCAAGCGGGGTTGTCAGATTAAGCCAGCTGTATTGTTTTCGTATTTATTGACTTCTTTTTATAATGGAATACAAAAATTAAAAAGTGAGAAATTTTTTCTTCATGAATTTAATTTAGAATATCGAGTTTAACGATTAACTTGTTATTTAGATTAAAATTAAAAATAGTTTGATTTTTATTATAATTAATGTTTCCTTTCTCCGTTAGACAATTGAGATATAACTTCTCTAGAAATGTATGAGTAATTTTGTGGTAAAAGAGAAAGAAAACACCTATCTCAAAAAACAGTTAGGGACCTGTGAGTTATTAGCTGATGTAAGAATCAATTAGAAGATACTTATCACTTTAAGTAAAGCTCGAAAGATCTACGAATGATTTTGAATTATATTTTCTGTGACCAGAAAAACCAGTTTATAGTTGGGAAATTGTCCTTCTAATTCATATCGTTTGTACTGGTCTTGGCTGGAAATATGTTGAAAGATGTCATCGATATTCAATAATTTTTCTTCCAGTCCATTTAGAATTCTTAACATCGTGAGATGGAAGATTTTCGGTGGGGAACTAATTCCAAATGGAAAATGGTTAAAAAATATACTGACCGAACGGTGTCACTTCGTGACAAGTCTATATTCTTTATCCAGCAGGATTTGTCCAAATCCTTGTTTTTCATAAATATTTTGCTGTCTTTACATTTGGCCAACTTTTCATCAACTTTTTTCATCGGCCGGATCTCTCCCAAAATTGCTTAGTTGAATAGATCATCGCAGATCCTTACATCTCCAGTTTTGGGTTAAAATAAAAACAAATTGAATATAGGCTTCTGAAATAAATTATTGAATATAATCTGCTAACCATGACTCGTTAAAAGAAAAATAAACAAAAGTAAATTGGATATAACTTCCTTACCGTCACCCCAGGCAAAAAGGAAAACAAAAACAAAACTGAATGTAACCCTAATGACACCCACAAACTTACGTTCCTATATACTGTTACACGACTGTGTGTTTTTCTTTTCGGGGCGTTGTAGGAGACAGCACACCAATTGACAACATCCACCTACGTTTATTCCACATTTTCTTCCAATACGATAAACACATCACGATTAGGCATGACAGATGCACAGATATCATCGCCATCGATTATATCAATAAAAAAAAATAATAATCCTGTCCCAACACGAACCTAACACCATACACTACCAGGACAGGTGCAATAGCTACTCCAGCTAAATAGATCCAAACAGGTCACCTTAATTGATACGATCAATTATAAAAGTGGAGGGCCTTACCGTAGCCCACCGGCTACTGACGTTGGATATCATTGTTTAACAAACAAAAAGATACGAATTGGTCACTTCCCTAAGCTATTTAAAAGTGTGAGTTAATTAATACGATCAATTATCGAAGAGTAGGGCCTTATTGTAGTTCACTGGCTACTGATATTGGACATCCTTGTTTAAAAAACGGAAATATCCGAGCAAGTAACTTCCCTTAGAGATCGTATTATCTGAGTTTCTCACCTTTTCTCTGCTTTCGTGAGTCTTGTCTAGAGTCATCCAAAGGCAAAAATTATCTTACTTTCTCCTTGCTTCTCTAATTTCACTAGTCTGCTATAAGGCTATCTCAAGGAATCGACTCATCTTAATTTCATCGGAAGTATTCATAATCCTTTAGAGACTACCTCTAGTCCTTTTACCGACAGTCCTTTCCAGGGTAGTAAGACCTATCAGCACCCCGAGACACGATGATTCCTCTGCCTTGGTACGCAGACGTCTCGAGATTAGCAGCAGCGCTGATTCCGGCGTTTCAACATATCAACTTCTTCAGAAAAATCAGCAACCTTTTCTCTGAATGTAAAACAGTCACTCCTGCAAGACTAACCCTAGCCTTTCAAGCTACAACCTTGCTCCATCACCAGGCTATCAAACAACATTCGTTTGTACGATTAACCAAATAAAAAGTTGGCATTTCAAATTTATTCTCTTGTCGTTGTCATCGTTGCCTAGTTTTGTATCATATCACTTTCCCTTTACAAAAGATTGCGTGATCGACATATTTATCGGCCCTGCTACAAAATTATGACATGCAAAAATAAGTGTAAATTTATGACGTGTAACAGGAGTATGAAACCATGATACAGCCCTTACTCGTTTGAGCTAGGAAGAAGAAAATAAATAATTATTTCCCCTACAGAATAGTCATATCAGTCGGGTGTCTGAAGAGTATAACACGATACTCCAATAAAACTCAGTCTCTACCTCTTTTATTTCTCTTCTTTGAACAGGTGGGACGGGTCTTGGTCTTTACCAAGGAAATTTAAAGCCACATGGCCATTTTATATTCCCTCTTTAGGAAAGCTTTTTATTCATATTTTGTACCCCTTCTATATACTGCTTTTTCATAGAACAATATGGGTATATTTATAGCTGTTGGGAAATGTTTGTGTATTCTTCCATCTTAATCCAACAGATATGTATATTGTTTTAAGTGTTCTTGTTTATAAGAATGTATTTATCATATTTTTCTTCTGTTGTGTTCGGTATTGTGTCAGTATATGTGTTTTCATAATCCATTTTGACATAACTTCTCATTCCTAAACCATTTTAATATGCCACAGGGTGACAATTATTCATTGTCACTCTTAAAAAGGGGGCTTGTCTATTAGACATCGGATGATCACATATGCAGCCGAGAAATCCTTCCTCGTTCTAATTTTGTCTCTGTTCTTTGAACAGTAGAGACGTTCTTTTTTTTTGTCGTTTTTCTTTAAATTGTAGAGACATGTCTCTTGCCTGGTCATATTACATTAATCATTTATTGTTCTGCACTCAATCAATAAAACCTTTTTACTGTTTTTCTACTTATTTTAGGCACATCATGTATAGAGTAAATCTTTCTAAATATGTAAATGAACTCATCTTTATTTCCGTTTACTCACTGTTAGTTGATCATTGAATATACTAAGGCTAATATTATTTTTTGAGGGGAGTGGGGAATCGACTGAATATTCTCCCTCGCTCCAACTTAACCGAGTAGTCCAATCACCAAAATGCACGGATATCACGCTATGGAATCCATAACTACGTACAAATTTACTTATTTACTACTTATTTACAAAAATAAATCCCCAATAAGATGTGAAATATTAAAATGGAAACAATCTTTAATTAAAAATACAGTCAAATGATTCTTAGAATATTATTCGACGAATAGACAAGAAAAGAAAGATATTCGATCAAATAAATCATGTATATAAAAATATCTTCCTTCGGCAAATCAAGTACAGGGTTCGAATCTCTTTTCAAAGGAGATTTCTCGGCCTCTCTCTCTCTGTTTCTATGTCTCCGTCTCTCTGTCTCTGTCTTTCTGCGACTATTCGTGATAGTCGTGTAGGATAGAAATTATATTTTGATCTTGAATATTTTTCAGACAATAGTGTTGACAATAAATAAAATATTTTGTTCTTTTTCTAGTCGGTAAGTTTAAGCAATGAATGTTTGATAAAAATTGCCATGAATATTTTCTTTTTAAAGTATGGATGATCAAACGCGTTATCATTCATGGTTTTATAGTAATATATTCCCTTCAAAACATAAGTCTCTCTTTAGCCTTTGTCTTTATTTCTCGTGCAGGCCTCCGTAAAAAGTATCGTCCAATAAGAACGCAGTCTAAAAAGTCTATGAAGCATAAAATACATATATCTAATAAGTCAAATTCGTCTGAGGTGGTGTTCTCGTAGTGTAATGGTTAAATCAATGATCTGTAGATTCGTAGTAAGCGAGTTCGAGTTTCGATTTCGCTTTTATGTCCACTTTCGGACAAATACCTTTGGGAAAGTTATAAACCTCCTTTTCCTCCCAGCTATGGGTTAAATTGTTCCACTACTGTTCTTTTAAAAGGATGGCCTTTGCATTAAATAACCTACAGTGGTTGATCTGCCATTAAATAAACAAACCAAAATGATCATTTTTTATGTTAATTTTAAACTATTAACAAAAACGTTTAACCCGATTTTTTTTCCTTTGTTAACCACATCACTAAATGATTAAACTACAAAAATTAGTATGGTCAAAAAATGTTGGGAAGAACAAAATTGTCAATCAATTCAACATTTTTGAAATTTCAAGGGACTTATATGATTAAAATGGATTAATTAGCCATTTCTTGTGGATGTGAGTTTGTTTGGATGTCAAAACGTTCCTCTGTTAGATTTTGGGTAGTCTCATGAAGAAAGGAAAGGTTGATTAAAAATAAAAATAAAAACAGAAATCAAACAATTTTTCATTTTTAATTCAAACAACAACATCATTCTTAAAGAAGATATTCTAAATTACATTCTAAAAGGAAAAACGTCTCGCTTCTTAATTTTGGTAATTTGAATAAAAAGATTTTTCTATCAAGAATTCAATAAATACGAAAACAATACTGCTGGCTTCAACCGTCGAACCTGCTTGAAAGCTACACTTTGGTCGAGACAACTGATTCTTCATTGAACCTCAATTCACCTATATTAGCCACTTTTACGTAAGTAGATTTTCTCAAATATTTGATAATGTAAAATGTTGAATATGGAGTATAACTAATTATCTGTAATCATTGTTCATTTCAGCTGTTCTTTTGGTGAATTTTTTTTTGGGAACTTTCATTGTTTATATTTATCGACTATGAAAACAAAAAGCCAACTATTTTATTTATTGTCAACTAAAACAAATTGTCTAAAACAAATCTACTTTTACAGATAAGTGCCACCCATGTATGTTTACTTGAGAATAATATAGAAATTAAAGGTTTACTATAAAGATAAGGTTCTTTTTCAGTGATTTTCTTTATGCATTTTAAAATTACATATTTTACTTGCTAAGAAAAGTGTGGGGGGAATTTTTTCTTCTCGTCCACAATCTCCTACATACAACGTCCTCAGACGCCTAAAATATGCAGTTTCGTCATTTCATACTTATAAAACTTCGTACCTTCCTAATTAGAATGTTTTAACTAGAAACTGCTTTTCTTTTCGTGACAAATGCAACATGCTAAATAAGAACTAAATAAGTAAATATCGACATTTGTCTTTCAACTAAGCGAAAAGAACAAAAAAAAACATAAATTCTCCAACCACAAAGACATCACACTTTCGTTGTCTGACCTTGCTAACCATGAAGACAATATTGGTCGATAGTCTGCGAAATTTTTTGTATGACTAACGAAGTGCAAAAAACTGGCCACTGAAAACTTCCACCAGAAAGAGGAGGGGCATTTTTATCTATGATAAAAACTACATATGGTCTCATCGGCTGTAATCGCTATGAAATCTTGTATGGTGCAGTAAATTATTGAATTATTCTTTTACTTGGTGGTACAAGCACCAAATTTGGTGTACTTGTTCTCCAGAAGCTGTTCTCTCAGAAAAGTACGGTACACACGTTAAAACTAAAATAGCCGCCATTGTTCAAAATAAAATCAATCTTGGGCATCTGCTTATAATCAGATGACGGACTCATATAAAAATTGATCAATGTTCAATCTCATTTATCACTATTTGTTATAACTGTAATCTTTTTTATCTTGATTCATATTATAGATACCAATTATTAAATTATTTATTTATCGTTAACAAAATGTTATGTTCCTGAAATATTAGATTAAACATGATCAACATCTTCTTGTCATGCCATCAGCACAGATATCCCTTACCCTCTCTCGCTACCACTCCCTATCGTCCATCGCTTCCGGTAGGTCATCAGGGCTACACCCCGTATCCTCACAGACCTGCTGTATGTAAGTTCGAGCTGGTCACCCTGCTTTGCTCGGCTATGTGAAGGGGTCCATAGGAGAAAATCAGTTATAAGCTCGTCCCTACTTCACCAGCAGTGTCCTGCATATCGGGTTCGCCTAACTTTCATAGTTTTCGTGATTGGTGGTAGGTGGCCGTATAAATACTGATTTGTGGGGTGTCGCCTCCTGGACTTGTTCAGTAATGCTTGCAGCATTCTTGTGCAGTTGTCGTCAAGATTTCTCTCCATTCGTCTTGTTAGCGTCCTTGTAGTGCATCCATATAGCAGTATCGACACGACCACTGCTTGGAAGAAACTGCGCTTCATTTTATTGGTCAGCTCTGACTTCCATATGATCGATTTTCTATTGATAGCTGTCTATTCCTTGCCTAGTTGCGTGTGGATGTCCGTCTCGCTTAATGAGACACTGATTCCTAGGTAGGTGAACTTGTCAACTAGTTTCAGAGCTACCGTTTAGTGTGGAAATATCACCTGTTTGATTAAAGCACATATATTTCGTTTAGTGTGCATTGACATGAGGCTGAAGCCTGCAGCACCTTATTCTAGACTATGCGCTTGGGTTTCGGCTTGGGCGGGTGCATTTACCAGAATAGCTATGTCATCGGCTTAGTCAGCGTCAGTAATTGTTTTTCCTGGGTACCTTCTGCTGCTTTTCTTTGTCAGCTTGAAACCGTTTTCTTTGGTTTTATCAATCGATGTTCTAAGCACGTAGTCTAGACAGATGATGAATAGGTATAGGGCTAGTGTGTCTCCTTGCAGTGCTCCTGCTACAATGTCTACTTTGTATGTGTCTCCATCCGGAGAATGCACTTTCGCTTCCGTGTTTCTGTAGAGAATCATGATGCCTGCGACGGTTTCTTTTGGTTGGCCGTATGTGAGTCGATTCTTTCAACGATTCTATGGATAGTCAATATTTGTGATGTCATGGATCTATTTCCCCGAAGGCCATTTTATTTCTTCCTAAGAATGTTGTCAATTTGGGGTTGTATGCGGTTGCGTAGTAGAACATTGTATATTTTGGCTGCTATGGATGTAAGTGTTATACCTCGGTAGTTCTTTGCTAATCCGAAGTCGTTTTTTTTGGGGGGGGGAGGAAAGGATGATTCATCCCTTTATCTATCTGTTGACCTGTTGAATATTAATTTGGTTTTGATTATAAACTGCGTTGCGGTGTCAGGGCAGTATGTTGTCGAATTGCCTGGTCTTCCATACTTCTGGGGGAATTTCATCAAGTCCTGTGGCTTTTCTATCTTAAATTTTTTCTAAGTACTGAGTCGAGTTCTTCAAGAGTAAGCAGTCCTTGTTTGATGTCTAATTGCTAACTAATAATTGTCATGATTGGTTCATGTGTAACTTTCGGTGGGTTTCCTAGCAGATTTTCGGAATGCTGTTTCCACAGTTTTATTCTTCCGTGTTGGTTGGTAGCTTTCAGTTTAGCTTTGGTAGTGCTCTTCCTTCTGCTCACATCGTTTTTCGCTTGCCATGCTATCCTAGATTGTCTGTCTTCCACTGAGTCTCAAAACTTATCTATCTGATTTTGTATGTATTCTCTCTGTTCTTTTAGGTATATGTTGGCTTATTAATTTTGTGCTCTTTTTTAGTCTCCGGGCATTTGAGTTTATTGGCTTCTTCCTATTGCATTTGGAGGCAGTTTTCACGTTTGCACGTTTTTCTCTAACAGTTAATGTCTCCCATGGGACTCTAAATTTAGTTCTATGTTTTGTTGGTATGAATTTTGCTGCTGCTTTTATGGGCGTTGATGAAATTCTTATATTCGTCATTCGTTGTAAGTGTTTCTGTCTTCTCCTGTAATGCATCGAATTTGTTTTTTAATGCTATCTCAAATTATCTCTAATATCCTTGTTATTAAGAAGGGCCAAGTCATAGTGTATGGTGGTCGTTGTTCGGGTGGCATTCTTTCGTAGTGTCAGTCGTATTTTTGCCGAGACAATTCGGTGATCGGAGGACACACCCGCGAATGAGGAGTAAGCTTCGCATTTCACTGCGCTATTTTTCCATTTCTTGTTATAAAGACGTTGTCTATCTGTGCATAGATATTGTTTGCGTATGAGTCGCTCCTTTGTTTTCTCTCCCTTTTTTGTACTGAGGTTTGTTAATTTATTTTCTATCGTGAAATTTGTTAGATGTTGTCCATTTCTGTTTGACGAGTTGTGTTGGCTGTATTTGTGGTTTCCGTTTTACCCTATTTGGGCATTCATGTCTCCGCCCATGACGTGAACGTTGTTTAGGGATGCTATGAACAAGAGAGGAGAGCTCAACGTAGAAGGCGATGAGTTCAGTGTCTTCACTAACATTGATAGGGCGGTAGCAGGAGATGATTGTTGCACTGAGGTTGCCTTTATAAGTAGCTACCATTATCCTTGGGTGTATTTTGTCTTTGCTATTCAGCAATTTTAGGGCTCGTGGTTCTATAAGTATACCTACTCCTCCCACGATGGCATTGACAGAGTCTTTTCATGCTGATGCAGTGGCTAGCGTCCATCCATTGCCGTTATCATGATATTTAATATCTTCGCTATGTGTGTATCTGTGTTCTTGGATGCATATTATGTCTGTTATAATCTATGGCTGATGCAATAAGCTCCGGTAGTTGTCCCATTCTATTTAAGGTTCTGACGTTAAATGTTGCTATTTGTAATTTGTGTTTGCATTTTAGTAATTGTTGTTTAAGCTTTGTAGGTAATTTTTCGAACACTGAAGTTAGGACTCCAAACTCAGCAGGAAGTACCCCTTTTTACCCGCATTAAGAGCAATGCAGTTTGGACATTTGGTTCGAGTGTGGGTCATGGTATGATTATCTTTCAATGGCTGTTTTTATTCTCATCTACAGAAGCCACTCCCATAGATGAGCAGCAGTAGTTCCCCGATCGAACTAATCGATCCTTATAGGCATTGTATTTAACTTTTGCTTAGGTTCTTGGGTTCTAATAGTGTTAGTTTCTTTGACCAGGTTGAATATCAATTTGGATTTACGGTAAAATTGCCTTTACATAGAAGACACAGATATTGTACTGCAGTAATGTTTACAAAGAAAATAGAATTTTTAAATAAAATCCTTCATCCATTTTAAATGATAGTACAGTGAACAACAATATGATTTTACTGACCAGTTTTTGACTCTTGTCTTTGGGTGGAACATGGTCCTTCTTTCCTAGCTTGGTTTATCATGTTTTGTCTCATGTGATTTCATGGACTTAAATAGAAGCTGGTTAGGCTACTGCTTGGAATAGAGAGGGAAGGAGGAGGCTCATCTAGGTATTCGCTTCTACCCTTTTTTGTGACCGGTGGTGGCCTTCGTTTTTTACTTAGGCTGAATATTTTACTCTAGTATGGGGGTCTGTAAATAATCATACCCAAGGTTTTAATTTGATTAGAAAATTGAATTTTCGTTGTAAAATCACAATATATATATATATATAAATATAAAACATGGTATAACTGAATTACAGATTTTCATCGGAGCATCGTCCACTAAAGGAAAAAGAGAGACTTTATATCGGATTTCTCTTTCTTTTGTAATACGCTACATGCAAACTTATATGGAAGGTAGTTTCCTTTTCGATTTTGAGTAACAGTACCCATTTCAATTCAAATTTAATTCACAAAAAAAAAAAAAAAAAATAACGTATTTTTCCAAAACTTTCAAAAACTTTTCTTTTTAAAATATATGACTTCTATGAACTGCATTTCTTTCTTATTTTTCCAACTCTTAATTGATGGTTTTCTCTTGTTTTATCTATTACAGATTTTAACTTGAAGAATATCTTGACTTTGGATACCGTATTTTCTTGAAGAGCAGGATTTTCAAAGAAACCCTATTGGAAACGAATATGTGAATATCTACAGGGATAAATTATACTTTTTGGAAGGAAGGACTGTTTTTTTTTTTTCATAGTTTGGTGGCGTGTATGCAGATAAATACTGGTGAGAAATATTTTGTAAAATCGCTTGGTCTTCTTATCCGGGTGAGAAATTCTAATGAAATATGCAAACAAAAATCAAAGAAAAGCCATTGTCTTGTAAAATATGCGGCTCGTCGTTTTCAACTCTGATGGAATCCGAAGTGCATATACAAACAAATTTTGGAGAGAATTGTGAATCGTGTGGCTCAAGCTTTACAACCAATTCCCGAGTTCAAGTGGATATGAAAGGACTCAAAAGAGAGAAACAACATATTTGCGAAATTTGTTCCTCTTCCTTTTCAGGACAATCAGATTTAGAGAAGCATATAAGAATACATTCTGGAGAGAGGCCATATTCCTGTAAAATATGTGATTCCTACTTTTCACTAAAATCAACTTTCGATAATCATATGCGAACACACACAGGAGAGAAGCCATATTCTTGTAAAATATGTGACTCTTCCTTTTCCCAAAAATCACATTTACATTATCATAGGCGAATACACACAGGAGAGAAGCCATATTCTTGTAAAATATGTGACTCTTCCTTTGCACAACAATCAGATTTAGAGAAGCATATAAGAATACACACTGGAGAGAGGCCATATTCCTGTGAAATATGTAACTCTTCCTTTTCCCGGAAAACAATTTTAGATAATCATAGGCGGAGACACACAGGAGAGAAGCCATATTCTTGTAAAATATGTGATTCTTTCTTTTCTCAAAAATCACATTTGCATAGACATAGGCGAACACACACTGGAGAGAAGCCATATTCTTGTGAAATATGTGACTCCCCCTTTTCCCAAAAATCACATTTGAATATTCATATGCGAACGCACACAGGAGAGAAGCCATATTCCTGTGAAATATGTGACTCCTCCTTTTCAGTAAAATCAGCATTAGATATTCATTGGCGAACACACACAGGAGAGAAGCCATATTCCTGTGAAATATGTGACTCCACCTTTTCAGTAAAATCAAATTTGAATGTTCATATGCGAACACACACAGGAGAGAAGCCATATTCCTGTGACATATGTGACACCTACTTTTCAGTAAAATCAAGTTTGAATATTCATAGGCGAATTCACATTGGAGAGAAGCCTTATTCCTGTAAAATATGTAACTCTTTCTTTTCAGTAAAATCAGCTTTGGATAAGCATATGCTAACACATACAGGATAGAAGACATATTCCTGTGAAATATGAGACTCCTCCTTTTCCCAAAAATCAACATTGGATAGACATAGGCGAACGCACACCGGATAGAAGACATATTCCTGTGAAATATGTGACTCTTCCTTTTCCCAAAAATCAACTTTGGATAAGCATAAGCTAACACACACAGGATAGAAGACATATTCCTGTGAAATATGTGACTCTTCCTTTTCCCAAAAATCAACTTTGGATAAGCATTAGCTAATACACACAGGATAGAAGCCATATTCCTGTGAAATATGTGACTCCTCCTTTTCCCAAAAATCAACTTTGGATAGACATAGGCGAACACACACAGGATAGAAAACATACTCCTGTGAAATATGTGACGCCTCCTTTTCCCAAAAATCAACATTGGATAGACATAGGCGAACGCACACCGGATAGAAGACATATTCCTGTGAAATATGTGACTCCTCCTTTTCCCTAACATCCAATTTGGATAGACATAAGCGAACACACAGAGGAGAGAAGCCATATTCCTGTTTCAGTAACATCAAGTTAGAATATTCATAAAACAACACACTCAGAAGAGAAGCTATAGTCCTGTGACATGTGTGACGCTTCTTTTTCTCGAAAATCACGTTTGGATAAGCATAAGCGATCACACACACAAGAGAAGCTATACTCCTCTGAAATATTTGACACATCCTTTTCCCAAAAATCAAATTTGAATAATCATAGAACACTCACAAGAGAGAAGCCATATTCCTGTTATATTTGTGACTTCCTTTTCCCAAAAATCTCATTTGAACAGGTATATGAAAACGCACAGATGAGAAAAACCATATTCTTGTTAATTTGTAGTTCTCTATTTTCAAATATGTCACGTTTACTAGTGCACACGAAAAATCCCACTGAATAAAATAAAACTTTTTCTATTGAATGTGATTCTTCTTTTTTGATCTCTTCAAATATCTTGGTAACAGGTACAGACAATAGCGATTACATGGAGTCCTGGATATGACAATAAAATGCATCTGATGGTGAGGCTCCGGTTCTGATGTTTTAGGAAATATGGAGTACCCGTTCATTGCCATTAATCCTAGATCCATTCAGACTTAAGTAGCTCTACTTGTTCGGATATCATAAATAGATCAAATGGATCTGTTTTTAAAATTATTTCATAAGAATCCTTAAAATTTGAAAATATATTAATGTTAATAACCTTCTAAGAGGGAAGTGTTGTTCTTTTATGTTAAAACTGATTTCATTGAAAAATCCAAACCCACAAAATAACTTAAATATACACACACACACAGAGACAGACATAAACACCTCCCCAACACACAATTACCCAGGGAGGAAAATTAGAAGTCAACTGAAATTCATGGCAAAGCATCTATCATAGATTATTTAGGGTAAAAGAGTAATAAAAGAGAAAAAAAACTGACACACACACATATACGCACACAAAGACACACACAGAATCACTAGGGTGGGAGGAAGATTGGTAGTCACCTAAATGTTATGGTATATCAACTATCATAGATTTTTTTAGGGGGAAGAAGAGTAACAAAAGGAAAAAAATCAGGAAATATATATGTCAAAAGAAAAAAAAACTAAGAGAACAAATAAAAAAAAGAGAAACAACACATGCAGAGATTAAAATTGGTCAAGGAAAATTAAACCGAACTGAAAATTCGCAGACACAAATCCTGAAATTAAAAAGAACCTCAACCTTATCAAAATAATCGCCACTATATAAATTAAAGGAAATACAAGATTAGACCATTTTCTGTCGTGGAACTCACTTTGTTAACCTCAGTCGACAAATAAAAGTAAAGTTGGCGACCGTAGTCAAGGGCGACCAGGAGGACCCCTTTTCAATAGCTACTACACCGAGGTGTAGAAGAGGGCGCTACTCTTTTCCCTGAATTGCTCCACTTTACCCTTGATACGTACCTTATATTGCTGAGTGTTAAGCGAGGATATATCAAGTACCATTTTTAAAGTCTTTGGTATGACGTGGTATAACATCTCGGTCGCCATCCAAAATCAAACGACCGAGATCAATATAATATTCTTGTATTTGACTAAAAGATTACACAAATGCGATTCCGTCCATTCAGGTCGGGCCGTAGAATACGGTGACTCCATTCCTGTTGAGAGGTAAAACTTCTCCCACGGGATAATTAGTTAGCTGTGGGTGGCAACACATGATGCCTGAGAACGATTCCCTTGTAGCCGAGTAGGTCTTGACACGGTAACCAACTAGTTAAGTCACAATCAACACACCCCTTTTGTCCTTACTGGGCTAGACAGACAGTCGGAGAGGTCCGATCCGATCAATCGACTGCTTATGTCAAGCCCTTGCACCTCATATGATTGTGCCAATGGGATTCTTTAGTTGATCCTATGGAAAATAAATTATCATCACCATCATGAAGTCACATTGTCAGCACAAAATTCTTTGACTCTCTCTCTGTCTCCCTCTCTCTCGCCAATCGTCCCTATCATCAATTATTCCCGGCAAGTCTGCTAAACAACATCTAGTGTCCGCACAGAAATAATGTCAGTAAGTCCTCGCTGGTCGGCTAACACTGCCGCGTCTATGTGTAGGGTATTTAGAAAAAGTCTGCTTCTTAGTTGCTTAAGACTACTTTTCCATCAGAGACCCGCATGCCTTATTCTTCTTCCTTGGATGGTTTGAGAGATGAGCGGTAAGTGGCCGTAAAACTACGGTTTTCTGTTGATCCCATCAAGGGTTTTTTCTTCTATCCTTTTTGTGTGCGTCCATGTGGTTCATCCACACACTAGTATTGCCAAAGACACAACATTTGAAGAAATCCTATTATATTCTATCGGACAAATCACTTGCTATGCTTGGTTGGGTTTTATGGCATATCAACCCTTGTAGATTATTTAATGCCAAATCCACTTATATACAAATAATCAATTCTATTTCAAACACTTCAGTTTAACATGAGAACACAGTTTAATTGTCAAAAACCTTTCTATTTCAAGCTATTCGCTTTATTTAAACAATTCTAATTTAGCCAATTTAGCAGAAAAATCAGTTTTCAATATAATCATTTACTAGTCAATAAAAGTCCACACCATCAGGAGGCGGAAGTTAACATAACTTTCAGTCGATGAGATCTTTTCAACTGCGTGTTAATAAAGTCAAAAAATTCCGGGATCTACATTATTTTACTATTTTTCAACTTTAGAAACACGTATATGATTAAAAAGCAATAATAATAAATTTCTTGTGGGTGGGGATGTCAAAACGTTTTTTATCCGTTTCTCTGTTGTCTAATAAAGAAAGAAAAGGTTAATCAAAAACAAAAACTAAAACTAAAATAAAACTATTTTTCATTTTTAATTCAAACAACAACTTAATTCTTTAACTAGATATTGGAAATAACATGTAAAAGAAAAAAAATTGTCATTTCTTCATTTTGGTAATTTGTATTAAAATATTTTTCTACCAAGAAGGCAATAAATACGAAAACACTACAACTGGCCTTATCACACAAATCTACTTGAAAGCCATATTTCATTCGGGACAACCGATTTTTTTATCCTATATTACCGTATTTGTAAGTAAGTACATTTTCTCAACTGTTTAATAATGTATAATATTAAATATGGAGTATAACTACTTCTCTGTGATTAAAGTTCATTTCATTTATTCTTCTGGGAATTTTCTTTTTTTTATTGAACTTTCATTGTTTATATTTATCGACTATGAAAACAACAAACCAACTATTTTATTTATTGTCAACTTTATCGTCTGAAACAAATTTAAATGTACTCCAATACGTTTGAAACTTCTCGAGAAATATAAACAATATGTCTTAAACGGTTTCCTTCAATTTTAGTCCATAGAATATTTGTAAGACATTTAATTTGTATTTGTGAGACACTGAAGTCTTGATCAATTAGTCAGAATGTTTTTCAAATACAGATTACGAGAGTTTTTATTTGGAGGTAAATAACTTTTAAAAATTTCTTCACTTCAATAAATCATTTTTTTTTATCCAATACACAGCTTGCTTGTCATTTGAATTTGTGAGACAGAAAAGAGTTTCCAATATCTCTTTACATGTAAACAAATTTTCACAACTTTCTTCATTTCTATACAGTGTACTGTGTAATGAAAAAGAGAAGACAGTTTACTCCGTATGGCAAAATGAACATGCAGAATGAGGAGAGCAAAATATGACCACTCTGACATTTCACTTTAATGTTGCATGGTCACGAGTGACAAAAATTTGTATAAGTGATTTATGTACATTTTTTTAAAGCTGCCATTCATGGGAGGAAAATGATAAAGACATTTCAGTGACGACGGTGCTTTTGTTCGTCAGAGACGAAGGTGCTTTTGTTTGTCTGGACGGTAGACACGAAAGACGGTGACCGATTGTTTGCAATCAATTTCCAACTAGTTCAAGTACAAACTCTTTCAGCATTTTACAACCCTTAAAGAATGAAAGGGAAGGTTCGCTTGAGCAGCGATATGGTAAAATCATTTGATAGTGAAGGTGATTTGATGGCCTGGTTGGCGAAATTAAAACTGGTCGTTAGGCTGCAAAAGATCCCTGACCTTGCAAATGTAATACCCCTGTTCTTAGAAGGAGACGCTTTGGCTTTATACCTCCAATTAATTGTAGAAGATCAATTGGATGCAGTTAAGGCAGAGGCAAATTTGAAAACATCGTTTATGAAAAGCCAGGAATCAGTAACGAACCTAGAAAGGTTGATGGGAAACCTTAGACGGAAAAATAGTTTGGCTGCAAGTGTTTCACTTGTAGGGGTTCACACTTGCTTCGAGACTATAAAGAGCCAATCAGAACGAGGTGATATAAGTGTAGCGACCCGAGAGACTTTGTGAGTGATGGGGCATGAAGGATCGCTGCCAACAAAAAAGTACAAGTGGAAGGCTAGGAAGCAAGAGGCCTCGTCGATACTGGGTGTACTGCAACGTTGATCCACTCGGATTTTTTAAATGGTTGCAAGGTCAACTCAAAAAACATTTTTGTATATTCTTCAGTTAAGCATAAAAGAAATGCCGGTTACATGTGTCAAGTTTTAAAATTAAATTCTTCTGAACATGTGTATCTTATATTGGTTTTGATACGCTACATGTATATTTAAGTGTCATATAGTTTCCTATTCTATTTAGTGTAATCGAACCCATTTAAATGCAAATATTATACACAAAGAAAAACGATAAAATATTTTTCAAAAATTGGTTTTCTTTTTCAAATATAAGACTTTCTATAATTTGTATTTCCTTATAATTTTCCTTCTCTTAATTAATAGTTTTCTCGTGTTTTATCGATTACAGATTTTTAACCAGAAGAATATTCTGAATTTACATGCAGCATTTGCTTGGTGACCAGGATTTTCAAAGAAATCCTATTTGAAACGAATTAAGTGAATATCTACTGGACAAAATTAGATTCTAGAGAAGGAAAGATTGCTTTTGTTGTTTTTTTTTATTCATGCAAGTTAGTATGCCGATAAACACTTGAGTGAAATAATATTTTGTCAAACACCTGGTTGATTCTTTCCAAGTGACAAATTCTTGTAAAGATATGCAAAGACAAATCGAAGAAAAGCCATTCTCTAGCAAAATATGCGACTCATCGTTTTCAACTTAGTCGGACTCGGGAGTGATTATGCAAACACATTTTGGAGAGAATTCTTATTTGTGCGAAGTGAATACCTCTAGCTTTTAAGCCAATTCGGGAGTTCAAGTGCATATGCAACGACAAATTGAAGAGAAAACTCATGTTTGTGAATTTTGTTCCTCTTCCTTTGAAAAAAAAGGAGATTTAGTGAGACATATAAAAACACACACAAGAGAGAAGCCATATTCCTGTGGATTTTGTAGCGATACTTTTTCCCTAAAATCAAATTTGAATGATGATAGACGAACGCACATAGGGGAGAAGCCATATAACTGTACATGTGTGACTCTTCCTTTGCAACAAAAACAACTTTGGTTAATCATAGACGAACACATACAAGAGAAAGGCCATATTCCTGTGAATTTTGTGGCAATTCCTTTTCCCTAAAATCAACTTTGAACCATCATAGACGAATGTACACAGGAGAGAGGCCATATTCTTGTGACATGTGTTACTCTTCCTTTGCAAAAAAAACCAACAACTTAGAATCGTCACAAGCGAACACACACTGGAGAGAAGCCATATTACTGTGAAACGTGTAAAATTTTTTTCACACAAATCAAGTTTGAACAGACATATGAAAAAGCACTGATGAGAGAAGCCACATTCTTGTGAAGTTTATAGCTTTTCATTAAAAGTAAGTCACGTTTGGCTGTGCACAGGATAAAAATAAACTTTTTCTGATGAACGAGAATCTTCGTTTAAAATTTTATGAAAATTGCTGGTAAAATTTACATAGAGAATACATATTTCAAAGAGACCCTGGAATCTTTGAGATTTCCAAGAAAATGTCCACCAGTTTCCGAGAACTACCATTTAGTTTATATCTCGTTTTTGATTAAACAGATGTACTCTGTTTTGTATGCATTCATGTAGAGGCCAATACACTTGCTAGCAGCTCCAGAGTATTCAGCAGGAATTTGTCTTGGGTAGGTGTATTTGCCCGAGGCGCTATGTCATCTGCGTAGTCTGCGTCTGTAGTAGATTGTGCGGAGTAACGCCTGCTTCTTGCCTTTCTTAGTATAAAGCCATTTTATTTCATTAGATCTGTCGACGCACGAAGTACGTAATTTTGGCTGATTATGAACAGATATGAGGCTAATGTATCCCCATGTAGAACATCAGCAGCAATGTCAAAATGTCTGTGTCTCCATATGGTGAGCAAACTTTTACTTTCATGTTTTTCGAGAGCAGCATTATGGCTCTGACAGTTTCTTTGGAGAGACCATAGGCAAGAATTATTTGCTCTTCCTTTTATCAGTGAATATGGAATTAAATGCGTTGGAGAAATCTACAAATTAGAGTGTCCCCTCGAGATTTTTTACACGAACTCTTAAAATTCGACGCATTGTCAAAATCTATGATGTGGATCGGTTTCTCAGAAAACCATTTTGATTCTTCCAATGAATTTTCTTAATTTCTGATACGATGCGGTTGAGTAATAGAGCATTTAAAATTTTAGCCGCAATGGAAATAAGGGTTTATGCCTTGGTAGTTCTTGGCAATTCCGAAGACACGTTTCATGGGGAAAGGGAAGATGTAACCTTTTCTCCATCTGTCTATTGTGTTCTAGTTTTATACGGCGTTGTTGTATTGGAACAATAGGTTTTCAAATTTCCTTGTCTTCCATACTTTTGGTGGTATTTCATCAAGACAGGCAGGTTTCCTGTTTTGAATTTATGTTCCTACAACGTTGAGCTCTTCTTGGGTAAACTGTCCTACTTTGATGTCTAGTTGATTATAAATAATTTTCGTGATAGGTTTATCTGTATTTTTTTAGGATTTCCCCGCAGATTCTTGAAATGTGCTATCCACATGTGCATTCGTTCTTCTTGCTGGCAGCTTTTAGTTTAGCTCTGGTAGTATTCTTTTCTTTACTGTCTGCCACGCTATTCGTGATTGTCTATCTTCTTCTGATTTTCTAATTGGATTGATCTGTTGAATGTATTTTATTTGTTCTTTTTGGTATGCGTTAATTAGTTTGCTTTGTGACTTCTTAAGTTTCTGAGCGTTGACATTAATTTGGTTCCTTTTATTATAGTGGGATGCTGTTTTGATGCTGTCTTGTTTTTCTTAACTGCTAATGTTGCCAACGGAACTCTATTTTTGGCTCTTAGTTTGGTATGCATTCTGCTACTGCTTTCATTTGGGTATGGACCAAGTTCTCAATTTCGTCATCCGGAGTAAGTGTTTAGAATATCTCCTGAAGAGCATCGAAAATATTTCTTGGAGTTATCGTATATTTATCTCTAATATCTCTATTGTTAAGCAAGAACCAGTCATAGTATGTGGTTTTTGTTGTTTGCGTTTTATTGTTGCGTGGGTTCAGACTAATCTTTGCTGAGACAATTCTGTAATCGAAAGACACATTTTCAAAAGAGGAAAATGCCACACAATTCAAAGCGCTATTAATCCATTTCTTATGAGGATGTAATTCATCTGTGCTTTAGCATTATTTGTGTAAGCATAGGTCCATCATTTTCGCTTCCTTTTCTGGAATTTAATATTAAGTCATGTTATTCCATTTCCAAGTGGGAAATCTCTTAGATGTTTCCTATTTCTCTTTGACGAGCTATGCAACAAAATTCGTTATTTTCATTTTTACCTATTTGAGCATTCCTGTCTCCACCGATGATTAGAATGTTGTGTTTGGAGATACTACGAACAAAGGAAGGATAACGCGTTATAGCAGAGGATGAGGTCCGTTTCATCGGGAGAATTAGCAGGACTACAGATTGAAATGATTGTTTCTCTGGGGTTGACGTTAAACGTAGCTTCCGTTATTCTTCTGTATTTTCTCAATGCTCTTAACTGATTATAGTAAACGAAGACTGAGAAGCATTCCTATAGCCTCTATGACGGCATTGACAGGGTTTTTCCCAGCAGATTCTGAAACAAATGTCCATCTATTGCCAGTATAGCTAAATACTGCTGCTATTTGCTGCATTGGAGCTCATCATATTTTTTGTAAATACTCACAAACATTGAATACATACTTTACACGATAATCTGTAGATTTCATCGTAATTTACAAGATATAATCAGGAAACCGGTTTTGTAATTATTTTCGAAGAAACAATAGATCTATTTTACATGATAAATAGTTGGTTTCTTCTAAATCAAGTTATAATAGTTATAATAGTTAATCGGGCAATAGGAATTGAATGGTATCAATAGCAGCTCAGTATGTGTGTGTGACTGCGTGTTTGTGTATGTACACATATAAATAGGTGTATATGTGTGTGGGGATGTATTTATGTATATAGGTGATGTACTCCTATGGACCCCACATATGGACGAGCAAAAGCAGGACGACCAGCTCGAACATACATACAACAGCTCTGTGAGGATACGGGATGTAGCCCTAAAGACCTGCCAAAGACGATGAACGATAGGGAGAAATGGCGAGAGAGGGTCAGGGATATCCGTGCTGGCTGCATGACATGATGATGATGATGTATATAATATTTTCTTTAGCTATTATAGGAAAAGGAATACAAGGTTTTTCAAATTTTTGTCTACCATCTGATTAGTTTTCGATGGTGGTTTTCAAGTTCATTTCTTTCAGGAGCTTAAGAATAAGATGTAAATTGTAGGATTTTTAAGCGTTGTTTTGTAAATATTTATAATCATTGAATATTTTATATTTTATCCGATAATTTGCAGATTTTATCTTCAATTAGTTTTGATAGTTACTTGGGTTATCGGAATATTTTCTTAATATTATATATGAGAGCAGGTAGGTTTATGTAGATGTGTGAATATGTGTAGAGTGTATGGGTGTGTGTATCTATTGGGTGTATACATATATATATATATATATATATACATATTGCTTTTTGCATAGGGAAAAAAGTAATACAGCTTTTTCGGATTCAGTCTTTGAACTGAATAATAGTTTCAAATCTTTGAAAAACTTATATTTATCGATCAGCGTATCGAGTGTCATTGATTTGTTCAACTGTAAATTGTGAGAGTGATTTTGTTATTGCTGTTTTCTTTTACTTTTATTGTATATTTTTATGCGTGGAGGAGGGTAAAAAGGAAAAAAAGCGAAGGGGAAATTGGGGGAAAGTTTTCAGTTGCTGTCGTATTTTGATTACTTTTTTTTAGTAGGAAAAACGCTGAAATTGTTTAGAGGATTTTTTTCTTTTTAGCCAATGGAAAAAGAAATACAGAATATTTCGAATTTTGTCTTTCAATTAAACAATTTTCAAATCTTTTAAGAATTAATATTTCTTGATCAGTGTTTCGAGCGTCAATGATTTGTTTTACAGAAAATCGTTTAAGTAAATTTCTAGGGTTATTTTTTTCATTTTTATTTTAATTTTTTACTTTTTATTTTTTTGCGTTCCTGATGGGTATAAAATGGAAAAAAAAGAGGAAAAGAAAAAAAAAATTCCAATTGCTGTGGTAATTAAACCCCTCTACATATGATCAGGCATGAGAAACCTCCCTACTATTAAAAGACAAAAAAGAATACCTTTAATGTTCAAAGAATGTTTAAAAAAATATTTTTATATCTACGTGTACTTGTGTTTGACGTCTAGACAGACGGTTTAAAAGTCAACAAGTCCTACTTGCATAAAAGTGTATGTGTATGTGTAATATTTTGACCCCTCGCCCCGGCCTAAAAATGCTATTCCAAGGTGATACACCGGAAGGAAGTGACACATTTCAACGGCCAGTAATCGAAAGAGATCGCGTGGGCGGATTAAGGCTTATGATATGGGACAAGGTCACGGTCCCATTCTGCCATTACAGTCATGCAACGGAAGAGAGTGACCTCTGAACTGCATGACAGTTATTTCCGCTTGATGACGATTGAACATCCGATTCAAAGATCCAGTAGGCGATCGTGTGGGCGTTGAGTTATTATTTAACTCAGTTGTGTTTGGGTCCCAGGGCAGTTGCCAGCAGACTTCCAGACAGTAGAGACCAGATGTGGTAAGGAAGGCCACACCCGACCGAGGGTGTCCTCGGAAAGCCCTGATGGAGTGGACCCCAACATCAGGAGAACAAGACACAACGTGACGGTCATAACAGTGGGGTCAAAATATAATGTTTATGTTCGGTCTCCAGCATCCTCTCAAACTCAAACCTTACAAATAAAGTGAGAGGTATTTTGTTAAAGAAGTCTTCTTGTGTCTTCCTTCCTGCATCTTAATTGTTCCTGCGTAATCCTTCATGCGTCTTAATTATGGTGTCGTTGTGATGCTGAATGATACGGTAAATGACTATACAACATATGTATGTTGTTCGAAATATCTACGCGTACTTGTGTTTGACGTCTAGACAGACGGTTTAAAAGTGAACAAGTTCTACATCTTCATAAGAAATAGTAATATTCTTCATCATCATGATGTCCTGCTGCCAGCATGGATCTCTCTGATCATTCCTTTCAACTAGTCTCTATCCTCAATTGCTCCGTCATCCAGTCTCTACGAATCCACAATACACTGTCCCTCAGAGGAAACTTTTTTTAATTCAGAGGGATATAACTTTGATATTTTTCTTTAGGTCTGATCATTAACATCAACAAATGTGAGAGGAAGCGTGAACTTTTCGATTCAGTTAAGTTGAAAACGCGACAAACATAAAATAAATTACTACTATTAGAAAAAAAACATTCAAACTTTTAAAAAATTAGTTTTATTAACGACTTTGAAATTGTTGTAAAACTCAAATTAATTACCTTCGTATATTGGTTGCTTTCTTGGGTTTTGTTTTTATTTTAAGGATTGGCTTTTATTTTTTAAAATTTATTTTAGATAAAGAATTATCCGTGGATTAGTCAACACGATAACTGAGGGACCTTAGATGGAGAATAGCAACCATTAGAAAAATCAAGACTTCCATGACCAAAAAAAAAAGTGGGGAAAGTGATTTTTATATTATGCTATTCCCTACGTAAGTTCTTTATATTACGATTTTACCACAAATCATAAATTCGATGAATAATTCTGGACTTTTTAAAAAGATAATTTAATAGTATGAACACCACAGAATGATGTGCATTCGACGTAAATCAAAAATGACAAATGACGGTAAAGTACGCTTTGTGGTGATAAAGTTTAATTGAAATATTACTATTATAATGTCGATGTTTAGAGCTTGTCTTTACAAACTGTACTCTTGATGAAAATTTTACCTGCAATTTTGACAAAATTCATAACGAATAATCCTGTTAATCAGGGGAAGTATTGTTTTATCCAGGGTGATTTTTCATGAGCGCTGTCAAAATTGACGTACATGAAAATAGAGAGCGAAAAGCTTCAAGGGAATATGGCATTTCTCATATATGTGTTTTCATATGCCTGTTAAAATTTGATTTTCGGGAAAAGGAAGCGTTACATATGTCACAGGAATATGGCCTCTCTCCTGTGTGTGTTCGACTATGATCATACAAATGTGATTTTCGGGAAAAGAAAGAGTTACATATGTCACAGGAGTATGGTCTCTCACCCGTGTGAGTTCGACTATGCCTAACCAAGGTTGATTTACGGGAAAAGGAAGATTCACATATATCACAGGAATATGGCCTCTCTCCTGTATGTGTTCGACTATGATCATCCAAAAGTGATTTTCGGGAAAAGAAAGAGTTACATATGTCACAGGAGTATGGTCTCTCACCTGTGTGAGTTAGACTATGCCTATCCAAAGTTGATTTTCGGGAAAAGGAAGATTCACAAAATTCACATGAATATGGCCTCTCTCCAGTGTGTGTCCTTATATGCCTTACTAAATCTGATTGTTGAGTAAAGGAAGATTGACAAATTTCACAAAGATATCGTTTCCCTCCTCTGTGTCTTTGCATATTCACTTGAACTCCCGAATTGGTTGAAAAGCTAGAGCCACTCATTTCACAAGTATATGACTTCTCGTCAGAATGTGTTTGTATATGCACTTCGAACTCGGATTTAGTGGAAAATGCTGAGCCGTATATTTTGCAAGAGAATGGCTTTTCTTTGATGCGTGTTTGCATGTTTTATTAAAAAAAATTATTTCTCTTCATTGTTTATCTGCATATACGCCATACCTTACATGAAAAAAGCAAAATACAGAAGACTATTTCCTTCACAAGAATACAATTTGTGTCCTGTAGATATTCATTTAATTTGTTTCCAATGGGATTTTTGTGAAAATACTGGTAACCAAGAAAATACTGCATGGAAGAAATCCTTCGGACAAAAAAATCTGCAATCGATAAAACAAGAAAAACTATCAATTTAGAGAAGGAAGAGTTATAAAGAAATGCAGTTTATAGAAATCGTATATTTCAAAAGGAAACTGTTAATAAAGTTTTGAAAAATACTTAATCGTTTAGTTTTGTGCATTATATTTACCAAAAATTCACTGATCATTGAATATAAATGAAATGAGTTTTGTTTTACTTATTTTTATGTTTAGTTTCTTTTTTAGATTGTAGAATTTAACTTCCCAACTTTTCAAATTAGGAATGGGAACAAGTGCCCTTGTTAGAGTAGCAAACGTGCTGGACTGTGACATCGTTCAAACTCCAATCTCTCAGATATGAGTTAAACACGATTATTATTGTCCTTCTCCGGGTGGGAAACTGCTAAGGAAATGGGAACAAGTGCCCTTGGTAGAGAGGCAAATGTGACATCGTTCAAACTCCAATCGCGTTATCGCATTCAATTTTGAATGAATGCATTTGGGAAAGTTTTGAATCTCCTCCTACCCCTCTCAGATATGAGTTAAATACGATTATTATTGTCCTTCCATAGGAATTCTTTTAGTATTTAATAAATCATGATTGTTGTTGTACTATTAAAAATAGGAAAAAACCATTGAGAAATATCACAATAACTTTTGAGTGGTAAACTGAGACGGATAGAAAAAAATGCCCCCACTTCATTCTCATGGAAGTTTGCAGTTGGTCATTAAAAAATCCCCCCCCTTCTCGTGGACGTTTGCAGTGGTCAGTTCTTTGCAGTTAGTCATTCAAAGAAATCTTGCACATTATCAAACAAGATGTCTTCAGGAAAATACCAATAAGGAATATTACAATCTGTTATGTGTTGGAAATTGGGGACGGATAGAAAAACATGCTCCCCGTCTTTCTCACAAATGTTTCCGGTGGTCAGTTCTTTTCAGTTCGTTAAGCATTCAAAAACATCTCGTACACTATCGACGAAGATATTTTCAGGGTTAGCGAGGTCAGAAAACGAAAGCGTAATGTCTTGCTAGTTGGAGAATTTATAGATACTTCCCATGTACTTTTCGTTTGTTTGGAAGACCAATATCGATATTTACTTACGTAGTTCTTATTTCACGAAAAAAGCAGTTCATTGCAAAAAATCTTCGCATCGGGAGGGTACGTAATTGTATAAGTGTTAAATGACAGAACTGCATTTTTTGTTGGTGTCTGAGAAGGTTGTGTGTAGGATACTGTGGATGACAGAAAAAAATCCCCCCAACGTTTTTTTCTGCTACTAAAATACGTAATTTTAAACTGCATAAAAAAAGAAGAAAATCATTGACACAAACTCTAATCTCGTTAGTTGAATGTAAGTATAACATATGTATGTAATTCTTAGGTAAACTAAAATAAAATGAAGGGACATTTTCATAGGTGACACTTATAAGTAAGAGTACATTTTATTTTGTTTCGGACGATAAAGTTGTTTATTAAAATTGTTTATTTGTTGTTTTCATAGACGATAAATATAAACAATGGATATACAATAAAATTATTGCCAAAGGAACAATTGAAATGAATAATGATTACACAGAGAATTGGTTATAATCCACATTTAACATTATACATTATTAAATAGTTGAGAAAATGTACTTACAAGTGAATTGAAGTTCAATAAAGAATCGGATGTCCAAATAGCCGTCAAGCTGCTTTAGCAAATGAAGCCAACAGTATTATTTTCGTATTTATTGGATTCTTGGTAAAAATATTATAATAAAAATCATTAAAATTAAGAAGTGACAAAGTTTATCTTTTTTCATTTAATTTAGAATATCTTATTTAAGTTTTTGTTTGAATTAAAAATGAAAAATTATTTTATTTTTGTTTTTAATTAATTTTTGCTTTCTTCATGAGACAACACAGAAACTAGTAAAGGAACTTTATTGACACTTCCACCCAAAAGAAATGGCTAATTATTCCATTTTAATCATACGTGTCCTCAGAAGTTGCAAATATGGTAAAATAACGTAGATTATTGTTCTTCCCGGCAATTTTTGACTTTATTCATTTCTGTAACTTAATCGTCTAAGAATTTGGTTAATAAAGGAGACTAAAATTGAGGTTAAACATTTTTATTGGAGCTTTAAAATCGATATAAAAATAATAAATGAATAACTTTGACTGATTAGACATTTTAGTGTGGTTTTTCATTGGGAAACATTTCTTCTACTGAGGCCCACCATAGAAATTGTGCCTAAGTCTTGGAATTTATGAAATAAACAATCTGCTGGCTTAATCAGGGCGCTTCTGGTAGTGTAATTGTTAGCCAGGTAGACTAACAATCCTTCACGGACGAGTTCGATTCTCCTTAGTTACCCCCATTTTCTATGACCTTGTGACACATTAAGCTTAGTAGATTACTACTGCTGGCTTAGTCAGTTTAGCCAGACTGAAAGCTATATTTTCTTCGGGATAATCAATTTTACTTTGAATCTCAGTTAATCGTATACTACGCCCTTATAAATCAGCAAATTTGGTTGACTATTCAATCATGTATATTTCGTGTTAAATATTGCGTAAAACTAATTCTCCCTTATCACCGTCCATTTTAGTTGTTCTGTTGGCAAATCTTTTACTGATCTTTCATTGTTTACGTTTATCGACGATGAAAATTACAAACAAGTTATTTAATTTCATGTCAACTTTATCGTCCAAAACAAATTTGAATCTCCTCGTATATAATAATACTGCTTGTCAAAATTTACTTTAATTTTCTTTTGTACAAGCTAAAAAGAAGGGTGTGTAATTTCTTCCTATCACCTAAGAAAATCTCCTCTTAACGTCTTCAAACTCCCAAGGCGTAGTTTTATCACTAGAGACTTATGTGACTATGTAGCCTCACAAACAAAGTTTCTGCTTATGATTTCACTTTTTTTCTTTTTGGGTAAAACATAAAATATGATAAAAGCTATTTAAAAAAAATTTTTTTAAATATTTTTTAATCATGGGGGAGGGTAAAAAGGAAAAAGAGAAGGTAAAAGTGGGAAAAATGTTTTCAATTGTCGTCCTATTTTGATTAATCAATTTTAATCGGAGAGAAGCTGAAATTGTATAAAGGATTATTTTCTTTTAGCCAATGGAAAAAGAAATAATGAATTTTTCGAATTTTGTCTTTCAATTAAACAATTTTCAGATCTTTTAAAAATTAATATTTCTTGATCAGTGTTTCGAGCGTCAATGATTTGTTCTACTATAAATAGGTAAAGTGAATTTTTTAAGTTTTTTTTAATTTTTTTAAATTTATTTTTTCATTTTTTATAATTTTTCCGCATATGAGGATATAAAATGGAATAAAAGGGGAAAAGAAAAAAGTCTCCATTGCGGTCGTAATTAGATCCCTGTTTAATATCATTTATTTTATTTTTAGTCGGTAAAACACAGGATTTGCGATATTACAAATATGAGAGAGAGAGAGAGAGAGAAAGAGAGAGAGAGTGCGCGCGTGCGCGCCGAAGCACTGAATATTTCTTGCCATAAATCTACTTCGTACATCACTGACCAACTTCTTCTGGAATTTAATATTCTTTAAAATAATCTCTTGTATTTGATTGAAGGTCATTTCTGAAAATTCTCTCGGATAAATCACCCAGAAAAAATTCACAACAGGCTGTTGTCATAAATATATCGGTGATTTCATTTTCACCTCTGTATTCCCAAAATATCACCTGGCAGAGAGCTAAGACTCCTCAACAATCTGATGGGAAGACTTCTGTTTTAAAGGTAAGGGTAGTAAGAAGCACACGCTTATGGCCATTAATCCTAGATCTACACAAACCCTACGTGGTCGTATTTGTTACAGTCTCATCTATGGATCAATTTAATTTTCCCCATTCACTAAAAACCAATATTAGCATTAATATATGCAATGATATTTTCACAGTTAATAAACGGAAGGAAATCAAGAGCAGTTCATTTACATATAAAAAGATTTTTGACATATATGATATACATACCAGAAGTAAGTAAGTAAAGTTGGCCACCGTAGTCGAGGGTAACCCGAAGGATCCCTTTTCGATAGCTACTACACCAAGGTGTAGGGGAGGGCGCTACTTCTTTCCCTGGATTGCTCCACTTTACCCTTGATAGTACCTTATAATGCTGAGTGTTAAGCAAGATAGCATCAAGTACGATTTTTTGAGTCTTTGGTATGACTCGACTTGGGATTGAACCCAGATCTCAAGGGCCATTGGCGAACACTCTAACCATTATGCCAAAGTACAAAGTGGTAAAAAGTCTTCCTGCCTGAGACATCGTATAATAAATTATTACTGTATCATGATCAGGCACGAGAAACATCCGTACTATTAAAAGACAAAGTATCTTTAATATTCAAAGAATGTTTAAGCAAATATTCATTTATAACATAAAACAAATGAGGAAAAGGCAATAGAAAGTAGCGATGTTCGAATAAGTTAGTTATGTATATGTGTGTGTTGATGTTTATAATACAAACAAGATTGAAGTGAAGTATAAGGGCAGTTTTCCTTATAGTTTATACTAAGCACAAATTTGAGGCGCAAAGTGAGGATCGAACTCACTCCTAATGGTGTAGCAATCAAGTTTGCTAACCCTTACATCACGTGTTATTTGGTTTGAACACTTTAAAAATTAATGGCATAAACATTAGAATTTTATTTTACATTTATTCCAAATTTCGTTTGGAATTTGGTAATACCTCATCAATTTCAGAGAATACATTGTTTATATTTAAACAATGATGCACTATTTCATGAACTTTTCTAAGATAATTAGTTATATTTCATCTTATCGATCATTTCTTATTATTAAATTTATTTCGGTCAATAATGTTTTTGATAATACACTTTTCTTGGAAAAAAATTAGTATTTTCTATATTTTATTGTTAAGATTATCCGTATTTCATTAGTCCACGTGATGCAAATCAGCCAATCAGGTCACTTATTATTTCATGTGTAGAGAAGGGAAAAGAGCCGCCAAAAATGGATATTTTCAATTTTTGGGTGCAAGGCTGTGAATAGTCGCCCAATGTGTGACTACTAAAAAGTAAAGTAGGTAAAGTTGGCGACCTTAATCGAGGGTGACTGGAAAACTTCCTTTTTCAATAGCTACTACAGCTACGTGTAGGGGAGTAGGCTACTACATTCCCTAGATTGCTTCACTTTACCCTTATAATGCTGTGTGTTAAACAAGGTGGCACAAAGTGCTATTTTTCGAGTCTTTGGTATGACTCAAGCTGGGATTGAACCCTTGTCTCACAGACCATTGGCGAACACTCTACTCATTAGACCAATGGCTACTTAGTTACATCATATTGGTCTGCCAATCAAGATGCTTTTTATTGCATGGACAACTTTGGAGAGACGTTTGAATTGTCTTTTTTCGTTTCTTAGCTGTACAACAGTGAAGAGAATTGTAGTTAAATCATTATTAAAAGAAAAAACTGTAAAGTAATATAAAACTTTTAAAATGTTCAAAGACTATATAGAATAATGCCGAGTATTAAAGTGGATTCTATATATATTTTGCACTAAGTCAAACAGCCAAGGATTTTGCAAAAGTCTTACGTTAGTTACCAAGCCAAATAAGAGCTTAATAATATCGTGTTGTTTAACTGACTAAGTCAGAAGAATCTCATAGTCCTTCTCCACATATGATATCTGGTTCCCACGAGGATATTGATGTTAATTTCTTGCATTTTTTTCAAACAAAGTCTTGTTCTGTGTACTCTAATTGTATGCCACTCTTGTTCTGGTTCGCTTTCAACCGTTTCTTCTTGAAAGACTCCCGTCTATATAAGTTAAACACGATTATTATTGTCCTTCCCCAGGAATTTTTTAGTACTTAATAAACCACGATGGTTGTTATACTATTAAAAAAAAGGAAGAAACCAATTTGAAATATCACAATAACGTTCGAGTGTGAAACTGCAAAAGAATTTAAAAAAAACTCATTGTCATGGAAGTTTGCAGTGGTCAGTTCTTTGCAGTTAGTCATTCAAAGAAATCTCCCACACTATCAAACAAGATGTCTTCAGGAAAATACCAATAAGGAATATCACCATCAATTAAGCGTAGGAAATTAGGGACGGATAGAAAAACAGGCTCCCTGTCTTTCTCACAAATGTTTCCGGTGGTCATTTCTTTTCAGTTCGTTAATCATTCAATAAAATCTCGTACACTATCGACGAAGATATTTTCAGGGTTAGCGAGGTCAGAAAATGAAAGTGTGATGTCTTGCTAGTTGGAGAATTTATAGATACTTCCCATGTACTTTTCGTTTGTTTGGAAGACCAATATTTTTGGTGGGCGTCTGAGAATGTTGTGTGTAGGATACTGTGGATGAAGGAAAAAATCCCCCAACGTTTTTTTTGCTAGTACAATACGTAATTTTAAACTATATAAAATGAAGAAAATCATTGACACAAACTCTTATCTCGTTTGTTGAATGTAAGTATAACATATGTATGTAATTCTTAGGTAAACTAAAATAAAATGAAAGGAAATTTTCATACGTGACACTTATAAGTAAGAGTACATTTCATTTTGTTTCGGACGATAAAGTTGTTAATTAAAATTGTTTATTTGTTGTTTTCATAGTCGATAAATATAAACAACAGATATACAATAAAATTATTGCCAAAGGAACAATTGACATGAATAATGATTACACAGAGAATTGGTCATAATCCACATTTAACATTATACATTATTAAGTAGTTGAGAAAATGTACTTACTTACAAGTGAATTGAAGTTCAATAAAGAATCGTATGTCCAGAAAAAATGTAGCCATCAAGCTGCTTTGGCAAATGAAGCCAGCATTATTGTTTTCGTATTTATTGGATTCTTGGTAAAAATATGATATAAATTCTTAAAATTAAGAAGTGACACAATTTTTCTTTTTTCATTTAATTTAGAACATCTTATTTAAGAATTAAATTGTTTGACTTAAAAATGCAAAATTGTTTTATTTTAGTTTTAGTTTTTAATTAACCTTTGCTTTCTTCATGAGACAACACAGAAACTAGTAAAGGAACTTTATTGACACTTCCACCCAAAAGAAATGGCTAATTATTCCATTTTGATCATATATGTCCTCAGAAATTGCAAATATGGTAAAATAACGTAAATTATTGTTCTTCCCGGCAATTTTTGATTTTATTATTTTTTGTAACTTAATCGTCTAAGAATTTGGTTAATAAAGGAGACTAAAATTGAGATTAAACATTTTTATTGGAGGTTTTAAATTGATATAAAAATAAGAAATAAATAACTTTGACTGATTAGACTTTTTAGTGTGGTTTTTCATTGGAAAATATTTTTTCTACTGAGGCCCACCATAAAAATTGTGCCTAAGTCTTGGAATTTATGAAATAAATAATCTGTTGGCTTAATCAGGGCGCTTCTGGAAGTGTAATGGTTAGCTAGGTAGACTAACAAACCTTCACGAACGAGTTCTATTCTCCTTAGTTACCCCATTTTCTATGACCTTGTGAATCATTAAGCAAAACGCTTAGTAAATTATTACTGCTGGCTCAATCAGCCCAGCCTGACAGAAAACTATATTTTCTCCAAAACAATCAATTCTATATTGATCTCAGTTCACGTATGTTACGAACTTGTAAGTCAGTAAATTTGGGTGACTATTCAATAATGAATATTTCGTGTTAAATATTGCGTAAAACTAATTCTCCCTTATCATTGTCCATTTTAGTTGTTCTGCTGGCATATCTTTTACTGATATTTCATTGTTTACATTTATCGACGATAAAAACTGCAAACAAGTTATTTAATTTCTTGTCAATTTTATCGTCCAAAACAAATTTGAATGTCCTCGTATAGAATAATACTGCCTGTCAAAATCTATAGTAATTTTCATTTGTACAAGCTAAAAAGAAGGGGATCAATTTCTTCCTATCACCTAAGAAAATCTCCTCCTCTAAACAGCGTCAAACTCTTAACAAGTCGTAGATTTGTCTCCTAGACTTATACGACTATGGAACCTCCCGAAAAAAAGTTTCTGACATTGATTTTCTTTTTTTTTTCTTTTTGGGCAAAATATGAAATATAATAAGAACTAGATGAATAATTATCAATATCTGCCTTCCAACCATCTGAAAAGCACATGGGAAAGATTCCACCAATCCTTCCCGAAATTTCACAATCGTTTTTAACACACCACCCACTGTTCCTGACGAAAAATTGGTCTATTATATACAAGATTTCTTTTAATTACTAATGAACTAAAAAGAATGGACCACCATAAACTTCTTTGAGCGGAAAATCGACTAGGTAAAACAAACTGTTAACAGGTTATTTTGGAGGCGCTTTTGTCATAGTTTCGATCAGAAAATATGCTTTCTTTTTAAATGAAATTTAAAATGATATGATCTTCAGCAAATATTAGAAACATTACCTCTCAATAGAAATTCACGACTTCATTAGGCGTATTTAACATCACTTTTAATAGATGAGATAATTTGAACTGCTAGATAACGTGGACATAGCTCAATCTAGTTTAAAATACATGAAATCTGTTTTACTCCCGTTAAGGAAATTAAAATTAGATACGGTACATCCCCGTTTCCTTGATGTTCCTTTAATGTAATAAAGATGGACACTACATGGAGAGTTACATAGAACGTCCAACATGTAAAAGTTTTTGCAAAAGGTCCCAGACCAAATGGAAGAAAACTGTCAAAACAAAACAAAATGCTAAAACGGCTAAGGAAACTAGCCCACATTTTAAAGATCTCGAGATATATATAAAAGAGGCGGGAAAATAGTAGAAATCAAGTATAATACAAATATAATATTTTTGAAAAAAGGAGGATAGTAGAGACCAGAATAGTTACAAATACTTACGCCACTGTAGCATAAAGAGTGACCACCATCAGACAAAGCAATCACCCAATTACAGAGCTCTCATCGAGAAACTAATATAATTGGAACTAGATGATTGGCCATATTTTTAGCTGCTGTTAAAAGACCTACATTTAGTCGAAAGCTATCAAACAGTAGCAGAAACTAAACTGAAAGAACTTATAAAAAAAGCAAAACATCCCATTTTAGATGATCGGAGCGATCAGGTTTCTATAGGATCACTTACCTATTAATAGCAATTCACGCTTTCAGTCAATATTATAAGTCAAACTTATTATTTTTAATTTGTTGAGAACTGAAAAGAGCCAGAAAAAATGTCGAGATTCAATTTGTGGGTTGAAAGCTGTGAATAGTAGCCCCAAATTATTTATTGTTCTGCACTCAATCAATAAAAACTTTTTACTGTTTTTCTACTTATTTTAGGCATATCATGTATAGAGTAAATCTTTCTAAATATGTAAATGAACTCATCTTTATTTCCGTTTACTCACTGTTAGTTGATCATTGAATATACTAAGGCTAATATTGTTTTTTGAGGGGAGTGGGGAATCGACTGAATATTCTCCCTTGAACCAACTTAGCCTAGAGGTACAATCACCAAAATGCACGTATATCATTCAATAGAATTCATAACTACGTATGAATTAAGCATACTCTCTGGGAGATGGAAATGTTAATTGATCCTTATTTACAAAAATAAATCCCCAATAATATACGAAATATTAAAATGGAAAAAAATCTTTAATTAAAAACACAGTCAAATGATTCTTAGAATATTATTCGACGAATAGACAAGAAAAGAAATATAATCGACCGAATAAATCATGTATACAAAAATGATTTCCTTCGTTAAATCGAGTACAAGACTCGAATCCCTTTTCGAGGGAGATGACTCGGTCTCTCTTTCTCTCTCTCTCTCTCTCTCTCTCTCTCTCTCTCTCTCTCTCTCTCTCTCTCTCTCTCTCTCTCACACACACACACACACACTCACACTCTCTGCGACTATTCGTGAGCGTCGTGTAGGATAAAAATGATATTTCGATCTTAAATGTGTTTCAGACAAAAGAGTTAACAATTAATAAAATGGTTTCTTGTTTTCCTATTTGATAAGTATAAACAATGAAAGTTTATTGCGACGAATAGTTTTCTTTTTAAAGTATGGATGATCAAAAGAATTACCATTCGTGAGTAGGGGTGGCAGTGTCAAGAACATTCCTCTATATGTTTTTGCTTTGTCTCTTGAAGAAAGGAAAATTGGTTAAAAATAGAAATAAAAATAAAAAATATTTTTTCTTTTTGATTAAAACAACAACTTCAGTCTTAAAGAAGACATTCTAAATTACATTCTAAAAGGAAAAAAGTCTCGCTTCTTAATTTTGGTATTTTTTTATTAAAATATTTTTCTACTAAGAATCCAATAAATACGAAAAAAATACTGCTGGCTTCATGCGCCAAACCTGCTTGAAAACAACATTTTGGTCGGGACCACTCATTCTTCATTCAACCCCAATTCACGTGTATTAGCCACTTAACGTAGGTACTTTTTCTCAAACATCTAATAATGTATAAATAGATCCAAACAGGTCATCTTAATTGATACGATCAATCATAAAATTGGAAGGTCTTACCGTAGCCCACCGTCTACTGAAATTGGATATCCTAGTTTAACACAAAAAGATGCGAATTGGTCACTTCTCTAAGCTATTTAAAAGTGCAAGTTAACTGATTCCATCAATTATCAAACAGTAGGACCTTATCCTAACTCATTGGCTACTGACGTTGGATATCCTTGTTAAGAAAACGGAAATATCCCTGCGGATCACTTTGTTAGAGATCATATTATCAGATCTTTTCTCCGTTTCTCTGCATTCATGAGTCTTTTATAGAGTCATCCAAAGGTGCCCGTGGTGTAGTCGTTATCGTCGTAGGAAATGAACACGGCGACACGAGTTCAAATCCTGGACGAAACTGATTGCATTTCACATAGCACTAAAACCTTTGGGGAAGGTATGAATCCAATTATTCTCCCTCCAGCTATGGGTAAATAGTAGGACAGACTAGGTTCTTCAGCCTTGGTTAGGCAACTAGTCTTGGAGAAGGAAAACTCTGAATTCAAACATGCTAAACCCCGCTTAAAAATTGATCTTGTGTCATATCCTGCCAGAGCGGAGGGGTTGGTAAATAGTATCCAAAGGCATCGAATCATCTTACTTTTAATTCGCTTCACTAATTTCACGAATCTGGTATAAGGCCATCTCAAGGCATCGACTCATCTTAATTTCATCGGAAGTATTTATACGTGGTGTCTTCAATAAGTTTCCAGCCTTTTTTTTTTTTTACAGGAATTTAAAATTATCACAGAATCTTAAAACGTCAGTATGTTATTTCTGTACATCTTATGAGATGACTGACAAATTTTATGATTTCAGGTTTAAATGAACACCTCCAGCAGGAATTAGAATACACCCTACTAAAGCCTGATTGTCACAGCTGGTCAATTTCAAAAATGCAATCTGGACGCGAGGACATTTTAGAAGAATGATAGGCAATAAAATTCTGTTTTAAACTTGGAAAAAATGCAACAGAAACGTGTGGAATGCTTCAGACTGCTTTTCGACCATCTTGCATGAATCGAGCATCAGTTTTTGAGTGGCATAAGAGATTCAAGGAAGGCAGGGAGTCTGTGAGGGATGATTAGAGGTGTGGGAAGAGTAAGGAAGTCAATACACCAGAGTTGATTGGCTAAAGGGTTGGGGTTACTATGTTGAGGTTTTAAGGGAGTTCAGCAAGAGATTCCGTCGGAAGAGGCCAGCACTATTGAAATCTGGTCAGTGGCATTTCCACCAGGACAATGCACCAGTCCGCAACTCCATCCTTGTCACAGACTATTTGACCAAGATGGGCATCAAGACAGTTCCCCACCCTCCCAGACCTTGCTCCCTGTGACTTTTGCTTATTCTCTAAGCTCAGAGGCTGTCGTTATGAGACAACTGAGGAGGTAAAGGAGGCTTTGACGAAGGTTATTGACATGCTCACACAATAAGACTTCCATGGGGCCTTCCATAAGTTGTTGGAACGGTACAACAAGTGCATTGCAGCCGGAGGAGATTACAACGAAGGGGACTAGAGTTTCATGTGTGTACTATCAATAAATTTACCCATACGAAAAAAGTCTGGAAACTTATTTAATGATCCTCGTAGTCCTTTAAAGACTACCTCTAGTTCTTTTACCTACAGTCCTTTCCAAAGTAGTAAAACTTAAAAGCACCACGAGACTCGGTGATTCCTGTGCCTCGGCACACTGACATCACTAGATTCACCAAATAAAAAGTTGGCATTTCAAATATATTCACTTGTTTTTGTCATCCTTGCCTTGTTTTGTATCCTATCACTTTCTCCTTACAAAAAAATTGCATGATCGACATAATTATCGGCCCTGCTACAAAATTATGACATGTAAAAATAAGTGTCAAATTATGACGCGTTACAAGATGATGAAATCATGACCAAGTCCTAAGGCGTTTGAGCTAGGAAGGAGAAAATAAATAATTATCTCCGTTACAGAATAGGCATATCACTCGGATGTCTCAAGAGTGTCACACAATACTCCAATAAAACTCAGTCTCTACCTCTTTTATTTCTCTTCTTTCAACATGCAGGATGGGTCTTGGTCCTTACAAAGAAAAGTTAAAGCCAAATGGCCATTTTATATTCCCCCATTAGGAAAGATTTTTCTTCATATTTTGTACCCATTCTATGTATGGCTTCTTCATCGAACAATTTGGGTATATTTATAGCTGTTGGGAAATGTTTGTGTATTCTTCCATCTTAATTCAATAGATATCTATATTATTTGAAGTGTTCTTGTGTATAAGAATTTGTTTATCGTATTTTTCTTTTGTTGCGTTTGGTATTATGTAATCACATGACTAGAGGAGAAATTCTTCTTCGTTCTTGTTTTGTCTCTGTTATTTAAACAGTAAAGACGCTCTTTTTTGTCGTTTTCCTTTAAATAGTAGAGACATGACTCTTGCCTGGTCATATAACCTTCATCATTTACTGTTCTGCACTCAACCAATAAAAATTTTTTACTGATTTTGTACTTATTTTAGGCGTATCATGTATAGAGTAAATCTTTCTAAATATGTAAATGAACTCATCTTTATTTCTGTTTACTCACTGTTAAAGTATCATTGAATATACTAAGGCTAATATTGTTTTTTGAGGGGAGTGGGGAATCGACTGAATATTCTCCCTTGCACCAACTTAGCCTAGAGGTACAATCACCAAAATGCACGTATATCATTCAATAGAATTCATAAATACGTATGAATTAAGCATACTCTGTGGGGGATGGAAATGTTAATTGATCCTTATTTACAAAAATAAATCCCCAATAATATGCGAAATATTAAAATGAAAAAAAAATCTTTAATTAAAAACAGAATCAAATTATTCTTAGAATATTATTCGACGAATGAAGAAGAAAAGAAAGATAATCGACCGAATAAATCATGTATATAAAAATATTTTCCTTTGGCAAATCGAGTACAGGGCTCCAATCCCATTTCGAGGGAGACGACTCGGTCTCTCTTTCTCTCTCTCACTCTCCCTTGCACACACTCACACTCTGTGCAACTATTCGTGATCGTCGTGTAGGATTAAAATCATATTTCGATCTTCGATATGTTTCAGACAATAAAGTTGACAATATATTAAATAGTTTGTTCTTTTCCTATCTGATAAGTATAAACAATGAAAGTTTACAAAATATTGCGACAAATAGTTTTCTTTTTAAAGTATGGAGGATCAGAAGCATTACCATTCGTAAATAGGAGTGGGAGTGTCAAAAACGTTCCTCTATTAGTTTTCGTATTGTCTAATGAAGAAAGGAAAGTTAATTAAAAAAAAAATTTAAATGAAAATAAAAATATTTTTCATTTTTAATTCAAACATCAACTTCAGTTTAAAGAAGATATTCTAAATTACATTCTAAAAAGAAAAACGTCTCGCTTCTTAATTTTGGTAATTTGAATTAAAAGATTTTTCTACCAAGAATCCAATAAATACGAAAGCAATACTGCTGGCTTCATCCATCGAACTTGCTTGATAGGTGCCTCTGGTGGTGTAGTGGTTAGCAAGCTGGACTAGCAAACCTACACGAGTGAGTTCGAGTCTCATTGGGTGCCCCTTTCATATGGCCTTGTGCCACATCTAAGCAAAAAGCTTAGTAAATTACCCATCGAACTTGCTTGAAGGCCACATTTTGGTCGAGACAACTGATTCTTCATTGAACCTCAATTCACGTATATTAGCCATTTGTACGTAAGTACTTTTTCTCAAATATTTAATAATGTATAATGTTGAATATGGAGTATAATAAATTATCTGTAATCATTGAACATTTCAGTTATTCTTTTGTCAAGTTTTTTAGTGAACTTTCATTGTTTATATTTATCGACTATGAAAACAAGAAACTACTTTTTTTATTGTCAACTTTATCGTCTAAAATAAATTTAATTCCGCTTTTACAGATAAGTGCCACCCATGTATGTTTACATTAGAATTATATAGAAACTTTAGGCTTATATTTAACCATGAAAATAAGATTTTGTTTCAGTGATTTTCTTCATTTTTTAATCTATTTCAGAATTACATATTTTACTTGCTAAGAAAACTGGTGGCGTTTTCTTCACGTCCACAATCTCCAACATACAACATTCTCAGACGGCTTAGAAAGTGCAGTTTCGTCACTTAACATTTATAAAACTTCGTACCTTCCTCATTAGAATGTTTTTACCATAAACTGCTTCTTTTTCGCGACAAATGCAATATGCTAAATAAGAACTAAATAAGTAAATATCGACATTTGTCTTTCAACTAAGCGAAAAGAACAAAAGAACATAAGTTCTCCAACCACAAAGACATCACAATTTCATTGTCTGACCTTGCTAACCATGAACATTTCTCGGTCGATAGTCTGCAAATTTTTTGAATGACTAACGAACTGCAAAAAACTGGCCACTGAAAACTTCCATGATAAAGAGGAGGGGCATTTTTCTCTATGATAATAACTGTTCCCCCTCCACATATTCTCATCAGCTGTAATCGCTATGAATTCTAGTAGAGTAAAGCAAATTATTGAATTAATCTTTCCCTTGGTGGTACAAGCACCAAATTTGGTGTTCCTGTGCTCCAGGACCCGTCCCCTCAGAAAAATATGTTATCCACGTTAAATCTAAAATACCCGCCTTTGATCAAGATAAGTCAATCTTGGTCGTCTGTTTATTATCAGATGACGGACTCATATGAAAATAGATCAATGTTCAATCTCATTCATCACTATTTGTTATAACTGTAGACTTTTTAGCTTGATTAATATTATAGATACCAATTAATAAAGTATTTATTTATTGTTAACAAAATGTGATATTGATGGAATATTATAAGAAATATCATCATCATCATCATTATCTTGTCGTGCCACCAGCACGGATATCCCTGACCCCTCTCGCCATTCCTCCATATCGTTCATCGTTTCCGGCAGGTCCTCGGGACTACAACCCAAATCCTCAGAGAGCAGCTGTATGTAGGTTCAAGCTGGTCACCCTGTTTTTTCTCGGTCATGTGAAGGGGGTCCATAGGTGTACATCACTTATGAGCTCCTCCCTACTTCTCCAGCAGTGTCCTGCATGTCTGGTTCGTGTAACTTTGATAGTTTTCGTGATGGGTGGTTGGTGGCCGTATAGCTGCTTCTTTGTGGGGTGTTGCCTCCAGGACTTGTTCAATATTGCTCGCAGAATTCTTGTATAGTTGTCGTCAAGCTTTTTCTCCATCAGTTTAGTTAGAATCCATGTAGTGCATCCATATAGCAGTATCTACACGACCGCCGCTTGGAAGAAATTGCGCTTTGTATTATTGGTTAGGTCTGACTTCCATATGACCGATTGTCTATTGATAACTGTGTATGCCTTTGCTAATTGCGTATCGATGTCTGTCTCGGTTGACGAAACACTGCTTCCTTGGTAGGGGAACTTGTCAACTAGTTTCAGAGAGCTACCGTTTAGAGAGGAAATTTCACTTGTTTAATTAAAGCACATATATTTTGTTTTGTGTGAATTGACATGGAGGCCAATGCTTGCAGCGGCTCTTTCCAGACTATCCGCTAGGATTTGGGCTTGGGCTGGTGCATTTGCCTGAAGCGCTATGTCATCGGTGTAGTCGGCGTCGGTAAAATTTTTTGCGGGGCACCTTCTGCTTCTTTTCTTTATCAGCTTGAAACCATTTTCTTTGATTTTATCAATCGATGTTCTGTGACACTATGAGTTGGATATATGCACATACATGTATACACACGTGTGAGTGTGCACCCATACCAGTGTGCGTGTGTGTGTATGTATATATATATATATATGTGTGTGTGTGCGCCCACGCACACACGCACCTGCATGCACACACACGCACCTGCATGCACACATATACACACATATATATGTGGCGAGATGAGTTAGATTCGGCCTGGGTGTCGAATTTCAAATGTTAGGAAAACCCATTAACTAGATTAAGGAAATCTAGATAAGAAAATGTTTATACATATAGCTGCGGACGTGTTAAGTACTTGTCAGAACTTAAAATGTTCTGAATTTAATGTCCCTGTATCGGAGACGTCCAGTCTAGGAACTAATTTTTTGTCCAGTTTTTTTAAGAGAGAATTGGCTCCCCAAAAAGTTATGGGTTTATTCGTGGGTGTTCCATTAGCCGGAAATAACAATGAAACATTCTGTATATATACAGGTGCATTTTGGGTCCGAGAGTCAGACTTAGTTTGGGTTCGAAGGGAGTTGATTACACCGGGACAAAGAAATAACGAACAGCGACATTACCAGCCGGACCCAGTTAGTTAAGATAATCTTTTGCCAGCCAAAACTCAAACTAGAATTAATCATCCACTAAGTGTTACACGCTTCTCATCCTCCCTTGACGTTTTAACCACAAGTTGTTGTTTTGTCTTGTTCTTTTCTCTGTGAACCAGCTTCTCGCTTTGATCCGGCCCACATAAGTATTCAGACGAGGACTCGGTAACTTATGCAAACTGCAGAAGCGGGTATTATCACAGTTCTAAGCACGTAGTCTAGACAGATGATAAATAGGTATCGGGCTAGTGTGTCTCCTTTCAGTACTTCTGCTACAATGTCGAAGTAGTCAGTGTCTCAATCCGGAGAACGTACTTTCACTTTGGTGCTTCTATAGAGAATCATTATGGCTACGACGGTTTCTTTTGGTAGGCCATATGTGAGAAGAATTTGATCCATCTTCCCTCTGTGAATGGAAGAAAAGGCCTTGGTATAGTTGACAAATGATATTGAAGCCTGTGTTTTTTTTTCCCCTACGCCTACAAGAATTCTACGGATTGTCAAAATTTGTGAGGTCGTGGATCTATTACTCCGGAAGCCATTTTGGTTCTTCCTAAGAATGTTGTCAATTCTAGGTTCTATGCGGTTGCGTAGTAGGGCGTTGTATATTTTGGATGCTATGGATGTAAGTGTTATACCTCGGTAGTTCTTGGCTAATACGAGGTCACCCTTTTTAAGGAAAGGGGGAAGGGATTCCTTCATCCATCAGTCTTTCGGGTTTGGATTATAATCTGCATTGCAGTGTCGGAGCAGTATGTTGTCGAATTGTCTGGTCTTCCATAATTCTGGGGGAATTTCATCAAACCCAGCGGCTTTTCTATTTTTAATTTTTCTAAGTACTGAGTCGAGTTCTTCTAGAGTAAACGGTCCTAGTTTGATGTCTAATTGCTTACTAATAATTCTAGTGATTGGTTCATGTGTACCTTTCGGTGGGTTTCCTCATAGATTCTGGTAATGCTGTTTCCACTGTTTTATTCGTTCATGCTGGTTCGTAGCTTTCAGTTTAGCTTTGGTAGTGCTATTCATTCTGCTCACTTCGTGTATTTTTTGCCACGCTATCCTAGATTGTCTGTATTTGAATTTTTATCATTAAGGGTTTCGGACTATTGTCTTCATCTTTATGGTTATTTCCACTATGTTTCGGCCGATATATCCTCCTGCCTTCTTCAGGTGTTTGTCAAACTCAATAACCGTTACACTATGCGTCCTGCTGGATTATAGGAATGTGAGTTGGTTCGTCATTCTTGCCAATTCTGATTCAGTTTTTCTAATTGTATCTATTGATATATTGTATCGGGTCCGTACTGACTGGATATAAGTTGTCTAAATTTCTGAGACGAACTTGTTGGTTTTTATCATTAGGGGTTTCGGACTATTGTATTCATCTTTATGGTTATTTCCACAACGTTTCGGCCGATATATCCTCCTGCCTTCTTCGGGTGTTTGTCAAACTCGGGAACCTTCACTTAACTTCGAACTACGTCTTTATTGAAACCACAGGGGTCACCTGTTCTGATTCCGTTAGCTATAACCGGGTACAAGTGTTAAGTATTCCTGTATTGTTACCCGTCTGTAGTGAGGATTGAACCTGCAACCTCCAGATGATTGTCTCCTTAGAAGCTTAGGGAACCAACTCGTATAATCATTAGACCCTGTGTCCTCCTCGAATGAAGAGTAAGCCTCGCAATTCACTGCGCTGTTTTTCCATTTCTTGTTTGTAAAGACGTCGTCTATCTGTGCTTTAGTATTATTTGCGTATGTGTTGGTCCATAGTTTTCCCTCCTTTTTTTGAAAGTTTGCATTGAGACATATTAATCTATTTTCTATCGTGAAATCAGTTAGATGTTGTCCATGTCTGTTTGAAGAGTTCTGTTGAAGAGTTGTGTTTTCCGTTTTTCCCTATTTGGGCATTCATGTCTCTACCAATGACAAGAACGTTGTGTTTCGGGATGCTATGAACCAGAGAGGAGAGCTCATCGTAGAAGGCGACGAGTTCAGTTTCTTCACTAACATTGGTAAGGCGGTAGCAGGAGATGATTGTTGCACTGAGGTTGCCACTAAACGTAGTTACCATCATCCTTGGGTGTATTTTCTCTATGCTATTTAGTGACTTTAGGGCTTGTGGTCCTATAAGTATACCTACTCCTCCTATGATGGCATTGACAGAGTTTTTCCATGCTGATGTAGTGGCTTGCGTTCACCCATTGCCGGTATCGTGATATTTAATATCCTCATAATGTGTGAATCGGTGTTCTTGAATGCATATTATGTCTATGTTATGGTCTATGGCAGATGCAGTAAGCTCCGGTAGTTGTCCTATTCTATTTAAGGTTCTAACGTTAAATGTTGCTATTCGTATTGTTTATTTGCATTTTAGTAATTTTTGCTTTTTGAACTCTGTAGCTTATTTGATTAACACTGAGGCCACGACTCTAATCTCATCGGGACTCACCCCTTTTTTAACCACACGAACTACGATGAGGTTTGGACATGTGGTTTGATTGTGGGTCATGGTTATCTTTCAATGGCTGTTTTTCTTTTTTCATCTACAGAAGCCATCCTTATAGATGAGCAGCAGTAGTTCCCCGATCGAACTATAGACATTCTATTTTACGTTTATTTAGCTTCTTGTCTTTTACCAGAGTTTGTTTGTTTGACCAGGTTGATAATGAATTTGGATTTACGGTAAAATTGCCTTTACGTTTAAGACACAGATATTTTACAGCAGTGTTTTACAAAGAAAATAAAATTTTTAAATAAAACCATTCATGCATTTTAAATGATAGTACAGTGAAAGACAGTATGATTTTACCGACCAGTTTTTGACTCTTGTCTTTGGGTGGAACATGGTCCTTCTTTCTTGCTTTATCATATTCTATCACTTGTAATTTTATGGACTTAAATAAAAGTTGGTAAGGATACTGTTTGGAATGGAGAGGGGAGGAGGAGGCTCATTTAGGTATTCGTTTCTACCATATCTTTGTTTTTTTTTGGGGGGGGCTTTCTTTCTTTACTTAGGCTGAATATTCTACTCTAGTATGGGGTCTGTAAATAATTCTAACCAAGTTTTTTTTTATTTTATTTAAGAATTGTATTTTCGTTGTAAAATCAATATATATATATATATATATATATATATATATATATATATAAAACGTGGTATAACTGAATTGCAGATTTTCATTGGAGCATCGTTCACAGATATAATTCCCCACTTCAATCACTTGATTGCGGTAATCACAAACTCTAGTTGGCATAAATTATATTGATGTCATTTTAGAGTGTTTAGATCTATCTATCTATATATCGATCTCAGCATGTTCACGTTAATTTATCTTAATTTGTTCGAATCTATTCACCTATCCTCTCATTGTTTAGCATTGAAAACTTTTTTCCTATTTTATTAGACGACCATCGTGAAAAATAAGTCCTTTTTTTTCCACATGAGTAACGAAATTTTGTGAGAGAATGGGTCCCGGTGCACATGTATGGCAAATATAGAGTTTGTAATATTAAGAGAAAAATTCTCGTGGGATACTGACTTAATCTGCTCCACTAGGAGCTGGTTTAATGTGTTGACGTCAAAAGTAGATTTAAATTCCATTTGTTATGAGCATATGTATCTTATAGGGGTTTACGTTCAGAAGAAAGAAAGACTCTATATCAGATTTCTTTTTCTTTTTTAAACGCTACATGCAAACGTTAAGGTAAGGGAGTTTCCTCTTTTTATTTTGAGTAATAGAACCCATTTCAATTCAAATTTAATACACAAAAAAAAAACGATAAAGTATTTTTCAAAAATTTGCTTAAACTTCCTTTTTGAAATATATGACTTTCTATAAACTGCTTTTCTTTATTATTTTTCCATCTCTTAATTGATCGTTTGTTTTTTTGTTTTATCGATGACAGATATTTAAACCGGAGAAGTTCAAGACTTTGGAAACAGTATTTTCTTGATGAGCAGGATTTTCAAAGAAATCATATTTGAAACGAATATGTGAATATCTACAGGGATAAATTATATTCTTTTGAAGAAAAAATTTTTTTTCATAGTTTGGTGGGGTCATTGCAGATCAACACTGGGGAGAAATATTTTGTAAAACCGCTCGGTCTTCAAGTGGATATGGAAGGACATAATAAAGAGAAAATACATATTTGTGAAATTTGTTCCTCTTCTTTTGCACGACCCTCGGCTTTAGTAACGCATATAAGGACACACACAGGAGAGAAGCCGTATTCCTGTGACATGTGTGACTCCTCCTTTTCGGTACAATCAACTTTGGATATGCATAGGCGAACACACACTCGGGAGAAGCCATATTCCTGTAAAATATGTGACTCTTCCTTTTCCCACAAATCAAATTTGAATATTCACAGGCGAACACACACAGGAGAGAAGCCATATTCCTGTGAAATATGTGACTCATCCTTTTCCCAAAAATCACACTTGATTATTCATTGGCGAACACACACAGGAGAGAAGCCATATTCCTGTGGGATATGTGAATCTTCCTTTTCCCAAAAATCAACTTTGGATAGACATAGGCAAACACACACAGGAGAGAAACCGTATTCCTGTGAAATATGTGAATCTTCCTTTTCCCAAAAATCCTATTTGAATAGGCATAGGCGAACACACACAGGAGAGAAGCCATATTCCTGTGAAATATGTAACTTCTCCTTTTCAGACAAATCAACTTTGAGTAAACATAAGCGAACACACACAGGCGAGAAGCCATATTCCTGTGAGATATGTGACTCTTCCTATTCCCAAAAATCACATTTGGATATTCATAGGCGAACACACACAGGAGAGAAGCCATATTCCTGTAAAATATGTGACTCTTCCTTTTCCCAAAAAACAGGTTTGGATAGACATAGCCGAACACACACAGGACAGAAACCATATTCCTGTGAGATATGTGACTCTTCCTTTTCCCAAAAATCACATTTGGATATTCATAAGCGAACACACACAGGAGAAAAGCCATATTCCTGCAAAATATGTGACTCTTCCTTTTCCCAAAAAACAGGTTTGGATAGACATAGCCGAACACACACTGGAGAGAGGCCATATTCCTGTGAGATATGTGACTTCTCCTTTTCAGACAAATCAACTTTGAATAGGCATAAGCGAACACACACAGGAGAGAAGCCATATCAATGTGAAATATGTGATTCTTCCTTTTCCCGAAAATCGACTTTGCATAATCATAGGCGGACACACAGAGGAGAGAAGCCATATTCCAGTGACATATGTGATTCTTCTTTTAAAAAAAATAATTTGAACAGGCATATGAAAACGCACAGATGAGAGAAACCCTATTCTTGTGAATTTGTAGCTCTCTGTTTTACAGATTGCATGTCTATGAGTGTATTTATGTATATATTAATATGTATGGGTGTACATACGTATATATGCGTGTATATATATATATACATACATGTGTATATATAAGTATGTAAATATTTCATGATATGAATTTTAAAGAATAAAACATTCCGATTTTTAAAAAAGATAAATAAAAACTTTAATAATAAATTCACTTGATAAAGAAAACTTTTTTTAAAATTTGATTTACTCACTAACGTTTTGGAAGGACAAATATTTATTTTAGTAAATGTGTTTCCCCTCATAAGAAATGTTCGTATTTCAGTTTCATCGTCTTTTTAAAACGAATCTGTATACATTTCTACGCAAACCATTTTATGTTTTTTTTTCATTCTTGCAATCATTCCTTATGAAAAAATTATATATATATATATATATATATATATATATATATATATATATATATATTGTCTTTGTGTGTGTGTCTGTGTGTGTAAAAATGTTATCTGATTTCACGTAGAGATCAATGCTTCTTGCTAATTGCTCCAGGCAAAACAGCAGAGATTCGACTTCGCTTCTGGAGGTTTAGGAATTATCGAGTACCTGTTCATTGTCATTAATCCTAGATCCATTCAGACCTAAAATAGTTGTATTTGTTGTCATCTCATAAATAGGCCAAATGGATCTGTTTCTAAAATAATTTGATAAGAATACTTAAACATTGAAAATGTATTAATGTTAATAACCTTCTAAGTGGGAAGTGTTGTTCTTTTATGTTATAACTGATTTCATAGAAAAATCCAAACTCACAATAAAACAGAACTTAACTATACACACACACACAGAGATAGACACATACACCTCCCCAACACACAATTACCCAGGAAGGAAAATTAGTAGTCAGCTGAAATTTAATGCACAGCAACTATCAGAGATTATTCAGGGTAAAAGAGTAATCATCATCATCATGTCGTGCCGCCAGCATGGATATCCCTGACGCTCTCTTGCCACTTCTCCCTATCGTTCATCGCCTCTGGCTGGTCTTCAGGGCTACATCCCGTATCCTCACATAGCTGCTGGACGTATGTTCGAGCTGGTCGTCCTGCTTTTGCTTGGCCATATGTGGGGGTCCATAGGAGTACATCACTTATGAGCTCGTCCCTGCTTCTCCAGCAGTGACCTGCATGTCTGGTTCGTCTAAATTGGATAGTTTTCGTGATGGGAGGCAGGTGGTCGTATAGTTGGTGCCTTGTGGGGTGTTGCCGCCAGGACTTGTTCAATATTGCTCGCAACATTCTTGTGTAATTGCCGTCTAGCTTCTTCTCCTGCCGTTTAGTTAGCGTCCAAGTAGTATCGATACGAACGCTGCTTGGAAGAAACTGCATTTCATTTTATCGGTCAGGTCTGATTTCCATATGATCGTTAGCCTATCGATAGTTGTCCATGCCTTTGTTAACCGCGTGTCGATGTCCTTTTCTGTTGATGATACGCTGCTTCCTAGGTAGTTGAATTCGTCTACTAGTTTAAGAGGGGTATCATGTAGTGTGCTGATGTCGCCTGTTTGATTATAGCACATATATTCAGTTTTGTGTGCATTGACATGGAAGCCAATGCCTGCGGCGGCTCGTTTCAAACTATGCAGTAGTGTTTTGGCTTGGAGGAAAAACAAAAAACAGCCATACACACACACACACATACACATGCAAACACACATATAGAAGCACTAGGGAGGAAGATTGGTAGTCATCAAAATTTTATTGTGTATTAACTACCATAGATTTTTAGGTGGGAAGGAGAGTAATAAAAGGAAAACAAGAAAAATGGAATTATATACGTATACATGTAAATAAAAAAAGAAAAGAAAAGAAAATGAGAAACAACACCTGCAAAGATTAAAACTGGTGACGGAAAATTAAACCGAACTGAAAATTCGTAGACACAAATCCTGAAATTAAAAAGAACCACGACTTTTTACATTTGAAATAGCCATATGTTTGTTTGTTTTTTTCTGGTCTTTTGCTACGTTACCAACCGTGGAATCCCACCTGTGTGGGGAATTTACCATTGAGAAGCCCATTCGCCTTTTTTCTGACAGGGATACACTACTAGTATACTCAAGTCTGGAGAAGGATTTTGAGCCCTACCTAATTTCAGGTTTTCAATCGACAATAAATAGTGCTGTACACTTTATCTGTGGTCAAAGTCTTATTCTCTCAACGAAACTGACCCTCATTCACAGCTTTTTAGTACCTTTTATGAAAAAATACAGTTTGTATCTGATTAGCATGGCATTAATTCAAACTGTACTTCCAAACCACATCGTCCTTCATGCAACATTATTATTCATAGATTTCTACAAAGTATTTGATTCTATAAAGAAAGAAAAGTTGGACAGATACTACTGGCATATGGTCTCTCCAAAGAAGTTCTTACCGTTATGACGATGCTTTACAAAAACATGAAAGCAATGTTTCGCTCACCAGATGGTAACACTAACATATTCGTCTTTGTCGCTGCAATTTATGGAGATATTTTAGCAACATTCGTCCCCGTATTCGACAGCCACTAACATTCCTTCTTAGGTATCACGAGTTGTCTCCCTCGGCATCTGATGACCCTGTGGGGAGGAGTTTTACCTTATTGCAGAGCTGTGGTCACCGTATTCTACAGCCACTAACGTTTCCTTCTTAGGCATCACGTGTTGTCTCCCTCGGCCATTTGATGACCCTGTGGGGAGGAGTTTTACCTCTCTGAAGAAGTGTAGTCACCGTATTCTACAGCCCTAGCCGACGGGGAGAGTTCACTTTCGTGTAATCATTTAGTCGAATAGGAGAGTCTCTTTGTGATCTCGATTGTTTTGAAGTGTGTGCAAGATGGCGACTGATAACTAAGCTCCCGTTTTTGAAAATATAAAGAACTTCAAAAAACAAGACGTGATATCCTCCATTCAGATATTATTGTTATATATCGCTAAGAAGAAAAGATTTTCATAATATTTGATGTGAATAATTTACCGACTGATTTTAACAAAGCGAGTTATACTAAATAATTCCCGAGTGATATTGATTTTTAGTGATTTCTAATATCATTTTTTATGCTTAAGCGTATTAAAATATTTTGCTGTCTAAAGATGAATAATGTCTCGGAAAAGACCTTTTTGTAATAATTTTTTCAAATCTAAAATAACCATCGAAATGTTTCTGCGATTTGAACAATTCAAGAAGGATATCAATTTGACTTTGACTAACAAGGTCTCTCTCTCTCTCTCTCTCTATATATATATATATATATGAATGAATCTAATCATGAATATATATATGCAGAAGTGTGTGTTGATGTCCCTGGAAATTTTTAGTATATAGAAAGGTGGTCAATATACTAATCTCAGTAAGACTATGAAAGTATTATCGTTGGCTGTAAATTCATCCCTTCTTTATGAAAATTTTATTAAAAATTAATGTCATAAATATTTATTTATTTTTATTTCACATTTATTGCTAATTTCATTTGGACTTTTGGCATACCACATCAATTTGAGAGAATAAATGGTTGATATTTAAACTATGATACTCTATTTGACGACTTTTTCTAAGTTAATAAGTTATATTACGTATCGAACATTTCTATTATCAAATAACATAATGTTTCTGATAATACACTTATTTATAACATAATATTATTTTGTTGTCTGACTGACAAATTCTGAAGAATCTCACAGTCCTTCTCCATATGCAAAATCTGGTTCCATCGGTAACATTGATGTTCATTTCATTCCTTTTTTTTCTAACAAAGTCTTGTTCTGTCTACTCTAATTGGATGTCACACTTGTTCTGATAATACGCTCATTTATAACATAATATTATTAGACCTAATTTTTCCGATGCAAGTCTCATTGAGGAACGAGAAATGATTCAGAAATCTTGTTAAAGAAGCTGTATTTACCAAACACGGTCAGGTTCACAAAATATATTGTTGCTGGTAAACCTGGAAAGATCTATCCTAGATGGATGAGCTTATTTATACATACCTAATCTTTGAGAGGTACTTAGTTAACCACAATATGCACATTTTGTTACAAATACTAATTCTGCTGAAAATTAAATTTACATAGAAAAGTATTTTTGAAGAAATTCTTGTCTGTGGAAATGAACATTATTACAAGTGAAGTAACTATGAAATATTTAAACTCTTTCTTAAAGAATAATCTTATAAGTTTTGCACAATAGATGTGACTTTATAGTAAATTAAATGATATATTATTATATTCATTGAATGGATTTTGTTAAGTCGAACAATTTGTTGGCCTTGTGACACTTTTCTATTCGGTGGAATAAATAGAATTATATAAAAATGTAGACAAGTTAAGAATAACTGAATAACTGATATATCTTAAAATGAATAGGTCCACAAAAGGATTTGTTTTGAAGTTAGTTATTTTTCCTTCACATGTGTTTCTGACTTTTTACGTCGTCTTCAGTAAGTAAAATGGTTTGTTCTTGTATTGCTTTTAAATTATATAGTGGTAACAATTTTGAAAAAGTCGTGGTTCTTTTTAATTTCAGGATTTGGGTCTGCGAATTTTTAGTTCGGTTTAATTTTCCGTGACCAATTTTAATCTCTGCAGGTGTTCTTTCTCTTTTTCTTTTCTATTTATATGTATACGTATATAATTCCATTTTTCTTGTTTTCCTTTTTATTACTCTCCTTCCCCCTAAAAAAATCTGTGGTAGTCGATACACCATAAAATTTAGATGACTACCAATCTTCCTCCCTAGTACTTCTATGTGTGTGTTTGCATGTCTGTATGTGTGTGTGTACATGGCTGTCTTTTTTCTCCTTTATTACTCTTTTACCCTAAATAATCAATGACAGTTGCTGTGCCATGAATTTCAGCTGACTACTAATTTTCCTCCCTGGTTAATTGTGTGTTGGGGAGGTGTTTATGTCTGTCTCCGCGTGTGTGTATTGTTAAGTTAGTATATTTTCAATGTTTAAATATTCTTATGAAATTATTTCAGAAACAGATCCATTTGACCTATTTATGAGGTCCCAACAAGTCCAATGAACAGGTACTCGATAATTCCTAAACCTCCAGAAGCAAAGTCGAATCTCTGGTGTTTAATCTGGAGCAATTAGCAAGAAGCATTGATCTCTACGTGAAATCAGTTAACTTTATCACACAAACAGACACACACACAGAGACAATATATATATATATATATATATATATATATATATATATATATATAGAGAGAGAGAGAGAGAGGGAGATCCTTTTTTTTCATTGAGAATGATTACAAGAATGAAAAAAAAATACAAAATTGTTTCCGCAGAAATGTATACAGGTTCGTTTTAAAAAGACGATGGAGCTGAAATATGAACATGAGGGGAAACACATTTACTAAAATAAATATTTGTCCTTTCAAAACTTTAGTGAGTAAATCAAATTAAAAAAAGTTTTCTTTATCAAATAAATTTATTATTAATGTTTTTATTCATCATTTTTAAAAATCGGAATGTTTTATTCTTTAAAATTCATATCATGAAATATTTACATATTCATATATACACATGTATGTATGTACAACATATACACATATGTACCCCAAGAAATATTAATATATATATATGTACATGGTACCAGGAAATTAGACAAGATCAAAAAATAAGAATCATATTAAACAGAAGTTTTGTTTTGTCCAGTTTGATTTTTCGAGTGCATTAGTAAACGTGATTAACTTGAAAATAGAGAGCTACAAATTCACAAGAATAGGGTTTCTCTCATCTGTGCGTTTTCATATGCCTATTCAAATTTTTTTTTTTATAAAGGAAGAGTCACATATTTCTCGAGAAGATGGCTTCTCTCCTCTGTGTGTTCGGCTATGTCTATCCAAACCGGATTTTTGGGAAAAGGAAGAGTCACATATCTCACAGGAATATGGCTTCTCTCCTCTGTGTGTTCGCCTGTGAATATTCAAATTTGATTTGTGGGAAAAGGAAGAGTCACATATTTCACAGGAATATGGTTTTTCTCCTGTGTGTGTTCGCCTATGAATATCAAAAGTTGATTTTTGGGAAAAAGAAGAGTCACATATCTCACAGGAATATTGCTTCTCTCCTGTGTGTGTTCGGCAATGATAATCCAAATGTGATTTTTGGGAAAAGGAAGAGTCACATATTTCACAGGAATATGGCTTCTCTCCTGTGTGTATTCGCCTGTGAATATTCAAAGTTGATTTTTCGGAAAAGGAAGAGTCACATATTTCACAAGAATATGGCTTCTCTCCTGTGTGTGTTCGCCTATGAATAACCAAGTGTGATTTTCGGGAAAAGGAAGAGTCACATATTTCGCAGGAATAAGGCTTCTCTCCTGTGTGTGTTCGCCTATGCCTATTCAAAGTTGATTTTTGGGAAAAGGAAGAGTCACATATTTTACAGGAATATGGCTTCTCTCCAGTGTGTATTCTTATATGCATCTCTAAATATGATTTTCGTGCAAAGGAAGAGGAACAAATTTCACAGATATGTTGTTTCACTCTTTTGTGTACTTTCATATACATTTGAGCTCCCGAATTTGTTGAAAAACTTGAGCCACTCATTTCACAACTATATGATTTCACTCCAAAATGTGTTTGTATATGCACTTCATACTCCACCATATTTGAAAACGATGCGCTGCATATTTTGCAAGACAATGGCTTTTCTTTGATTTGTGTTTGCATATTTCATTAGAATTTCTCACCCGGATAAGAAGACCAAGCTGTTTTACAAAATATTTCTCCTCAGTATTTATCTGCAAAGACGCCACCAAATTATGGAAAAAAAAAAAAAAAAACATCTTTCCTTCAAAAGAATATAACTTATCATTGTAAATATTCAAATCTTCGTTTCAGATGGGATTTCTCTGAAAATCCTGCTCATCAAGAAAATACTGTGTCCAAAGTTAAGAACTTCTCCTGATTAAAAATCTGTAATCGATAAAACAAGAGAAAAATATCAATTAAGAGATGGAAAAGTAATAAAGAAATACAGTTCATAGAAAGTCATATATTTCAAAAAGGAAGTTTTAGCAAATTTTGAAAAATATTTTATCGTTTTTTGTTTTTTTTTGTGGGGGGTATCAAATTTGAATTGAAATGGGTTCTATTACTCAAAATAGAACAGGAAACTATCTTACGTTTAAGTTTGCATGTAGCGTATTAAAAAAGAAAGAGAAATCTGATATAGAGTCTCTCTTTCTCCTTCTGTTCATAAACCACTATAAGATACACATGATCATAACAAATTGATTTTAAATCAACTTTTGACGTCAACATATTAGACCAGCTCCTAGTTGAGCAGATTAAGTCAGTATCCCATGATAATCTTTCACTTAATGTTACAACCTCTATATTTGCCATACATGTGCCCCGGGACCCATTCTCTCACAAAATTTCGTTACTCATGTGGAAGGAAAAGACTGCTATTTTTCAAGATGGTCGTCTAATAAAATTGGAAAAAAGCTTTCAATGCTAAACATTGAGAGGATATGTTAATAGATGCGAACAGATTAAGATATATTAATGTGAACATGCTGAGGTAGATAGTTAGATTGATAGATCTAAACACTCTAAAATGATATCAATATAATTTATGCGTGTTTGTTATATATATATATATATATATATATATAAAGATTTTACAACGAAAATACAATTCTTAGTTAAAATAAAAAACTTGGGAAGAATTATTTACAGACCTCCATACTAGAGTAGAATATTCAGCCTAAATAAAGAAAGAAAGCCCCCTAAAAAAAAAACAAAGATAAGGTAGAAACGAATACCTAAATGAGCCTCCTCCTCCCCTCTCCATTCAAAGCAGGTGCCTTACCAACTTCTATTTAAGTCCATAAAATTACAAGAGAGAGAATATGATAAACCAAGCTAGGAAAGAAGGCCTATTTTCCACCCAAAGACAAGAGTCAAAAACTGGTCGGTAAAATCATACTGTCTTTCACAATACTATCATTTAAAATACATGAATGGTTTTATGTAAAAAAAATTGTATTTTCTTTGTAAAACACCGCTGTACAATATCTGTGCCTTATATGTAAAGGTAATTTTACCGTAAAATGAAACTGATAATCAACCTGGTCAAAGAAACTAACACTATAAGAACCCAAGAACCCTATAGTTCGATCGGGGAACTACTGCTGCTCATCTATAAGAGTGGTTTCTATAGATGAAAAGAAAAACAGCCATTGGAAGATAACCATGACCCACAATCAAACCACATGTCCAAACCCCATTCCACTTCGTGCGGGTAAAAAAAAGGATGCGTCCTGATGAGGTTGGAGTCCTGGCCTCAGTGTTCAACAAATCAGGTACAGAGCTCAAATAGCAAAAATTACTAAAATGAAAACGCACAATACAAATAGCAACATTTAACGTTAGAACCTTAAATAGAAAACGACAACTACCGGAGCTTACTGCATCTGCCATAGATCATAACATAGACATAATATGGATTCAAGAACACAGATTCAAACATTGTGAGGATATTAAATATTACGATACCGGCAATGAATGGACGCTAGCCACTACATCAGCATGGAGGAGGTATACTTATAGGATCACAAGCCTTAAAGTCACTAAATAGCATAGAGAACATACACCCTAGGATGATGGTAACTATATTTAGTGGCAACCTCAGTGCAACAATTTTCTCCTGCTACCGCCCTACCAAGGTTAGTGAAGAAACTGAACTTATCGCCTTCAACGATGAGCTCTCCTCTCTTGTTCATAGCATCCCGAAACACAACGTTCTCGTCATTGGCGGAGACATGAATGCCCAAATAGGGAGAAACGGAAACCACAAATACAGCCAACACAACTCGTCTCACAGAAATGGACAACATCTAACTGATTTCACGATAGAAAAAAGATTCACATGCCCCAATGGAAACTTTCAAAAAAGGGGGGAAAACTATGGACCAACACATACGCAAATAATACTAAAGTACAGATAGACTACGTCGTTACAAACAAGAAATGGAAAAATAGCGCAGTGAATTGCGAGGCTTACTCCTCATTCGAGGGTGTGTCCTCCGATCACCGAATTGTCACGAAAAAAATAAAACTGAGCCTACGAAAGAATGTCACCCGAACAACGACCACAATACGCTATGATTTGGACCTGCTTAATAACAAGGATAATAATAACAAGACAAATATATGATAACATTAAAAAACAAAATCGATGCACAACAGGAGAAGACAGAGACACATTCATGCGAATGACGAATACGAGAATTTCGTCAATACCCACTTAGAAGCAGCAGCTAAATACATACCAACAAAACATAGAACTAAATCTAGTGTCCCATGGGAGACATTAGCAGTTACAGAAAAACGTACAGACGTGAAAATTGCCTCCAAATGCAATAGGAAGAACCCAACTAACATAAATGCCCTGAAACTAAAAAAAGCACAAAATGAATAAGCCAACATATACCTAAAAGAACAGACAGAATACATAAAAAATCAGATAGATAAGATTAGAGACTCTGCTGAAGAGAGACAATCTAGGATTGTGTAGCAAACAATAAACGAACTGAGCAGAAGGAATAGCACAACCAAAGCTAAACTGAAAGCTACCAACTTGCATGAACGAATAAAACTGTGGAAACAGCATTTCGAGAATCTACTAGGAAACCCACCGAAAGTTACACATGAACCAATCACAAGAATTATTAGAAAGCAATTAGACATCAAACTAGGACCGTTTAATCTAGAAGAACACAACTCACTACTTAGAAAAATTAAAAATAGAAACGCCGCAGGGTTTGATGAAATTCCCACAGAAGTATGGAAGACCAGGCAATTCGCAACATACTGCTCCGACACTGCAATGCAGTTTACAATCTAAACCCGAACGACTGATGGATGAAGGGATCCCTTCCCCCTTTCCTTAAAAAGGGTGACCTCGTATTAGCCAAGAACTACTGAGGTATAACACTTACATCCATAGCAGCCAAAATATACAACACCTTACTACGCAACTGTCTAGAACCCAGAATTGACAACATTCTTAGGAAGAACCGAAATGGCTTCCAGAGAAATATATCCACGACCTCACAAATTTTGACTATCTGTAGAATTCTTGTAGGCGTACGGGCAAAAGCCTACAGGCTTTAATATAATTTGTCAACTATACGAAGGCCTTTTCTTCCATTCACAGAGGGAAGATGGATCAAATTCTTCTCACATACGGCCTACCAAAAGAAACCGTCGCAGCCATAATGATTCTCTATAGAAACACCAAAGTGAAAGTACGTTCTCCGGATTGAGACACAGACTACTTCGACTAGCCCGATACCTATTTATCATCTGTCTAGACTACGTGCTTAGAACATCGATTGATAAAATAAAAAAAAAATGGTTTCAAGCTGACAAAGAATGAAGCGGAAGTTGCCCCGTAAAAAACACTTACCGACGCCGACTACGCCAATGACATAGCACTTCCAGAAAATGCAGCAGCCCAAGCCGAAATCCTAGCGCTTAGTCTGGAATGAGCCGCTGCAGGCATTAGCCTCCATGTCAATGCACACAAGACAGAATATATGTGCTTTAATTAAACAAGTGAAATTTCCTCACTAAACGGTAGCTCTGTGAAACTAGTTGACAAGTTCACCTATCTAGGAAGCAGTGTTTCATCAACCGAGACAGACATCGATACGCGACTAGCGAAGGCATGAACTGCTATCAATAGGCAATTGGTCATATGGAATTCAGACCTGACCAACAAAACAAAGCGCTATCTCTTCCAAGCAGCAGTCGTGTCGATACTGCTATATGGATGCACTACATGGACTCTAATTAAACGGATGGAGAAAAAGCTTGACAGCAACTATACAAGAATTCTGCTAGCAATATTGAACAAGTCCTGGAGGCAACACCCCACAAAGCAGCAGCTATACGGCCACCAACCACCCATCACGAAAACTATCAAAGTTACACGAACCAGACATGCTGGACACTACTGGAGAAGTAGGGACGAGCTCAAAAGTGATGTACACATATGGACCCCCTGTACATGACCGAGCAAAAGCAGGGTGACTAGCTTGAACCTCTCTATTAAACGAACCAGACATGCAGGACACTGCTGGAGAAGTAGGGACGAGCTCATAAGGGATGAACTCCAATGGACACCCTTACATGGCAGAGCAAAAGCAGAGTAACCAGCTCGAACCTACGTACAGCAGATCTGAGAGGATACGGGTTATAGCCCTGACGACCTGCCGGGAGCTATGAACGATAGGGAAGGGTGGCGAGAGAGGGTCAGGATATCCGTGCTGATGGCACAACAAGATGAGGAATTTATGTAATATTTCTTGAACATCACATTTTGTTAACGATAAATAAATACTTCATTAATTGGTATCTATAATATTAATCAAGCGAAAAAGCCTACAGTTATAACAAATAGTGATGAATGAGATTGAACATTGATCTATTTTTATATGAGTCCGTCATCTGATAATAAACAGACGACCAAGATTGACTTATCTTGAACAATGGTGACCCTTTTGGTTTTAACGTGGGTAACATACATTTCTGAGAGAACAGGTTCTGGAGCACAAATACACCAAATCTGCTGCTCGTACCACCAAGTGAAAGGTTAATTCAATAATTTACTGGATTATAGCCGAATTCAAAGCGATAACAGTCGATGAAAATATGTATAGTGGAACGTATTTATTATCATAGAGAGAAATGCCCCTCCTCTTTCTGGTGGAAGTTTTCAGTGGTCAGTTTTTTGCACTTCGTTAGTCATACAAAAAATTTCGCAGACTATCGACCAATATGTCTTCATGGTTAGCAAGTTCAGACAACGAAAGTGTGATGACTTTGTGGTTGGAGAATTTAGGTTTTTTTGTTCTTTTCGCTTAGTTGAAAAACAAATGTCGATATTTACTTATTTAGTTCTTATTTAGCATATTGCATTTGTAACGAAAAGAAAAGCTGTTTATGGTTAAAACATTCTAATGAGGAAAGTACGAAGTTTTATAAGTATGAAATGACGAAACTGCATATTTTAGGCGTCTGAGGACGTTTTATCGGGGAACTACTGCTGCTTATCTATAAGAGTGGCTTCTGTAGATGAGAATAAAAACAGCCACTGAAAGAAAACCATGAGCCACACTCAAACCACATGTTCAAACCGCATCGTTCTTCAGGCGGGTAAAACGAGGCGCGTCTTGCTGAGGTTGGGATCCTGGCCTCAGTGTTCGAAAAATCAGCTACAGAGCTCAAACAACAAAAATTACTAGAATGCAAACACACAATACACATAGAAATATTTAACGTTAGAACATTAAATAGAATAGGACAACTACCTGACCTTACTTCATCTGCCATAGATCATAACATAGACATAATATGCATTCAAGAACACAGATAAATAGCAAGGACATTAAATATCATTATACCGGCAATGGATGGACGCGAGCCACTGCATCAGCATGGAAAAACTCTGTCAATAAAACTATAGGAGGAGTAGGTATACTTATAGGACCACGAGCCCTAAAACCACTAAATAGCATTGAGAAAATACACCCAAGGATGATGGTAGCTACTTTTAATGGCAACCTCAATACAACAATCATCTCTTGATACAACCCTACCAATGTTAGTGAAGAAACTTAACTCATCACCTTCAACGATGAGCTGTCCTCTCTGGTGCGTAGCATCACGAAACACAACGTTCTCGTCATTGGTGGAGATATGAAGTCCCAAATAGGGAAGAACGGAAACCACAAATACAGCTTACACAACTCGTCAAACAGAAATGGACAACGTCTAACAGATTTCATGATAGAAAATCGATTAACATGCCATAATACAAATTTTTAAAAAAGGGAGGGAAAATTTTTGACCCTAACATACGCAAACAATACTTATGCACAGATAGACTACGTCTTTATAGACAAGAAATGGAAAAATAGCGCAGTGAATTGCGAGGCTTACTCATCATTCGAGGGTGTATCCTCCGATCATCGAAATGTCACGGCAAAAATAATACTGAATCTACGAAAGACAGCCACCAGAATAACGACCACTATACACTATGACTGGGCTCTTATTAATATTAAGGATATTAAAAATAAATATGTGGTAGCATTAAAAAACAAATTCGATGCACTACAGGAGATGACAGAAACACATACTCCGAATGACAATTATGAAAATTTCGTCAACGCCCACTTCGAAAAAAAAAGAAGTAATCTAGAGTCCCATGAGAAACATTTGCGGTTAGAGAAAAACGTGCAGACATGAAAACTGCCACCAAATGCAATAGGAAGAACCCAACTAAGACAGATGCCCTGACATTAAAAAAAGCACAAAATGAATAAGCCAACATATGCATAAAATAACAGACAGAATACATAGAAAATTAGATAGATAAGATTAGAAACTCTGTTGAAGATAGACAATCTAGGATAGCATGGCAAACAATAAACGAAGTGAATAGAAGGAAGAGCACTGCCAAAGCTAAACTGAAAGCTACCAACCAACATGAATGAATAAAACTGTGGAAAGAGCATTTCGAGAATCTACTAGGAAACCCACCGAAAGATACTCATGAACTAATCATGAGAATTATTTGTAAGCAATTAGACATCAAACTAGGACCGTTTACTCAGGGAGAACTCGACTCAGGACTTAGAAAAACTAAAAATACAAAAGCTGCAGGGCTTGATGAGATTCTTCCAGAATTATGGAAGACCAGACAATTCAATAACATACTGCTCCGACACTGCAACACAGTTTATAATCAAAACCTGATAAACAGATGGTTGAAGGAATGCATCCTCCCTTTCCCTAAAATGGTTTGACCTCTGATTAGCCAAGATCTACCGAAGTATAACACTTACATCCATAGCAGCCAAAATATACAATGTTCTACTACGCAACCGTATAGAACCCAAAATCGCCAACATTCTTAGGAAGAACCAAACTGGCTTCCGGAGAAATAGATCCATGTCCTCACATATATTGACTATCCGTAGAATTCTTGTAGGCGTACGGGCAAAAAAACAACAGGCGACAATAACAGTTGTTGACTTCACCAAGGCCTTTTATTCCATTCACAGAGGGAAGATGGAGCAAATTCAACTTGTATACTGCTTATCAAAAGAAAAAGTCGCAGGCATAATAATTCTCTCAAGAAATACCAACGTTAAAGTATATTCTCCGAATGGAGACACAGGCTACTTGGACATTGTAACAGGAGTACTACAAGGAGACACACTAGCCCCAAACCTCTTTATCATCTGTCTAGACAACGTGCTTAGAACATCGATTGATAAAATCAAAGAAAACGGTTTTAAGCTTACAAAAGAAAAGAAGCAAAAGGTACCCTGCAAAAACAATTACCGATGCTGACTACGCCGATGACATAGAGCTTCTGGAAAATGCACCCACCCAAGCCGAAACCCTACTGCATAGTCTGGAATGAGCCGCTGCAGGCATCAGCCTCCATGTCAATGCATACAAAACAGAATATATGTGCTTTAATCCAACAGGCGACATTTCCACACTAACCAGTAACTCTGAAACTAGTTGACAATTTCACCTACCTTAGAAGCAGGGTCTCACCAACTGAGACAGACATCGACACGTGATTAGCAAAAGCATGGATAGCTTACAACTGGCAATCGGTCATGTAGAAGTCAGACATGACCGATAAAATGAAGCGCAGTTTCTTCCAAGCAGCGGTCGTGTCGATACTGCTATATGGATGCACTACATGGACGATAACTAAACGTATGTAGAAAAATCTGGACGGTAACTACACAAGAATGCTGCAAGCAATATTGAACAAATCCTGGAGGAAATACCCAACAAAGCAGCAGCTATACGGACACCTACCACTCATCACGAAAACTATTAAAGTTAGACGAAGCATACATGCAGGAAACTGCTGGAGAAGTAGAGACGAGCTCATTAGTGATGTACTCCTATCGACCCCATCACATGGCCGAGAAAACGAGGGCGACCGGCTCGCACCAGTATAGAGCAGCTCTGTGAGGATACGGGATGTAGCTCTGAGGACCTGCTGGAAACGATGAACGATAGGGATGGCCGGCGAGAGAGGGTCATGGATTGAACATTGATCCATTTTCATATTAGTCCGTCATCTGATTATAAGCAGACGACCAGGATTGACTTATCTTGAACAATGGCGGCTATTTTGGTTTTATCGTGGGTAACATGCTTTTCTGGGAGAACAGGTTCTGGAGCACAAGTACATCAAATTTGGTGCTTCTACCACCAAGGGAAAGAATAATTCAATAATTTGCTGCGCTATACCAGAATTCATAGCGATTACAGCTGATAAGAATAAGTGGAGTCGAACATAGTTATTATCATAGAGAAAACTGCCCCTCCTCTTTATCATGGAAGTTTTCAGTGGCTAGTTTTTTGCACTTTGTTAGTCATTCAAAAAATTTCGCAGACTATCCACCAATATGTCTTCATGGTTAGCAAGGTCAGACAACGAAAGTGTGATGTCTTTGTGGTTGGAGAATTTATTTATCTATTTATTTTTGTTCTTTTCGCTTAGTTGAAAGACAAATGTCGATATTTACTTATTTAGTTCTTATTTAGCATATTGCATTTGTCACGAAAAGAAAAGCAGTTTATGGTTAAAACATTCTAATGAGGAGGGTATTAAGTTTTATAAGTGTTAAGTGACGAAACTGCACATTCTTAGGCGTCTAAGGATGTTGTATGTAGAAGATTGTGGACGAGAAGAAACCGCCATCACTTTCCTTACCTAGTAAAATATGTAATTTTTAAATAGATAAAAAAAAATGAAGAAAATCACAGAGACAAAATCTTATCTTCAAGGTTAAATATAAGCCTAAAGTTTCTATATAATTCTAATGTAAACATACATGGGTGGCATTTATCTGTAAAAGCGGAATTAAATTTATTTTAGACGATCAAGTTGACAATGAATAAAGTAGTTTGTTGTTTTCATAGTCGATAAACATAAACAATGAAAGTTCACTAAAAAAACTTACCAAAACAACTGAAATGAACAATGATTACAGATAATTAGTTATACTCCATATTCAACATTATACATTATTAGATGTTTGAGAAAAAGTACTTACGTTAAAATGGCTAATATACGTGAATTGAAGATCAATGAAGATTCGACGGTTGAAGCCAGCAGTATTGTTTTCGTATTTATTGGATTCTTAGTAGAAAAATATTTTAATAAAAAATACTAAAATTAAGAAGCGAGACGTTTTTCCTTTTAGAATGTAATTTAAATATCTTCTTTAAGACTGAAGTTGTTGTTTGAATTAAAAAGGATAAAAAAAGTTTTCTATTTTTAACTAATTTTCCTTTCTTCAAGAGACAAGACAAAAACTTATAGAGGAACGTTTTGGACACTCCCAGCCCTACTCACGAATGGTAATGCTTTTGATCATCCATACTTTAAAAAGAAAACTATTCGTCGCAATAAACTTTCATTATTTATACTTATCAAATAGGAAAACAACAAACTATTTTATTGTCAACTCTTTTGTCTGAAACAAATTTAAGATCGAAATATCATTTTTATCCAGACGACGATCACGAATAGTCGCAGAGAGTGAGAGAGAGAGAGAAAGAGAGACCGAGTCATCTCCCTCGAAAAGGGATTCGAGCCTTATACTCGATTTAACGAAGGAAATAATTTTTGTATATATGATTTATTCGGTCGATTATATTTCTTTTCTGGTTAATTCGTCGAATAATATTCTAAGAATCATTTGACCAAGTTTTTAATTAAAGATTGGATTTTGGTGATTGTACTTCTAGGCTAAGTTGGTGCAAGGGAGAATATTCAGTCGATTCCCCACTCCCCTCAAAAAACAATATTAGCCTTAGTATATTCAATGATACTCTAACAGTGAGTAAACGGAAATAAAGATGAGTTCATTTACATATTTAGAAAGATTTACTCTATACAAGATATGCCTAAAATAAGTAGAAAAACAGTAAAAAGTTTTTATTGATTGAGTGCAGAACAATAAATAATTTGGGGCTACTATTCACAGCTTTCAACCCACAAATTGAATCTCGACATTTTTTGCGGCTCTTTTCAGTTCTCTACCCATTAAAAATAATAAGTTTGACTTATAATATTGACTGAAAGCGTGAATTGCTATTAATAGGTAAGTGATCCTATAGAAACCTGATCGCTCCGATCATCTAAAATGGGATGTTTTGCTTTTTTTCTAAGTTCTTTCAGTTTAGTTTCTGCTACTGTTTGATAGCTTTCGACTAAATGTAGGTCTTTTAACAGCAGCTAAAAATATGGCCAATCATCTAGTTCCAATTATATTAGTTTCTCGATGAGAGCTCTGTAATTAGGTGATTGCTTTTTCTGATGGTGGTCACTCTTTATGCTACAGTGGCGTAAGTATTTGTAACTATTCAGGTCTCTATTATCCTCCTTTTTTCAAAAAAAATTATATTTGTATTATACGTGATTTCTACTATTTTCCCGCCTCTTTTATATATATATCTCGAGATCTTTAAAATTTGGGCTAGTTTCCTAAGCCGTTTTAGCATTTTGTTTTATTGTGTCGATTTTCTTCCATTTGGTCTGGGACATTTTGCATAACCTTTTACATGTTGGACGTTCTCTGTAGCTCTCCATGTTGTGTCCATTTTTATTTTATTAAAGTAACCCATTAATGGTTTGTTTTACCACAGAAGTTTATGGTGGACAGTTCTTTTTAGTTCTTTAGTAATTAAAAGAATCTTGTATAAAATAGACCAATTTTTATTCGGAAATATTGGGTGGGGTGTTAGAAAACGATAGTGAAATTGCGGGAAGGACTGATGGAATCTTTCCCATGTGCTTTTCAGATGGTTCAGATGGTCGGAAGGCAGATGTTGATCATTATTCATCTAGTTCTTATTATATTTCATGTTTTGCCCAAAAAGAAAATTAAAAAAAAACAAGAAAATCAATGGCAGGATCTCTGGGAGGGTACATATTCAAATAAGTCTCATGTGACAAAACTACGCCTTGTTGGATCTTTGAAGATGTTGAGAGGAGGAGATTTTCTTTGATGATAGGAGGACATTAACCCCACCTTCTTTTCGAGCTAGTACAAAAGAAAATTAATGTAAATTTTGACAGGCAGTATTATTCTATACGAGGACATTAAAATTTGTTTTGGACGATTAAGTTGACAAGAAATTAAATAACTTGTTTGTAATTTTCATCGTCAATAAACGTAAACAATGAAAGATCAGTAAACGATATGCCAGCAGAACAACTAAAATGGAAGGTGATAAGAGAGAATTAGTTTTACGCAATATATAACACGAAATATACATTATTGAATAGTCACCCAAATTTACTGACTCACAACTTCGTAATATACGTGAACTGAGATCAATGTAGAATTGATTGTTTCGGAGAAAATATAATTTTGTTTTCAGGCTGGGCTGATTAAGCCAGCAGTAATAATTTACTAAGCGTTGTCTCAGATGTGTCACAAATTCATAGATATGGGGGTAATTAAGGAGAATCGAACTCGTTCGTGAAGAAACCAGCAAATTGTTAATTTCATAAATTCCAAGACTTTGGAACAATTTCTATGGTGGGCCTCAGTTGAAAAATATTTTCTAATGAAAAACCACACTAAAAAGACTTATCAGTCAAAGTTATTTATTTATTATTTTTAAATCGATTTTAAACCTCCAATAAAAATGTTTAACCTCAATTTTAGTCTCCTTCATTAACCAATTTCTTAGACAATAAAGTTACAAAAATGAATCAAGTTAAAAATTGCCACGAAGAAAAATATTGTACGTTATTTCACCATTTGTGAAATTTCTGAGGACACATATGATTAAAATTGAATAATTAGCCATTTCTTTTGGGTGGAAGTGTCAATAAACTTCCTTTACTAGTTTCTGTGTTGTCTCATGAAGAAAGCAAAAATTAATTAAAAACAAAAACAAAAATAAAATAATTTTTCATTTTTAATTCAAACAAAAACTTAATTCTTAAATAAAATATTCTAAATTAAATGAAAAAAGAAAAACTGTGTCACTTCTTAATTTTAATGATTAACCGATAAAATGAAACGCAGTTTCTTCCAGGCAGCGGTCACATCGATACTGCTATATGGATGCACTACATGGACGCTAACAAAACGGCTGGAGAAGAAACTAGATGGCAATTACACAAGAATGCTGCGTGCAATCCTCAACAAGTCCTGGCGGCAACACCCAACAAGACACCAACTGTACGGCCACCTGCCCCCTATCACGAAAACTATTCAAGTTAGGCGAACCAGACATGCAGGACATTGCTGGAGAAGCGGAGATGAACTCGTAAGAGATGTACTCTTATGGATCCCCACACACGGCCGCGCAAAAGCAGGACGACCAGCACGAACGTACATTCAGCAGCTATGTGAGGATACAGGTTGTTGTCCTGAAGACCTGCCTAGGGCGATGAACGATAGGGAAGAGTGGAGAAAGAGGGTCAGGGATATCCGTGCTGCCAGCACGATATGATGATGATGATGATGAAGAATCCAATAAATACGAAAACAATACTGCTGGCTTCATTTGCTAAAGCAGCTTGACGGCTATTTGGACATCCGATTCTTTATTGAACTTCAACTCACTTGTAAGTACATTTTCTCAACTATCTAATAATGTATAATGTTAAATATGGATTATAACCAATTCTCTGTGTAATCATTATTCATTTCAATTGTTTGTTTGTTTGTTTTTTTTGGGTTTTTTTTGGCAATATTTCTATTGTATATCCGTTGTTTATATTTATCAACTATGAAAACAACAAATAAACAATTTTAATAAACAACTTTATCGTCCGAAACAAAATTAAATGTACTCTTACTTATAAGTGTCACCTATAAAAATTTACTTTCATTTTATTTTAGTTTACCAAAGAATTACATACATATGTTATACTAACATTCAACCATCGTGATAAGAGTTTGTGTCAATGATTTTCTTCATTTTTTATGCAGTTTAAAATTACGTATTGTACTAGAGAAAAAAACGTTGGAGGGATTTTTTCTGTCATCCACATTATCCAACACAAAATATTCTCTGACACCCACAAAAAATGCAGTTCTGTCATTTAACACTTATACAATTACGTACCCTCCCGATGCGAAGATTTTTTGCAATAAACTGCTTTTTTCGTGAAATAAGAACTGCGTAAGTAAATATCGATATTGGTCTTCCAAACAAACGAAAAGTACATGGGAAGTATCTATAAATTCTCCAACTAGCATTTTCTGACCTCGCTAACCCTGAAAATATCTTCGTCGATAGTGTACGAGATTTTGTTGAATGCTTAACGAACTGAAAAGAACTGACCACCGGAAATGTGTGAGAAAGACGGGGAGCATGTTTTTCTATCCGTCCCCAATTTCCAACACATAACAGATTGTGATATTCCTTATTGGTATTTTCCTGAAGATATCTTGTTTAATAATGTGCGAGATTTCTTTGAATGACTAACTGCAAAGAAATGACTACTGCAAACGTCCACGAGAAGCGGGGGATTTTTTAAATGACCAACTGCAAACTTCCATAAGAATGAAAGAGGGGGGTTCTATCCGTCTCGGTTTACCACTCAAAAGTTATTGTGATATTTCTCAATGGTTTTTTCCTATAATATAATAAAATAACAATCATGGTTTATTAAATACTAAAAGAATGTCTATGGAAGGACGATAATAATCGTATTTAACTCATATCTGAGAGGGGTAGGAGGAGATTCAAAAGTTTCCCAATTGCATTCATTCAAAATTGAATGCGATAACGCGATTGGAGTTTGAACGATGTCACATTTCCTACGCAGTTTCCCACCCGGAGAAGGACAATAATAATCGTGTTTAACTCATATCTGAGAGATTGGAGTTAGAACGATGTCACATTTGCATCTCTACCAAGGGCACTTGTTCCCATTTCCTTAGCAGTTTCCCACCCGGGGAAGGACAATCATAATCGTGTTTAACTCATTAACTGAGAGATTGGAGTTTGAACGATGTCACAGTCCAGCCCGTTAGCAACTCTACCAAGGGCACTTGTTCCCATTCCTCATTTGAAAAGTTGGGAAGTTAAATTCTACAATGTAAAAAAGAAACTAAACATAAAAACAAGTAAAACAAAAACTCATTTCATTTATATTCAATGATCAGTGAATTTTTGGTAAATATTTATAAAACTCAGAATGTTTTCCAAGTGCAGATTATTACAATTTTCATCAACAGGCAAATAAATTTTCTCAAATTTTTGCACTTCAGTAAAATGTAGGTAATTAATTGAATTTTTTTCTCTAATCTTTCTTTTTCCTAATTGCTAACATTATCTTGCTTTTCTCTATTTCATATTTCATTAAATGGACTTGTTTATTAAAAATATTTCTACTAAATAATGTCTCAAACATTTTTGTTGGGTGAGTTGAGTAAAGAATTTATTATATTTGCATTTTCCTATACGATCATTCATTTCTCTACTGATGATTAAAATGTTTAATTTGAGAATGTGAAAAACAAAGAAATTAAAGATCATTGTCGAAATGAGCTTTTCATTTCATTACTGACTTAATGGAACTGAAGGATAAGATAATCCTAGATTATCAAACTTGTTTCTTACTGTCTTTAACCCATTTCACTTTAAATTGACTAAATGACATTAAATGTCGTCGTGTCTTTCCATCAGAAAAAGCTTATTTCATATATTCGTCGATTAAAAAGAAATAATACTGGTTACACTTGCCAATATTTAAAATCAGATTTTTCTGATCATATGTATATTATTGTGGTCTATGAAGAGAAGGAAAAGGAGAGGCTGAATATCAGATTCTTCTTTCTTTTCTTTCTTTAGTAATACGCTACATACATACTTAAATGTAATGTAGTTTCCATTTCTATTTTGAATTAGAGAAACCATTTAAATGCAAATATAATGCACAAAACTAAACGATTCAGTATTTTTCAAAAATGTATTAACAGTTTACTTTTGAAATATATGACTTTCTATAAACTACATTTCTTTATAACTCTTCCTTCTCTAAATTGATAGTTTTTTCTTGTTTTATCGATTGTAGATTTTTTTGCCCGAAGGATTTCTTCCATGCAGTATTTTCTTGGTTACCAGTATTTTCAAAGAAATCCCATTGGAAACAAATTAAATGAATATCTACAGAACACAAATTGTATTCTTTTGAAGAAAATAGTCTTCTGTATTTTGCTTTTTTCAGGTAATGTATGGCGTATATGCAGATAAACACTGGAGAGAAATAAAAATTTTTAATATAACATGCAAACACGCATCAAAGAAAAGCCATTCTCTTGCAAAATTTGCGGCTCATCATTTTCCACTAAATCTGAGTTCGAAGTGCATATACAAACACATTCTGACGAGAAGTCATATACTTGTGAAATGAGTGGCTCTAGCTTTTTAATGAATTCGGGAGTTCAAGTGGATATGCAAAGACACAGAGGAGAGAAACGATATCTTTGTGAAGTTTGTCACTCATCCTTTGCACTACAATCAGATTTAGTAAGGCATATAAGAACACACACTGGAGAGAGGCCATATTCCTGTGACATATGTGAATCTTCCTTTTCCCAAAAATCAAACTTGGATAGTCATAGTCGAATTCACACAGGTGAGAGACCATATTCCTGTGACATATGTGATTCTTCCTTTACCCATAAATCAAACTTGGATAGTCATAGTCGAACTCACACAGGTGAGAGACCATACTCCTGTGACATATGTAATTCTTCCTTTTCCCGAAAATCACATTTGGATGATCATAGTCGAACACACACAGGAGAGAGGCCATATTCCTGTGACATATGTAACTCTTCCTTTTCCCGAAAATCACATTTGAACAGGCATATGAAAACACATATATGAGAAATGCCATATTCCCTTGAAGCTTTTTGCTCTCCATTTTCATGTACGTCAATTTTGGCAGCGCTCATGAAAAATCACCCTGGATAAAAGAACACTTCTCCTAATTAACGGGATTATTAGTAATGAATTTTGTCAAAATTGCAGGTAAAATTTTCATCAAGAGTACAGTTTGTAAAGACAAGCTCTAAACATCGACATTATAATAGTAATATTTCAGTTAAACTTTATCACCACAAAGCGTACTTTACCGTCATTTGTCATTTTTGATTTACGTCGAATGCACATTATTCTGTGGTGTTCATACTATTAAATTATCTTTTAAAAAAGTCCAGAATTATTCATCGAATTTATGATTTGTGGTAAAATCGGAATATAAAGAACTTACATAGGGAATAGCATGATATAAAAATCACTTCCCCCCCTTCTTTTTTGGTCATGGAAGTCTTGATTTTTCTGATGGTTGCTATTCTCCATCTAAGGTCCCTCAGTTATCGTGTTGACTAATCCACGGATAATTCTTTATCTAAAATAAATTTTAAAAAATAAAACCCTATCCTTAAAATAAAAACAAAACCCAAGAAAGCAACCAATATACGAACGTAATTAATTTGAGTTTTACAACAATTTCAAAGTCGTTAATAAAACTAATTTTTTAAAAGTTTGAATGTTTTTCTTTAATAGTAGTTTTATGTTTGTGGCGTTTTAAACTTAACTGAATCGAAAAGTTCACGCTTCCTCTCACATTTGTTGATGATGATGATCAGACCTAAAGAAAAATATCCAAGTTATATCCCTCTGAATTAAAATAAAATAGTTTCCTCTGAGGGACAGTGCATTCTAGATTCGTAGGGACTGGATGACGGAACAATTGACGATAGAGACGAGTTGCGAGAGATGATCAGGGAGATCCATGCTGACAGCGTGACATGATGATGATGATGATGAAGAATATTACTATTTCTTAAGAAGATGTAGGACTTGTTCACTTATAAACCGTCTGTTTAAACTGCAAACACAAGTACAGATAGATATTTCGAACAACCTACATACACAGACTCTTTAATGCAAGTAGGACTTGTTCACTTTTAAACCGTCTGTCTAGACGTCAAACACAAGTACACGTAGATATTTCGAACAACACTGATTACCATTCTGCTAACGTGTTCGTATGATTCACACCCACACACACATATACATAACTAAATTTTCGATCATTGCTACTTGGTTTTATCTTTTCCTCATTTGTTTTATGTTTTAAAATATTTGTTTAAACATTCTTTGAACATTAAAGGTAGTCTCTTTTGTCTTTTAATAGTAGGGACGTTTCTCATGCCTGATCATATGTAGAGGGGGTTAATTACCACAGCTATTGGATTTTCTTTTCTTTTCCTCTTTTTTTCCCATTTTATACCCATCATGAACGCAAAAAAATAAAAAGAAAAAATGAAAATAAAAAAGGAAAAAAAAACCCTAAAAAATTCACTTTAACGATTTTCAGTAAAACAAATCATTGAGGCTCGAAACACTGATCAAGAAATATTAATTCTTAAAAGATTTGAAAATTGTTTAATTGAAAGACAAAATTCGAAAAATTCTGTATTTCTTTTTCCATTGGCTAAAAAGAAAAAAATCCTCCATACAATTCCAGCGTTTTTCCTACTAAAAAAAGCAATCAAAATACTAAAAACCTTTCCCTGCATTCCTCTTCTCTTTTTTTTTTTTTTTTCCTTTTTACCCTCCTCCACGCATAAAAATATACAATAAAAGTAAAAGAAAACCGCAATAACAAAATCACTCTCACAATTTACAGTTGAACAAATCCATGACACTCGATACGCTGATCGATAAATATCAGTTTTTCAAAGATTTAAAACTATTATTCAGTTCAAAGACTGAATCCGAAAAACCTGTATTACTTTTTTCCCTATGCAAAAAGCAATATGTATATATATATACGTATACACCCAATAGATACACACACCCATACACACTACACATATTCACACATCTACATAAACCTACCTGCTCTCATATATAATATTAAGAAAATATTCCGATAACCCAAGTAACTATCAAAACTAATTGAAGATAAAATCTGCAAATTATCGGATAAAATATAAAATATTCAATGATTATAAATATTTACAAAACAACGCTTAAAAACCCTACAATTTACATCTTATTCTTAATCGCCTGAAAGAAATGAACTTGAAAACCACCATCGAAAACTAATCAGATGGTAGACAAAAATTTGAAAAACCTTGTATTCCTTTTCCTATAATAGCTAAAGAAAATATTATATACATCATCATCATCATGTCGTGCCGCCAGCACAGATATCCCTGACCCTCTCTCGCCATTTCTCCCTTTCGTTCATCGCCTTTGGCAGGTCTTCAGGGCTACATCCCGTATCCCCACAGAGCTGTTGTATGTATGTTCGAGCTGGTCGTCCTGCTTTTGCTCGTCCATTTGTGGGGTCCATAGGAGTACATAACTTGGACATGTTCTTGGAAATCTCGTAGATTCCAGGGTCTCTTTGAAATATGTATTCTCTAAGTAAATTTTACCAGCAGTTTTCATCAAATTTTAAACGAAGATTCTCGTTCATCAGAAAAAGTTTATTTTTATCCTGTGCACAGCCAAACGTGACTTACTTATAATGAAGAGCTATAAACTTCATAAGAATGTGGCTTCTCTCATCAGTGCTTTTTCATATGCCTGTTCAAACTTGATTTGTGTGAAAAAAAAAGAGTTACACATTTTACAGTAATATGGCTTCTCTCCAGTGTGTTCCCTTGTGACGATTCAAAGTTGTTTTTTCTTTTTTGCAAAGGAAGAATAGCACATGTCACAGGAAAGATGCAAGACGTCATTTAATGTCATTCAGTCAATTTTAAGAGAAAAACGTTCAAGACTGTAAGAAATAAGTTTGATAATCTACAATTATCTTATCCTTTAGTTCCACTAAAGTCAGAAATGAAACAGACATCATCGTTTCTACAATGAGCTATAATTTTCTTGTTCGTAACATTCTCGAATTAAACGTTTTAATCATCAGTGGAGACGTGAATGATCGTAGAGGCAAATGAAAATGTAATAAAGTCTTTGCTGAACTCACCGAATAGAAATGAAGAATATATAACAGAGACCTTTTTTTTTCGAAAACAGACTTGTATGTCTAAACAGTAAAAGACAAGAAAAGAAGGGAAAACTATGGACTTACATCTGCGCAGAAAGAAGAAATAAACAGATAAATCATCCCGTTATGACAGGTAATCACTTATTAAAAAGAAAATCAATGGACGGTAAGTGTAAGAAACAAAATTGCTACCACTGTACAACGTTTGATTTTGGATGGCGACCGAGATGTTAGCTCCCATTTTTGAAAATATAAACAACTTGAAAACACAAGACGCAACTTCCAGTATTTTGTCATTTGTGTTATATATCAATAAGAAATCATGGTTTTCATAATACAAAATGTCAATTATTTGTCAACTCGACCGGCTCATTGGCCTACAAGGTAGAGTGTTCGCCAATGGTCCAGGAGACCAAGGTTCAATCCCAGGTCGCGTCATACCAAAGACTTTAAAAATGGTAATTGATATCTCCTCACTCACTCAGCAATAGAAGGTACGTATCAAGGGTAAAGTGGAACAATTCAGGGAAAAGGGAAGCGCCCTCTTTTACACCTCGGTGTAGTAGCTATTGAATAGGGAACCTCCTGGTCACCCTCGACTACGGTCGCCAAATTTACTTTTATTTGTCAACTGAGGTTAACAAGGTGAGTTCCACTACAAAAAATGGTTTCATCAATGGGTCTCATATTTCACAGGAATATGTCTTCTATCCTGTGTGTGTTCGTCTATGCTTATCCAAAGTTGAATTTTGGGAAAAGGAAGAGTCACATATTTCACAGGAATATGTCTTCTATCCTGTGTGTGTTCGCCTATGCTAATCCAAAGTTGATTTTTGGGAAAAGGAGGAGTCACATATTTCACAGGAATATGTCTTCTATCCTGTGTGTGTTCGCCTATGTCTATCCAAAGTTGATTTTTGGGAAAAGGATGAGTCACATATTTCACAGGAATATGTCTTCTACCCTGTGTGTGTTCGCCTATGTCTATATAAAGTTGATTTTTGGGAAAAGGAAGAGTCACATATTTCACAGGAATATGTCTTCTATCCTGTGTGTGTTCGCCTATTAGAGGAACGTTTTGACATCCAAACAGACTCACATCCACAAGAAATGGCTAATTAATCCATTTTAATCATATAAGTCCCTTGAAATTTCAAAAATGTTGAATTGATTGACAATTCTGTTCTTCCCAACATTTTTTGACCATATTAATTTTTGTAGTTTAATCATTTAGTGATGTGGTTAACAAAGGAAAAAAATCGGGTTAAACGTTTTTGTTAATAGTTTAAAATTAACATAAAAATGATAATTTTGGTTTGTTTATTTAATGGCAGATCAACCACTGTAGGTTATTTAATGCAAAAGCCATCCTTTTAAAAGAACAGTAGTGGTACAATTTAACCCATAGCTGGGAGGAAAAGGAGGTTTATAACTTTCCCAAGGGTATTTGTCCGAAAGTGGACATAAAAGCGAAATCGGAACTCGAACTCGCTTACTACGAATCTACAGTTCATTGATTTAATCATTACAATACGAGGACACCACCTCAGACAAATTTGACTTATTAGATATATGTACTTTATGCTTCATAGACTTTTTAGTCTGCGTTCTTATTGGACGATACTTTTTACGGAGGCCCGCACGAGAAATAAAGACAAAGGCTAAAGAGAGATTTATGTTTTGAAGGGAATATATTACTATAAAACCATGAATGATAACGCGTTTGATCATCCATTCTTTAAAAAGAAAATATTCATGGCAATACCGACTAGAAAAAGAACAAAATATTTTATTTATTGTCAACACTATTGTCTGAAAAATATTCAAGATCAAAATATAATTTCTATCCTACTCGACTATCACGAATAGTCGCAGAATGAGAGAGACAGACAGACAGACAGAGACAGAAAGACAGAGACAGAGAGACAGAGACAGAGAGACAGAGACATAGAAACAGAGAGAGAGGCTGAGTCATCTCCTTTGAAAAGAGATTCGAACCCTGTACTTGATTTGCCGAAGGAAGATATTTTTATATAAGTGATTTATTTGATCGAATATCATTTTTTCTTCGCTATTCGTCAAATAATATTCTAAGAATCATTTGACTGTATTTTTAATTAAAGATTGTTTCCATTTTAAGATTTCACATCTTATTGGGGATTTATTTTTGTAAATAAGTAATAAATAAGTAAATTCGTACGTAGTTATGGATTCCATAGCGTGATATACGTGCATTTTGGTGATTGGACTACTACGGTGGGCTACGGTAAGGTTCACCACTTTTATAATTGATCGTATCAATTAAGGTGACCTGTTTGGATCTATTTAGCTGGAGTAGCAGTTGCACTTGTCTTGGTAGTGAATGGTGTTAGGTTCGTGTTGGAACAGGATTATTTTTTTTTTTTTGATTGAATTTATTTTTCTTTTAAGGAGTTATTGTTAACAGATTACATTCAATAATTTTTTTAGAAGCCTATATTCAATTTGTTTTTATTTTAACCCAAAACTGGAGATGTGAGGATCTGCGATGATCTATTCAACTAAGCAATTTTGGGAGAGATCCGGCCGATAAAAAAAGTTGATGAAAAGTTGGCCAAATGTAAAGACAGCAAAATATTTCTCAAACTTTAAGAAAAACTTGGATTTTGACAAATCCTGCTGGATAAAGAATATAGACTTGTCACGAAGTGACACCGTTCGGTCAGTATTTTTTTAACCATCTTCCATTTGGAATAAGTTGCTCACCGAAAATCTTCCATCTCACGATGTTAAGAATTCTAAATGGACTGGAAGAAACATTATTTAATATCGATGACATCTTTCAACAAAGTTCCAGCCAAGACCAGTACAAACGATGTGAATTAGATGGACGATTTCCCAAATTTAAATTGTTTTTTCTTAGTCACGTAATGAAAATATAATTCAGAATCATTCGTAGATCTTTCGAGCTTTACTTAAAGTGATAAGTATCTTCTAATTGATTCTTACATCAGCTAATAACTCACAGGTCCCTCACTGTTTTTTGAGATAGGTGTTTTCTTTCTCTTTCACCACAAAATTACTCATACATTTCTAGAGAAGTTATATCTCAATTGTCTAACGGAGATAGGAAACATTAATTATAAAAAAAATCAAACTATTTTTAATTTTAATCTAAATAACAAGTTAATCGTTAAACTAGATATTCTAAATTGAATTCATGAAGAAAAAATTTCTCACTTTTTAATTTTTGTATTCCATTATAAAAAGAAGTCAATAAATACGAAAACAATAATGCTGGCTTAATCTGACAACCCTGCTTGAAACCATATTTTTGCCGGACAACCTATTCTACATTGAATCTCAGTTGTCGTAAATTACGTACTTGTAAGTAAATTTTACTAACTATTCAATAATGTATATTTCGTGTTAAATATTGTGTATAACTAATTCTATATTATCACTGTCAATTTTCGTTGTTCCGTTGTAAAATCATTTACTGATCTTTCATTGTTTATGTTTATCGTCTCTGAAAAGAGCAAACAAGTTATTTAATTTGTCATTTTTATCGACTAAACAAATTTGAATGTCCTCATATAAAATAACTCATCCTGTCTAAATTTACTTTAATTTTCTGTACTAGCTGAAAAGACACGGGGTGCAATTACTTGGTAGCACTTCAGAAAATCTCCTCCCCTCAACGTTTTAAAACTCTTTACAGTTTTAAAGTTTTGTCAATTGAGACATATGTGACCAAGTAGCCACTCCATGAGAAAATTTCAGCCAGAGATTTTTTGTTTTCTTTTTGGGTAAAACTTGAAATATTATAGAATAAGAACTAGATGAATAATTATCAATATTTGTCTTCCAGCCATGCGAAAAGCAAATGGAAAAAATTCCATCAATCCTCCCCGAAATTTCGCTATAGTTTTCTCCCCCCCCCCCACTCCAAAGCCAATGAAGAAGTCTTGGTCTTTAATAAACAAGATTACTTTTATTGTTCAATGAACTAAAAATAATCGACTCCCATTAACTCATGCTGGAAAGAAATGATTTTGGTAAATCGAAACGTTAATAGGTTTAATTGACGAAGCTTTTGACATAATTATAAGAAGTTTCGCTTAGAAAATATTGGTAATTTTAACATAATAACGAAATTAAATTCATAATTAGCACTTGTTCTACAATTATTTTTTAAGTGATATTTACTGTAATTTAGAAAGATTGTGTTATATAACTAGTTATATTATTTTGTTTCTTTGGGGATTTTTGTGGCATTACTTAGTTAAAATATAAAAAAGAAAGAATCAAATAAATAAAATCAAGATTTGTTTTTTCCACTTATCGAGTGGAAAGCCTATCCATCCAGAAACTTAGCAACATTATGAAAGGATCAATCAAAAGGCCCAACTCCTGCTCCCTTCCTCTAAAATCAAGATCTGTTTTTTCCACTTATCGAGTGGAAAGCCCACCCATTCAGGAACTTAGCAACATTATGAAAGGATCAATCAAAAGGTCCAACTCCTGCTCCCTTCCTCTAAAATCAAGATCTGTTTTTTTCCACTTATCGAGTGGAAAGCCCACCCATCCAGGAACTTAGCAACATTATGAAAGGATCAATCAAAAGGCTCAACTCCTGCTCCCTTCCTCTAAAATCCAGATCTGTTTTTTCCATTTATCGAGTGGAAAGCCCACCCATCCAGGAACTTAGCAACATTATGAAAGGATCAATCAAAAGGCCCAACTCCTGCTCCCTTCTTCTACCGTATCTGTTTCTGGTTCTCTCCCGAGTCTCTCTCTGACGATGCACGGTTCGACCCTTATCCTTTTTCATCGCGGGTTAGCGTGATGGCTGCTACACTCCCACCCTGACCTCTCGATCGAACATAATGCTGGGCAGGAGTGGCCTTTTGGTCCACGTAATCGTTAAAAGTGGGGCGTGCATCACAGTGTCCACCTCTTAATCGTCCGACTAGCAAGCGGTTATATTTTCGGGAGTACCACTGCCGCTATCTATTGATAGCTCGTCGCCAGACGACTCATTACTTTTAGCGGTCGCTGAATGTCCCATCTCCAAAGCAGGGTGGAGATCAGACACGCGACGTGGGATTCCATCGACCAGGACAAATTGTTGACTGACCACATGATTCACTTGCCCACGCTTGAAGCTGATGGTACATCGATTATCTAAGGGTTTCATCCAGACGGGATCCCCCACATCATATGACCCGAAAACGTCTGTGTCAATTGCCTTTGCTCAAATCCAGTTCGTGTAGAAACAGTGATGCACAGCTTCCTAGCAGCAATCCTCTTGATGCTACGGTGACTAATTTCAGTGATACTGTTATCTAATGGTACATACGCGCATTGCAGCCACCGTCGGACCTCAATTCGTGCAGACATTGGCTTACTTGCTGGTTGCAAAAGGCGGTGTCGTTGTTGGTCAAAATCTCCTCCGGTGTTCCTCGTTTGTAAAAGACGAACGATAGCTGTCGATGAACACTTACTGGGTCTTTCTGTGCAAATGATCACCAAATTGCATAACGGGTGTGTCCACAGTCGATGAGGATAAGAACGTGTCTGCCACCATAATGGATGTCATCCATTCCAACCCTTTGCTACGTATCACTTGCTTCCAGTCGTCCTTTTTGCACCCAGCTTCACGGCAACCAACCATTTGTGGAGCACTCATGTCACCGGGTCGGAAAGGTTGCTGGACGACGTGACCAGTTCTACACTGACTGTCAGATTATACTCTGAGACGAGAGTCTTTAAGGTGCCCAGCCTTCGCCTTATCAGCATCTCGCTTGCTGCCTTGGTGCGTATTCTTGCATTTCCAGTCAACTGTGGCACAGTATCTGTGATGGTTAATTATTTTATTACCTGGTTTGATTAGGCCACGAGTTTTCCAGTTAGCTGTTAAGTTAACTAAAATCTTTGAGTGGAAAAATAAGTCAAATTGGAAAGTTTAAGAGAGTACATAACGTTCAACACAGGAAGGCCAAAATGTAAACAAAATGGATTCATATCTTGTCTGTGACAGGTTTGATTGGAGAAATAAAAACAGTGCATTTTGGACGCGTGAAAGAATATCCAATAATTTAGCAAGATCACATCACCCCCGCCGATATCCTGATTTTAAATATATAAAAATTAGTGAATTTTGAAAAAGTAATCAGTTAGAATTTTGCATTCATAAAGTTCTATCGAGCTGGGAGGCGTGTCTCTTTTTATCTATTCATAGACCCTTACAGATTCTCTCTCTCTCTCTCTCTCTCTCTCTCTCTCGTCCTGGAGGTGGGGTGTCTCTTTTTGTCTATTCATAGACCCTTACAGATTCTCTCTCTCTCTCTCTCTCTCTCGTCCTACTGTTTGCAGTCTGAACATTGAACAATAAATAATTGTTAATTGTGTGATGGAGAATTCTTCTTGTTTTTGAGTTGCCAGCAGCCAGGTTGTTTTGTTCCAACGGAACTCCCCAACCGTCAGAAGAAGTTCCGGATGGATTGTGTCTTTCTTTGTCGATGGATCTTTCAAACACAGTGTGGGCACATAAAGTACTGATAAAAGAACTATTCGAAAATGCATTTGTCACTGTTACCAGGATTCGACCCTCAAAATCCGCGACACAGCCAGACGCAGGATTCCACAGTAAAAACCCACGGCGTAGCCATAAATATGATTCGACCCTGAAAACCCACGGCCAAGTGATGGTACTACATTTGTTACCGTGCAATTATATTAAGCACGTTGTAGTATTACGTTTGTTGCTGTGACCAGCATAGTACCACATTTGCTACTGTGCCCAAGATAAGGGCCCAGACGGTAAAAAGGCATTGTACTGCAGACCCCGTCGGACACCCAGTGGTTGACACAAAAACTCTCGGTGCGCATGTGCTACTTCTTTCCTGCCACTGTAGTGCTAGTTTGACGCCATTTACCACAGCGTTCAACTTAGCAAGATTGATGTGCCGTGCATCGTTTGCGAACCGCAACCAAGATGCATATTCCAACACGACCCCGTCCTTCTCCAACAAGAATCCGATATGTTCATTTCTTTCCAGTTGACGCACCACTCTCATCTAGCGGGGTCCTCATGTGTCGCTCTCTCAGAACTTTCTGCAATCATTCGTGTGAGGAGAGCATCACTCATCTGGTAATCCCATCCTTAGATTACCGCAGTCACCCTGCGTTTTATTACACCCACTGCTGCCCGAATCCAACCATACACTGGCAGGTGCCCTACAAGTTTTGCGCACAGGGAAAAAGTCCGCCCTGTGAGAACTGCAGAATTCCCAGAACCACACTTACCGTCTCCATCGGAGGGTGCCTTCCTCTCCCCTTACGTCAAGGCCCAGTACGCGTGCTCTGTCTTCACAACACTCTGGATCAAATGCACATTATTGTAATATTTGCTCTGTCAGTAAATGATTTTTCACAAATATCTTTCGGTTCTATAAAATGTAGGTGAATAATATTATTTATCTTCTCCAATCCACATTTTTTTTGTGAAATACACCTAGCAAACTCTCCAAAACTTAAATGAACGAGCCCAATAAGATTCCCACATTTTACTAAAAGAATTCATAAGATAATCCGTTTTGTCGGCTGGGGTGGTAGAGTACTGTGGCTGCACCTCTGTAGCGAGGTTAAACTCCTTGGAGACTTGTGAAGACTTGTAATAGTTGAGGAAGGGATTCGTCTTGTAGACTGGTGTGGTAGAATATGGTGACTACACGTATGCAGAGAGGAAAAAACCCTCATCATGGCCCCCTGTCAGCCGAACATGGCAACCCCTAATGCTTGAGGATGTGGTTCTGAGGCTGAGTAGTCCTTGACACGGAAATCAAGTGATGAATTGACTAGCAACACCCAACTCCGGTCCTTACTGGGCTAGACGGGTGGTCGGTGAGGTCCGATCTGCTCAATCGGCTGTTCATGTCAAACCTAATCACCAAATATGATTGTGCCCATAATATTCTTCTCTAGATTTTATGGAAAAAAGATCATCGTCATCATTAAATCGCACTAAAAGTACAGATTTCCTTGATTCTATCTCTTCATCAGTCCCTATCATCAATCGTTCCCAGCAGTTCATACCAACTAGATCCACTATCTGCAAGGAGCTGACGTCGGTAAGTTCTAGCTGTTCGGCCAACACTGCTACGTCCATGTGAATGTTCCATACAAGAAATTCGCTTCTGAGTTTGTCTTTTTCCTTACATCCTTGTCTGCTTATGTTTTTCGTCTTACTTTGATGGTTTGTGAGATGAGAGGTAAGTGGCTGTATAATTGCAGATTCTTTAGTTCCCATCAACCTTTTTTTCTCAATACAATTTTTTAGCGTTTTGATACGGTTGAGAAGCATAGCAATAAAAAAATTAGCAGCTATAATAGTGAGGGTTATGTTTCTATAGTTCATAGTGATTCCGAGGACAGATTTTTGAAAAAGGGAAGGATAAAAACCTTTGTTAATTTTTCTCTTGTTTTATTTGATTTAATGGCATATCAACTATTCTACGGTATTCAATGCCAAATCCGGTATATACATATATATTAGACATATATGATTTGTCACAGATAATTCAATTAAGCATCAATCTTTTGTTAACACATAGTTAAATTATCAAACAATTCTTTATCTAACAATTCAATTTAGCATAAGTCAACAAAGTTAAATGGTTTCAAGTATTTCTCTGTATCACTAACTATTCAATTAAATATCAGTCATTTGATTACACACAGTTAAATGATCCAACAGTTCTATTTCTAACTATTCAATTTAGCAGGGTTATAACACTTTCCCCAAAGCTCCAGCATTACTGGAGCCTCACAATCAGATTATTTAATATCATATCATATCAGGATAAAAAAAAAAACCAAGCAGACAATTGCAGAACTCTCAGTGAGAAACTAATCCAGTTGGAACCAAATAATTGGTTATATTTTCCCGCTTAAGCAAAACCCTCCTCTAAGAAATACAAAATATTCTACAAAACAACCATTACATTCATCTCAGCTCTGTCCACCAAAAACCATCAAAGACAGACGAAGTATCTATCTCTCAAATTGTTACAACCATTCCAACAAAAAACAGAATCACTTATTGATCAATCAGGAAAAAACAATATCAAAACCACCGTGGATAATAAAAAAACAAAATCTCATTCACGTTATTTAGACTAGGGTGTAATAATTCCTTTAACATTCAAGTTTAGTGAGAACTGACAACCCAATCCACACAATATTATATAAACTGCATGTCTTTATTACACATCTTTCTTTTAAAATTGGAAATGTAAAATTCTAGATATATCTTAAGATATTGAAATATTTGATATTATATCAACTTTATTACGCGTCTTTATTTCCAATTTGTAAATGTAATATCCTATATCAAATGTCTTTGCTAGTATTCAATGTTTTCAATGATTATATTAATTTATTTTATTAATTACAGGTATATCCTGATACGGACGGAGGATAAATCAATTTTGTAAAATCATTCTTCTTTCCTGATATCAAATTCTACTCAAAATATGTCACCCTACACTGGTGATAAGCCATATTCTTGTAAAGTGTGTGGCTCTTCCTTTTCACGAAAATCAAAACTGAAGGAGCATATGCAAAAGCACACTGGAAAGAAACCTTTTTCTTGCAATATTTGTGACTCGTCCTTTTGGAACAAATCAAATTTGACGAGGCATAAGCGTACACACACGGGTGAGAGGCGATATTCATGCAATGTGTGTGGCTTGTCCTTTTTAAAAAAATCAGATTTAATGAGGCATAAGCGTACACACAAAGGAGAGAAACCACATAGTTGTGAAATTTGTGGCTCGTCTTTTTCACGAAAATCAACTTTGGTTGAGCACATGAAAACACACTTAGGAGAGAAGCTCCATTCTTATGAAATTTATGGCTCTTCTCTTTCACGAAAATCAAATTTGGTGGACGATGTAAAAACACATACAAGTAAGAAAACCCATTCTTGTGAAATTTGTGGCTCTTCCTTTGCAGAAAAATCAACTTTGAGGAATCATATGCGAACACACACAGGAGAGAAGCCATATTCTTGTGAAATTTGCGGGTCTTCCTTTTCTCAAAAATCCACTTTAAAGGATCATATGCGAACACACAAAGGAGAAAAGCCATATTCTTGTGAAATTTGTTCCTCGTTATTTTTACGCAAATCACATTTGGTGGTTCATATGCGAACACACACAGGAGAGAAGCCATATTCTTGTGAAATTTGTGGGTCTTCCTTTGCTCATAAACCAACTTTAAAGAACCATGTGCGAACACACACAGGAGAAAAGCCATATTCTTGTGAAGTCTGTACCTCGGCTTTTTCTCGTAAATCACAATTGGTGATTCATATTCGAACACACACAGGAGAGAAGCCATATTCTTGTGAAATTTGTGGCTCTTCCTTTGCTCAAAAATCAAATTTAAAGAAACATATGCGAACACACAGAGGATAGAAGCCATATTTTTGTGAAGAGTGTGGCTCAGCTTTTTCCATTAAATCAATTTTGGTGAAACATATGCGAAAACACAGAGAAAGAATCCATATCGTTTGAGAAATCACACAGTATGAAACAAATCATTTTCGGAAGGATGGGGTTCTTTGATTATACTCAGGTCAAGTTTACCGCTGCAACGTTACAAATTTGATAGATACAATAAAACAAGTGTACATTCAGCATTTTCGATAAATACTTATTCTGTCTTAGCAATAGGAATATTTGAAAAAAAGCAATCAAATTAGAATAGGTGTTTTTATAACATTTTAAACAAACATAAGAAAATTTGACATTACACGTTCTTTTATCGTTCAAATGACATATTATATCTAGGGAACAGTATTATTTTAGTTACAAAGAAACACAATAAAATCTGATATTTTTTATTCTTTTACTTTTCATGAGAAATAAAAAATGTATATAAGTAAATGTAATATATAAATTTAATTTTAAATAAAGGAAATATTTATTTTAGATAAAATTAATAAACATAATGAAATGAGCAATTTTACTTTCTTTCAGTATTTACAATTTAAAGAAATTATTTATTTTCTCCCAACCAAACTCAAAAAGATCAGGGCTGTGTTGATTTAACAGTACCTGACATCTTGGAAGGTCAGGATTGAAGTACTGAAGCGAAAAAAATAATTTGTAAGAAAACAAGAGAAATCTCTGCACAGTTTTCAGTTTCAAAAACAGAGTCAGATATATAAACCATTGAAGAGACCGTTAAGAAGATTTGATTCTCATTTTTAACGTCTTAATTTTGCACTCTTCCTCTCTATTTAAACTGAAAAAGTCTCATTGGAAAGGCCAACGAACACGAGAATGCAAAGAAAATTGCCATCAACAAACAAAACTGCAAAAAAACTAACCATGATACGTACGTTATAACGCTGAGTATTAAGCCAGATGGCATCAAGAACCATTTTTTATAGACACAAAAAAATCTAGTAAACATTCAGCAGTTTTTTAGTGTGTTTTTTCATTGGACGATATTTTTTCTACAGTGGCCTCAAGGATAAAAAAGAGAAAGGCTTAAGAGCTTAAGAGACGTACACTTTCGAGGAACATATCAGCATAAAAACCCCGGATGGTTACGCCTTTGATCATCCATACTTTAAAAAGAAAAATATTCGTGCCGTAACTTGAAGTGAAGATCGAAAAATTATGATTTGTATATTTGTCAACTATCACTCTGTGTGTGTGTGTGTGTGTGTGTGTGTGTGAGTGAGAGAGAGAGAGAGAGAGAGAGAGAGAGAGAGAGAGAGAGAGAGAGAGTCACAACTCATGAAAAAGGCTTCGGGTCCTGTATGTTATTTGCCGAGGGGAAAATAGATGTTTAGATACATACCACTTTAAATATTTAAAAAAACATGCTAATTTTTGCATCCTCCGACTCTCAAATAATTGGAATTATAGTTTAGTATCATTTTTTTTCGATGAATTATATTTCTTTTCTTCTTTATTTCTCAGATAATATTTTAAGAATCATTTAAATCTGTTTTTAATTTAAGCTTTTCTTGATTATATTATTTTGTATATCATTGAGGATTTCTTTTTGTAAATAAAGATCAATTAATATTTCCATCCCCCACAGTATATGCTTAATTCGTATGTTGTGATGAAGTCAATAGTGTGATTGATGTGGATTTTGTTGTTAGATTTTTCTACGTGACAAGATTTACTTTTATTTCAATTCAAAATATATAAGACGGAATCAGATTTGTAATTCATTAAACATATTGTTAAGAAAACTTAATCTTCTTTTCGTACGTCTAAATTTTTCCTTAAATTACACTATTTTTATTTTATAGCGGAATGTGTTTGTGTATTTACCGAGTAAGCACGTGTCCGATTTGTGGACAGGAAGCTTCTCCTTAATTATGGGTAATAATGAAAAAAAAAACATTATACCTTATAGAGATGCCTGCAAATACCACCCTCTCTGCTCCACAGTAAGAAAGTACTTTCGAGAAGGATGGAAGAATTAATTTGTCTCTAAAATATCGTCTGAGTTGGTGTTTGAAAATTTCTCGTGGATTTCCGATATCAGTAACCGGTGGACTCAGAGAAGATTGCAAATACCACCGAGTTGGTTCTAAAAATTTCCACACTCCGAGGAGTATGGCGATGTTACAGAATTACGCCACCGATAAATGTGGTTCAGCCTTAATTTCAGCTTTCCTTTTTCCTTATTACCTCGACCTAATTCCTTACCTCATCCATTAGTGGCAGACGTATCAGTCCTGCCAAACCAAGACCCACATGACCAGACTCTTCATTCTCATTATCCAGCAGTGGAACAGCTTTTACTCCAGCTTTCCCTTTTTCCTGTTCCTTTCAATACTAAAATTCTGAAACTCTTTTTTCAGTCCTTTTTAGTGCTACAGAAACAGTCTTTATAATCATCTTACATAACGGTCCAATCGTTACTCCAGCTGTTGTTTGCAGGGAAAAGAAAAATGCTGATGTCCAAAAATATAATCTTTTTCATTTCTTTACCTTTCATTAACTGGGATGTACGTATGGGGTCTTCAAGTCACTCTCCCTATTTCGGAAACCGGTCTATTTCCTGTTATGTTCCCCAACCCAAATTGTGCATCATGTCAAAAAGGGGTCTTCAAGTCACTAACATAGTTTTCCCTATTTCCTACCTTTTCAGGTCTAAAACCACACAAGATTTTTTCATCCCTTTTCAGTGTTACATCGAAAGTCTTTATAGTTCTTTAAGGACTATGCTATATCCACATATTTTACTGCCTTTTTTAGGGTTATAAAACTTACTATCAGCACGAGACACGATAATACCAGCACCCCGGCACGCTGTCATCTCTAGATTCCTGCATTTCAATAAATTCGGAGAAATCGGCAACATTTACTCCGGAAGCAAAACACACGTACCTGGCAACTTTGTGATTAATGCACCTCGAACAGACCAACAAAACACTTCATTCTTACTATTTGCAAAATAGGAAGTTGTCCTTTCAAATTTACTATATTTCCTTTGCCATCCTAGCCTAGTTTCGTGTCATATCTCTCCTTACAAGTTTGACTGATCGACATATGTATCAGCCCAAATGCCAATAGATCTAACGAAAGAAAATGGTTTCAAACTGAAAAAAGTCGAGACGCATAAAATATATCCAGTATTTCTCAAAAATATGATATATAGAAAAATTCTCCATTGACCTTATCACTAGTGTATTGTGAAGAGATACTTTGGAATTATTTCTCTTCATAATCTACCAAGATAATGTTATACGATTGACAATAGATCTAATGAAAGTAAATGGATTCATATAAAAAAAAGTCAAGACGCATGAAATATATCCAGTATTTCTCAAAAATATGAAATATAGCAAAATTCTTCATTGACCTTATCACTAGTGTATTTTAAAGAGATACTTTGGAACTATTTCTCTTCATAATCTACCAAGATAATGTTATACGATTGACAATAGATCTAATGAAAGTAAATGGATTCATATAAAAAAAGTCGAGACGCATAAAATATATCCAGTATTTCTCAAAAATATAAAATATAGCAAAATTCTTCATTGACCTTATCACTAGTGTATTGTAAAGAGATACTTTGGAACTATTTCTCTTCATAATCTACCAAGATAATTTTATACGATTGACAATAGATCTAATGAAAGTAAATGGATTCATACTAAAATAAGTCGTGAAACAGAAGATATCTCCTTGAAAGTGTGATCAAATCTCTGCTTTTTAGCCTGGAGCAAGTAGCAAAACGCATTGGTCTCAAAGTGAACACAGATAATTTTTTTACACACATACATTATATATAAAGTAATTTATTATTTAAATAAATAACTACATGAATGAAAAAAGAAACATTTCGCAGATATGTATATAGATTAGTTTTAAAAAGACGATAAAACTAAAATACGAACATTTCTTAAGAAGGAAAACATATTTATCAAAAGTCATATGCCCCCTTCAAAAATATATGAGGGTGTAAAAACAGTTAAAAGAAGTTTTCTTCATGAAATAAAATTATTATTAATTTTTTTCATTTATTTTATGAAATTATTTTGAATATTTTATTTTTCAAAATTCATATCATGCAATATTTGGTTTCGGATTTCAGGAACGAAACGAATATTCGGTTTTTGGATGATTCTGAAAGTCCGAAAAATTAATTTTACTGATAAAAGAAAATTTATTACACACACACACACACAGAGAGAGAGAGAGAGAGGAATATATATATATACATATATTCGTATGTATTTCTGCACGTATATATACACACGTATCCACAAAAATATTCATATACACATATACACACTCATATATATCCAAGTAGTATTCTCTATGTACATTGTACCAGGAAATTTGACAAGATCAAAATCGAAAAATCAAGTACACCAGAAGAAGATTTGTTTTATTCAGTCTGATTTTTGTTGTACATTGGCAAACGTGACAAACTTGAAGAGCAACAAGCTTCAAAATGATATGGCTTCTCTCATCTGTGCGTTTTCATATGCCTGTTCAAACTTGATTTCACTGAAAAAGAAGAGTCACACATCTCACAGGAATATGGCTTCTCTCCCGTGTGTGTTCGGCTATGTCTATCCAAGGTTGATTTTCTGGAAAAGGAAGTTTCACATATGTCACAGGAATGTGGCTTCTCTCCGGTGTGTGTTCACTTATGAATATCCAAATTTGATTTTTGGAAAAAGGAAGAATCATATATTTCACAGGAAAATGGCTTCTCCCCCGTGTGTGTTCGCCTATGAATATCCAAATGTGATTTTTGGGGAAAGGAAGAGGCACACATGTCACATGAATATGGTTTCTTTCTCGTGTGTGTTCGTCTATTAATATCCAAACTTGATTTTACTGAATAGGAAGATTCACATATTTCACAAGTATATAGTTTCTCTCCTGTTTGTGTTCGTCTATGTCTATCCAAAGTTAATTTTCTGGAAAAGGAAGTTTCACATACGTCACAGGAATATGGCTTCTCTCCGGTGTGCGTCCGCCTATGAATATCCAAAGCGAAGGTTTGCGGCTCGGTGCTTGGAGGGGTAGCAATACTCTTCCAGGGCCCTTCCGCTTGAGTGACGGACCCATCCGCATCCTCGGGGTATGTTTTGGGCCCGACCTCTAACTGGAGCGAAATTGGTCGGAAGTACATGCTAAGGTGAATGCTCAGGTGAGAATCTGGCTTTCAAGGAGGTTGTCCTTAAAGGGCAGGGCGGAGGTGTGCGCCGCGTACGTCTTCCCCTTGATCCTTTACCGATTGGCTGTACTTCCCCTGCCTAAGGCACATCGGTTGGCACTGCAACAATCCCTCTACAGATTGCTCTGGGGAGGTGCTAGGCCGATGGTCCGTAGGCAGGTCTGTATCCAACGTACTCGCAATGGGGTCTGGGTATGCCTGATCTGGAGAGCCACTGGCTTGCTGAAAGACTTTCATATCTGGGCCGAGTCTTGACGGGGGACTCAGTGTGGAGACGAAAGGCGAGTCGGACTTTTCCTCGCCTCAAGTCAGACCCAAAGGCTGAAGGTCGACGTAGGCCTTTGGGCGAAGCACTGTTTGTCCGCGAGTGCCGAAAGGCCCTTCGTAACCTTCTTGGGTCCAGTGACCTTTCATGGCCTCGGAAGGAACTGTACCGGGAATTGGTGGTGGGTTCCGCTTCTGATCTTCTCTGCGAGTGGCACGGATGGACAGCGGAGGAGATCCGCTCTCACTGGAATTGGGCACCAGGATCGAGCTTCTTGAACAACTCCGAGTTCTCACTCACCTGGCGACTTGCACGGAATGCGTTGCCCCTTCGCGACTTGAACTACAAAGCGGGCCTGGCAGACATGCCTGATTGCTCTCGCTGCAGCAGTGGCCTAGAAGAAACGGCTGAGCACTCCTTCTACTACTGCGAGCGAGTCCGCCCGTTTTGGGATCACGTCGGGGAGTGGACGGCTCGCATCGAACCCAAAAAGCTTGTGCTGCTCGACGTTGGTTACGTCGTAGACAACGTTCTTCCTCCGTTTCATGGTGAGAAGCGTGTGGTGTTTCTTGCGATCCTAGCTGTAGCCCGAATGGGGATTTGGACGACGCGAAACAAGGGATTGTATGACGATGCAAACTTTTCTCATCGTGATCTGGTTTTGTATTGTCGGCATCAGCTGAGGGTCAAAATCAGATGCGATAGAAAACGCTTGGATCGCATAACATTCAGCAAAAGGTGGGTGACTGCAGCGAGCCTGGTCGTACGAAAGGGGGCAATGTTGGAGTCATCCTTCCCTCCTCTGCCGGCCCATGGCGTCTACGGTACGGGTCCTTAGGGACCATATCCCTGGTAAGTAGAAAAATTTCTTTTTTTTTTCCATGTAACCTAGTTAGCAGTATGTTGTGAGTCATTGTCCCCGTCACCTAGCCGTTAGTTCTCAAGATTTTCCCCATCCCTATTACTTTTGTACCTCAACCCGTATCCCAGTCCACCTTTTCTGAAGTTCTTGAACCTACTTCTATCGACCCATACCGAACCCGACCCTTTATTTCTTTTATCTCTGTAGATTAGGATTCCCGCCCCACCTAGGGTAGGTCCGGCTTGTTTCCGGTTTCTTTCGACCCGGAAAACAGTCGGCCTCCAATTTTATAGACGGGAGGGAAACCAAATGGGGAATTTTTTCCTTGTTTTCTTTCTTGTATATATACTTTTCGGGGTTTTTTCTCCCATTCCCATCATATCATTGTACATAAACCATATTTTGTAAATAAAAATCATATACCACTTTCGGGTTTTAAGTAGGTTTTCTTCATAGAGCAAATGTGGTATTTTGGTAACTGCTGCGTGCATGATGAAGGACGAATGGTTATATATTGTACTGCTGAATGGGTCGGCAAATGTGGCTAGCTAGGTTCCCTTAGATTTCTTAGTTAAAGCATGACCGCTCCCTTTCCCTCCCCCCAAAACCTTAAGGCCTTGTGGCTTTTTTGTAATATACTAAGAAATAAAATAAAATCCAGGGATGGTCAGGCGTTTGATCATCCATACTTTAAAAAGAAAATTGTCCGTGTCGAAACTTTAAGTAAAGATCGAAGTATGATGAATTGTATCCAACTCGACAATCATGAATAATCGTAAAGTGTGTGTGTGTGTGTGTGTGTGTGTGTGTGTGAGAGAGAGAGAGAGAGAGAGAGAGAGTCATCTACACCGAAAAAGGATTCGTGCCCTGTTCCCGATCGGTCGAAAGAAATGTAATTTTTTTGATTCATACAACTTAACCCGAAAACAAAAATAAAACCCAAAAATCAATGGCTGAGACTTTAACTTGGGAGGGTACATAGCCGAATAAGTCACAAGTAACAAAAATACCCCTTGTTCGGTGTTTGAACACGTTGAGAAGACAAGGCAGCATCTGCCACCCCACACACGTCTTCATTTTACACTCATTTTTACACACCATCATTTTACATTTTTCTTTACACCTTCATTTTATACTCGTATTACACGTCTTCATTTTTACATTTTTTTATTTATCTTCATTTTACACTTTTCTTTATTAATCATAATTTATTACACTTTTTTACACGTCATGATTTTATCTTCTTTTTACACGTCATAATTTTACCCAAAATTTTGCAAGTCATAATTTTTTGAAGGGCTGATAAATATGTCAATCACACAATCTTTTGTAAAGAAAAAGTAAAATGAAAGGAATGGACTCAGATAGACAAAGAGATAGATAGAAAAGGTTTTCTGTATCTATCTTTATATATATATATATATATATATATATATATAGAGAGAGAGAGAGAGAGAGATGACTGAAACATGCTGGATTTCTGATTGGTCGGAACAAGAATGTACATCTAAAACAAAACCCGTTTGTAGGAAAACTCCAATCGAGTCAAATGAGTGCGGATGGGTAGCGTATGGTCTCAGGTTGAAGCGATTTTCGTTGAGAAATTCTGTAGATGATGTGTGAGTATTAGTGTAAGGTGAAAGGTTTGTAATGAAAAATTCCACTGCCAGAGGAATTTGGCAATATTATATATGTTGATAAGAGGGTTCGTTTCAAGCAGCGATGAAAAATTCCGTTTGCTGACGTCATAGAGGATTTTACGTTTTTTAAACAAGGATTTCCGATTTCAATATCTAACATGTTTCATTCGTTATACACGTCATAATTTTACACATTTTTCATCAATTTTTTTTATCGGGTGTCACATTTCTATTTCAATCGACGAGTAGAACGCATATAAAAACGTACACATAAACACATAGCAGAGAAGTCAATGTGTTAGCAACAGCTGATTAACTCATTAAACCCTACAACAATATACCAAACACCATGGTAACTTACCAGATACCCCCACCAACCAAATACGGCTTCGAAACAAGACGCGATACAATTGATGAATGTGGAGAGGGTCGCTGACCTAATAATAGTAACGGTTAATATCACGGACAAACATAAGAAAGTCTAAGGAATCCGAGAAAACAAGGAAAATTAACAGCAATAAACAAATAAGTAAAACCAGAAGCGTAAGTGGCAGAAACCAATTCCCAGATGAAATAAATGCAATACAATGCAAAATAGAACACCACGTCTAAGAAAATGTCCAGCTAAACATGAAAAGTGCTACTGGTGCTTTAAAACAGGACACAATCTTTTGGCCTTGTGGCACTTTTCTATTCGGTGGAATAAATACAATTATGTAAATATTTAGACAAATTAAGAATATCTAAATAACTTATATACCGTATATATCTTAAAATGAATAGGTCCATAAAAGGTTTCGTTTTGAAGTTAGTTATTTGTCTTTCACACGAGTTTCTGACGTTTTACGTCGTCTTCAGTAAGTAAAATGGTTTGTTCTTGTATTGCCTTTAAATTATATAGTAGTGACTATTTTGAAAAAGTCGTGGTTCTTTTTAATTTCAAGATTTGGGTCTGCGAAGTTTTTGTTCGGTTTAATTTTCCATGACCAATTTTAATCTCTACAGGTGTTTTCTATTTATATGTATACGTATATTATTCCATTTTTCTTATTTTCCTTTTATTACTCTCCTTCTCCCTAAAAAATCTGTGATAGTTGATACACCATAAAATTTAGATGACTACCAATCTTCCTCCCTAGTGCTTCTATGCGTGTGTTTGCGTGTGTATGTGTGTGTGTGTTTATATGGCTGTTTTTTCTCCTTTATTACTCTTTTATCCTAAATGATCTCTGATAGTTGCTGTGCAATAAATGTGTGTGAGCATAGTAAAGTTCTGTTTTATTGTGGGTTTGGATTTTTCTATGAAATCAGTTTTAACACTAAAGAATAACACTTCCAACTTAAAAGGTTATTAACATTAATATATTTTCAATGTTTAAGTATTCTTATCAAATTATTTTAGAAACAGATCCATTTGACCTATTTATGAGATCCGAACAAGTCCAACTACTTTAGGTCTGAATGGATCTAGGATTAATGACAATGAATAGGTACTCGATAATTTCTAAACCTCTTGAAGCGAAGTCGAATCTCTGCTGTTTAGCCTGGAGCAATTAGCCAGAAGCATTGATCTCTACGTGTAATCAGATAACTTTATCACACACACAGACACACACACACAGGCAATATACATCTAAATCATTTTTTCATTTAGAATGATTACAAAATGTAAAAAAAAAAACACAAAATGGTTTCTGCAGAAGTGTATACAGGTTCGTTTAAAGAGACGATGAAACTGAAATACGAACATTTCTTAAGAGGGAAAAAACATTTACATTCAAATTAAAAAAAGGTTTCTTTATCAAATGAATTTATTATTAATGTTTTTATTCATCTTTTTTAAAAATCGGAATATTTTATTCTTTGAATTTCATATCATGAAATATTTACATATTCATATATACACATGTACGTATGTATATATACACGCATATATACATATGTACACCCAGAAATATTAATATATATATATATATATATATATATATACATATGTACATGGTACCAGGAAATTAGACAAGATCAAAAAAGAAGAATCATATTCAACAGAAGTTTTGTTTTATCCAGTGTGATTTTTCCAGTGCATTAGTAAACGTGATTTACTTCTCTCCTCGGTGTGTTCGGCTATGTCTATTCAAACTTGATTTTTGGGAAAAGGAAGAGTCACATATCTCACAGGAATAAGGCTTTTCTCCTGTGTGTGTTCGCCAATGAATAACTAAGTGTGATTTTCGGAAAAAGGAAGAGTCACATATTTCACAGGAATAAGGCTTCTCTCCTCTGTGTGTTTGCATATGCCTATTCAAATTTGATTTTACTGAAAAGGAAGAGTCACATATTTCACAGGAATATGGCTTCTCTCCTGTGTGTATTCTTATATGCCTCTCTAAATCTGATTGTCGTGCAAAGGAAGAGGAACAAATTTCACAAATATGTTGTTTCTCTCTGTTGTGTCCTTCAATATCCACTTGAGCTCCCGAATTGGTTGAAAAGCTTGATCCACTCGATTTACAACTATATGATTTAACTCCAAAATGTGTGTGTATATGCACTTCATACTCCACCATATTTGAAAACGATGCGCTGCATATTTTGCAAGGCAATGGCTTTTCTTTGATTTGTGTTTGCATATTTCATTAGAATTTCTCACCCGGATACAAGACCAAGTGGTTTTACATATTTCTCCCCAGTGTTTATCCGTAAAGACGCCACCAAACTATGAAAAAGAAAATAGACATCAAAAGAATATAATTTATCATTGTAGATCTTCGTTTCAAATGAGATTTCTCTGAAAATCCTGCTCATCAAGAAAATACTGTGTCCGAAGTGAAGAACTTCTCCGGTTTAAAAGTCTGTAATTAATAAAACAAGAGAAAACTATCAATTAAGAGATGGAAAAGTAATAAAGAAATACAGTTTATAGAAAGTCATATATTTCAAAAAGGAAGTTTCAGCAAATTTTTTAAAAATATTTTATCGGTTTTCTTTTGGCAGGGGTGGTATCAAATTTGAATTGAAATGGGTTCTATTACTCAAAATAGAACAGGAAACTATCTTACGTTTAAGTTTGCATGTAACGTATTAAAAAAGAAAGAGAAATCTGATATAGAGTCTCTCTTTCTCCTTCTGTTCATAAACCACTATAAGATACACATGCTCATAACAAATTGATTTTAAATCAACTTTTGACGTCATCATATTAGACCAGCTCCTAGTTGAGCAGATTAAGTCAGTATCCCATGATAATCTTTCACTTAATGTTACAACCTCTATATTTGCCATACATGTGCTCCGGGACCCATTCTCTCGCAAATTTTCGTTACTCACGTGGAAAAAAATGACTGCTATTTTTCACGATGGTCGTCTAATAAAATAGGAAAAAAGTTTTCAATGCTAAACATTGAGGGGATAAGATTATCATGAACATGCTGAGATAGATAGATAGATAGATAGATCTAAACTCTCTAAAATGATATCAATATAATTTATGCTAACTAGAGTTTGTGATTACCACAATTAAGCGATTGAAGTGGGGAATTATATCTGTGGACGATGCTCCGATGAAAATCTGAAATTCAGTTATACCATGTTATATATATATATATATATATATATATATATATGTGTGTGTGTGTGTGTGTGTGTGTGTGTGTGTGTGTGTGTGTGAGTGTGTGTACGGTGATTCTACAACGAAAATACAATTCTTAAATAAAATAAAAATCTGTCAATGCCCTCATAGGAGGAGTAGGTATACTTATAGGACCACAAGCCCTAAAGTCACTAAATAGCATAGAGAAAATACACCCAAGGATGATGGTAACTACATTTAGTGGCAACCTCAATGCAACAATCATCTCCTGCTACCGCCCTACCAAGGTTAGTTAAGAAACTGAAGTCATCGCCTTCTACGATGAGCTCTCCTCTCTTGTTCTTAGCATCCCGAAACACAACGTTCTCGTCATTGGCGGAGACATGAATGCCCAAATAGGGAAAAACGGAAACAACAAATACAGCCAACACAACTCGTCTAACGGAAATGGAGAACATCTAACTGATTTCACGATAGGAAAAATATTAGCATGCCCCAATGGAAACTTTCAAAAAATTAAATAAAGAGGGAAAACTATGAACCTACACATAAGCAAAAAATACTAAAGCACAGATAGACAACGTCTTTATAAACAAGAAATGAAAAAATAGCGCAGTGAATTTCGAGGCTTACTCCTCATTCGAGGGTGTGTCCTCCGATCACTGAATTGTCACGGCAAAAATACAACAGAGCCTATGAAAGAATGCAACCCGAACAACGACCACAATACACTATGAATTGGCCCTTCTTAATAACAAGGATATTAGAGATAAATATGTGATAGCATTAAAAAACAAATTCGATGCACAAGAGAAGACAGAGACACATTCATGCGAAAGACGAATATGAGAATTTCGTCAACGCAGCAGCGAAATACTTACCAATAAAACATACGACTAAATCTAGAGTCCCATGGGAGACATTAGTGGTTAGATAAAAACGTGCAGACTTGAAAACTGCCTCCAAATTTTATAGGAAGAACCCAACTAACACAAATGCCATGAAACCAAAAAAAAGCACAAAATGAATAAGCCTACAAATACCTAAAAGAACAGACAGAATACATACAAAATCAGATAGATAAGATAAGAGACTCTGTTGAAGATAGACAATCTAGGATAGCGTAGCGAACAATAAACGAAGTGAGCAGAAGGAAGAGCACTGCCAAAGCTAAACTGAAAGCTAACAACCAGCATGAACGAATAAAACTGTGGAAACAGCATTTCGAGAATCTACGAGGAAACCCATCGAAAGTTACACATGAACCAATCACAAGAATTATTAGAAAGCAATTAGACGTCAAACGAGGACCGTTTACTCTAGAAAAACTCAACTCACTACTTAGAAAAATAAAAAATAAAAAAGCTGCAGGGCTTGATAAAATTCCCCCAGAAGTATGGAAGACCAGGCAATTCGACAACATACTGCTCCGACACTGCAATGCAGTTCATAATGTAAACCCGACAGACTGATGGATGAAGGGATCCCTTCTCCCTTTCCTTAAAAAGGATGACCTCGTATTAGCCAAGAACTAACGAGGTATAACACTTACATCCATAGCAGCCAAAATATACAACGCCCTACTAAGCAACCGCATAGAACCCAGAATTGACAACATTCTTAGGAAGAACCAAAATGGCTTCAAGAGAAATGCATCCACGACCTCACAAATTTTGACTATCTGTAGAATTCTTGTAGGCGTACGGGCAAAGAAAACACAGACTTTAATATAATTTGTCAACTTTACCAAGGCCTTTTCTTCCATTCACAGAGGGAAGATGGATCAAATTCTTCTCACATACGGCCTACCAAAAGAAACCGTCGCAGCCATAATGATTCTCTATAGAAACACCAAAGTGAAAGTACGTTCTACGGATTGAGACACTGACTACTTCGACATTGTAGCAGAAGTACTGCAAGGACACACTAGCCCCATACCTATTTATCATCTGTCTAGACTACGTGCTTAGAACATCGATTGATAAAATCAAAGAAAATGGTTTCAAGCTGACAAAGAAAAGAAGCAGAAGGTGCCCCGCAAAAACACTTACCGACGCCGACTACGCCGATGACATAGCACTTCCGGAAAATGCAGCAGCCCAAGCCGAAATCCTAGCGCTTACTCTGGAACGAGCCGCTGCAGGCATTGGCCTCCATGTCAATGCACACAAGACAAAACATATGTGCTTTAATTAAACAAGTGAAATTTCCTCACTAAACGGTAGCTCTCTGAAACTAGTTGACAAGTTCACCTACCAAGGAAGCAGTGTTTCATCAACCGAGACAGACATCGATACGCAACTAGCAAAGGCATGGACAGCTATCAATAGCCAATTGGTCATATGGAAGTCAGACCTGACCAATAAAACAAAGCGCAATCTCTTCCAAGCAGCGGTCGTGTAGATACTGCTATATGGATGCACTACATGGACTCTAACTAAACGGATGGAGAAAAAGCTTGACGGCAACTATACAAGAATTCTGCGAGCAATATTGAACTAGTCCTGGAGGCAACACCCCACAAAGCAGCAGCTATACGGCCACCAACCACCCATCACGAAAACTATCAAAGTTAGACGAACCAGACATGCAGGAGACTGCTGGAGAAGTAGGGACGAGCACATAAGTGACGTACACCTATGGAACCCCTTCACCTGACCGATAAAAACCAGTGTGACCCTCTTGAACCTACATACAACTGCTCTCTGGGGATTTGGGGTGTAGCCCCGAGGACCTGCAGGAAGCGATGAATGATATGGAGGAATGGCGAGAGGGGGTCAGGGATATCCTTGCTGGTGGCACGACAAGATGATGATGATATTTCTCATAATATTCCATCAATATCACATTTTGTTAACAATAAATAAATACTTTATTAATTGGTATATATAATATTAATCAAGCTAAAGAGCCCACAGTTAGAATAAATAGTGATGAATGAGATTGAACATTGATCTATTTTCCTATGAGTCCGTCATCTGATAATAAACAGACGACGAAGATTGAGTTATCTTGAACAATGGCGGTCCTTCTGGTTTTAACGTGGTAACATACGTTTCTGAGAGAACAGGTTCTGGAGAACAAGTACACCAAATCTGCTGCTCGTACCACCAAGTGAAAGGTTAATTCAATAATCAGCTGGACTATAGCCGAATTCAGAGAGATTACAGCCGATGAAAATATGTATAGTGAAACATATTTATTATCATAGAGAAAACTGCCCCTCCTCTTTCTCCTGAAAGTTTTCAATGGCCAGTTTTTTGCAGTTCATTAGTCATTCAAAAAATTTCGCAGACTATCGACCAAGATATCTTCATGGTTTGCAAGGTCAGACAATGAAATTGTGATGTCTTTGTGGTTGGAGAATTTATATTCTTTTGTTCTTTTCGAAAAGTTGAAAGACAAATGTCGATATTTACTTATTTAGTTCTTATTTAGCATATTGCATTTGTCACGAAAAAAAAGCAGATGTTGTATGTAGGAGATTGTGGACGTGAAGAAACCGCCACCACATTTCTTAGAAAGTAAAATATGTAGTTTTAAAATGGATAAAAAAAATGAAGAAAATCGCTGAAACAAAATCTTATCTTCATGGTTAAATATAAGCCTAAAGTTTCTATATAATTCTAATGTAAACATACATGGGTGGCACTTATCTGTAAAAGCGGAATTAAATTTATTTTAGACGATCAGGTTGACAATAAATAAAGTAGTTTCTTGTTTTCATCGTCAATAAATATAAACAATGAAAGTTCACTAAAACACTTGCCAAAAGAACAACCGAAATGAACAATGATTACAGATAATTAGTTATACTCCATATTCAACATTTTACATTATTAAATATTTGAGAAAATCTACTTACGTACAAATGGCTAATACACGTGAATTGAGGTTCAATGAACAATTGGTTATCTCGACCAAAGTGTAGATTTCAAGCAGGTTTGGCGCATGAAGCCAGTAGCGTTGTTTTCGTATTTATTGAATTCTTGATAGAAAAATCTTTTAATTCAAATTACCAAAACTAAGAAGCGAGATATTTTTCCCTTTAGAAAGTAATTTATAATATCTTCTTTAAGAATGAAGTTGTTGTTTGAATTAAAAATGAAAAATAATTTGATTTCTATTTTTATTTTTATTGTTAATTAATTTTCCTTTCTTCATGAGACAACAAAAAAAACTAATAGAGGTAAGTTTTTGACACTACCACCTCTACTTACGAATGGTAATGCTTCTGATCATCCATACTTTAAAAAGAAAACTATTCGTCGCAATTTTTCAGTGAACTTTCATTGTTTATGCTCATCAACTAGGAAAACAACAAACAATTTTATTTATTGTCAACTCTTTTGTCTGAAACATATCGAAGATCGAAATATGATTTCTATCCTACTTGACAATCACGAATAGTCGCACAGAGAGAGTGTGTGTGTGTGCGAGAGAGAGAGAGAGAGAGAGAGAGAGAGAGAGAGAGAGAGAGAGAGAGAGAGAGAGAGCCCGAGTTATCTCCTTTGAAAAGGGATTCGAGCCCTATACTCGATTTGCCAAAGGAAAATATTTTCATATACATGATTTATTCGATCGATTATCCTTCTTTTCTTCTCTTTTCGTCGAATAATAATCCAAGAATCATTTGACTATGTTTTTAATTAAGGATTGTTTCCATTTTAATATTACGCATATTATTGTGGATTTATTTTTGTAAATAAAGATCAATTAACATTTACATCCCCCAGAATATATGCTTTATTCGTACATAGTTATGAATTCAATTGAGTGATATACGTGTATTTTGATGATTGTACTACAAGGCTAAGTTGGTGCGAGGGGGAATATTCAGTCGATTCCCCACTCCCCTCAAAAAACAATATTAGCCTTAGTATATTCAATGATACTCTAACAGTGAGTAAACGGAAATAAAGATGAGTTCATTTACATATTTAGAAAGATTTATTCTATACATAAGTAAGTAAAGTAAAGTTGTCTCCCTTTAGTCGAGGGTAACCTGAAGGCTCCCTTTTCGATAGCTACTACACCAAGGTGTAGGGGAGGGTTCTACTCCTTTCGATGGATTGCTTCACTTTACCCTTGATCCGTACCTTATAATGCTGGGTGTTAAGCAAGGAGACATCAAGTACCATTTTTAAAGTCTTTGGTATGACTCGACCTGGGATTGAACCCTGGTCTCCCGGTCCATTGGCGAACACTCTAACCGCTAGGATGCCTAAAATAAGTAGAAAAACAGTAAAAAGTCTTTATTGATAGAGTGCAGAACAATAAATGATTACTTTGTCATCAACAGGCAAGAGATATGTCTCTACTAATTAAAGAAAAACGACAAAAAAGAGCGTCTTTACTGTTCAAAGAACAGAGACAAAATAAGAACGAGGAAGAATTTCTCGGCTGGTCATGTGATCATCAGATGTCTAATAGACAAGCCCCCTTTTCAAGAGTGACAATGAATAATTGTCCCCCTGTGGTATATTAAAATGGTTTAGGAATGAGAAGTTATATCAAAAGGGATTATGAAAAAACATATTCTGACACAATACCGAACACAACAGAAGAAAAATATGATAAATACATTCTTATACACAAGAACATTTAAAATAATTTACGTATGTATTGGATTAAGACGGAAGAACACACAAAGATTTCCTACCAGGTATAAATATACCCATATTGTTCTATGAAAAAGCAGTATATAGAAGGGGTAAAAATATGAATAAAAACCTTTCCTAATGAGGGAATATAAAATGGCCATGTGGCATTAATTTCCTTGGTAAGGACCGAAACCCGTCCCACCTGTTCAAAGAAGAGAAATAAAAGAGGTAGAGACTGACTTTTATAGGAGTATCGTGTGACACTGTACGGGACACCCGACTGATATGACTATTTTCTAAGGGAGATAATTATTTATTTTCTCCTTCCTAGCTCAAACGAGTAAGGACTGGGTCATTATTTTATCATCTTGTTACGCGTCATAATGTTACACTCACTTTTGCATGTCATAATTTTGTCGCAGGGCCAATAAATATGTCGATCATGCAATCTTTTGTAAAGAGAAATGGATATGATACAAAACAAGGCAAGGATGACAAAGACAAGAGAATCAATTTGTAAAGCCAACTTTTTATTTGGTGAATCGTACGAACGATCGCTGTTTGTTGGTCTAATCCTAGACCAAGGTTGTAGCTTGAAAGGCTACGTTATATGGCCCGGGTTGTACGGAATGTCTGTTTTGCCTTAGCAATAAACGTTGCTGATTTCTACGAGGAAGTTGACATGTTGAAATGTCGGAATCAGCGCTCCTGCTTACCTCAAGGTTGTCTTTAAATGACTTTAAATACTTCCGTTGAAAATAAGATGGGTCGCTATCTTGAGATGGCGTTATACCAGACTCGTGAAATTAGCGAAGTAAGAAGAAAGTAAGATAATTTGATGCCTTTGGATGATTCTATACAAGACTCACAAAAGCAGAGAAATGGTGAGAAACTCAGATAATACGATCAATAAGGGAAGTGACTTGCTCGGATATTTCCATTTTTTAAACAAGGATGTCCAATATCAGTAGCCAGTGAACTTCAATAAGGCCCTACTCTTTGATAATTGATCGTATTAGTTAACTTACTCTTTTAAATAGCTTAGGGAAGTGACTAGTTCGTATCTTTTCGTTTGTTAAACAAGGATATCCAACATTAGTAGCCGGTGGGCTACGGTAAGACCCTTCACTTTTATGATTGATCGTATCAATTAAGGTGACCAGTTTGGATTTATTTTGCCGGAGTAGCCGTTACACTTGTCTTGGTAGTGTATGGTGTTAGGCTCGTGTTGAGATGCGATAATATTTTTTGGATAGATATGATCGGTGGCGAAGGTATCTGCACATCTACCATGCCTAATCGTGATATGTTTCTTGTGTTGGTAGAAAACGTTGAATGAACGTAGATGTGAGTCGTCAGTTGGTGTGTTATTCCCTACGACGACCCCAAAAGAAAAACCCACAGTAGTGTAACAGTATAGGAACGTAATTGTGTAGGTATCATTAGGGTTACATTCAATTTGTTTTTGTTTTGATTTTTTTCTCTTTTTTGCTTGGGGCAATGTTTAGGAGGTTTTATCCAATTTAGTTTTGTTTATTTTGGGTGGGGCAGACTCTTTTTAGAAGGTTTGATTCAATTTATTTTTGTTTATTTTGGGGGTCTATCTATTGTTAGGAGGGTTTTTTTATTTAGGGGATGTAAGGTCTTGTTATGAGGTTAGATTCAATTTATTCAGGGTTTTTTGGGGGGAGGGGTATTATTCAGCGGTAATACCCAATTTATGTTTGTTTATTTTAGGATGGGTACTTTTAGGAGGTTATTGAATTTATTTTTCTTTTAAGGAGCTATTGTTAGGAGATTTCATTCAATAATGTTTTGGGGGGAACAGGCTACTATTAGAAGCTTATATTTAATTTGTTTTTATTTTAACCCAAAACTGGAAATGTGAGGATCTGCGATGATCTATTCAACTAAGCAATCTAGGGAAAGATCGGGCCGAGTTAAGAAGTTGATGAAAAGTTGGCCAAACGTAAAGACAGCAAAATATCTCGCAAACTTTATGAAAAACTAGGATTTTGACAAATCCTGCTGGATAAAGAATATAGACTTGTCACGAAGTGACACCGTTCGGTCAGTATTTTTGTTGGGAAACAGGTTACTGTTAGAAGCTTTTATTCAATATGTTTTTATTTTTTGCAGGGTGGGGTGTGGGTGGGGGGCTTTTGAAAATTGGGTATATCGAATGTATTTTTGTTTATTTCGAGCGTCGGGAATTTGAATTTGTTTCGGTAGTTTTTTTTAAGGTTATGTATCTTCTCTATGATAAACTTTGAGTAATAAATTTTTTCTCCGAAGATTGGGGGGGGTGAATAATAAAACCTCAGGACAAGATCAGAAATATTTGTTTTATAGTCATGCAAAAAGCACATGTAAAAGTATTCATCAATTCTTTAACCCCCAGGAAATCTCACCATTGTTTTCTGCTACCCATCCAGAACGAAAAAAATCTTGTTTCACAATCCGCGAGATTTCTTTTAATGGCAAATGAACAGAGACGAATTAATTTACTAAGCTTTTTGCTTACATGTGGCACAAGGTCGTATGAATTGGGCACCTAATGAGACTCGAACTTGCTCGTGCAGGTTTACTAGTCTAGCATGCGAACCATTACACAACCCGCAGCACCCTGAACAGAGAAGTATAGACCACCGAAATCTTACGTGAGATGGAAATGAACTTGGATTTCAACGAAACATTGATGGATTCTTTTGTTGGTGCTCTAGAAAATATACTTTCGGTTTTTAATTTAAAAAATTAATGAACCAACTTCTGAATATTTTATACTAATTATTTTTTTCCGAGTTCTAATTTCAATAATTGAGATTGTGAATGTAATACAGCCACTCAAATTTGAAAAGAAAATTAAACAATTAAGGAAAAAATAATGCGTTTAATAGGTTTTGAGAAAAAACAAAAAAGATTAGAAATCAATACCGCCAAGAAATTATTCTTTAAAGCCGATTTTGTTCAGCCCAGTCGGTTAGTACTGTAGAATACATCGACTGCTTCTCTGAAGAGGGGTAACACTCAACGAGTGTCCTAGATATGACACTAAAGAATCTGATGGTGAGGCTCTAGTAATGTTGGAGCTTTAGGGAATGCAGAGTACTCTTTATTATCATCGCTCCCATGTCAATTCTAGCTCGGAGTGGTAGCACCTGATAGGGTCCTATCTATGGGTCAAATAGAACTAAACTGTTGACTTAGGCTAAATTGAATTGTTTGAAATAAAACTGTTTATTTGTATAAAATGGACTTGGCATTAAATAAACTAAAATGGTTGATATGCCATAAAACCAAACCATTTTATTAAAATCAGCACACAAATTATCCTTACCTTATATTATGTAAATCTTTATTTCTCAGTGATGTATCACATTCATTGCAGTGCGTGGGCCTCTATGGCGTAGTGGCCAACGTACTGGACTGCGATATCACCGTTAGCGCATTTGAACTACAATCGTGATAAATAACAAACATTGCAGCATTTTAAACGAATTTATAACTCGGACTTTAAGTAACATAGACAAGAAATAAGACGCTAATTACGATTAAGGGATTATTTAATAATTACTAAGAATAAAACGTAAATGACAAAAGGGAAATGTGACATCGGTGGGTGACGTAGTTTCGGTTACAGAAAGACAGATAATCTCCATAATGATAAACTAGCAAAAACATGGGTACCTTCCGGTTGCTAGTATTTATGTTTTAATGTAATATTAGAATAACTTACCTAATTAAAAACAACTACAGGATGATATATATTATTTATTTAAAATTACATATCCCAGCCGGCTGGGGCTGTAAAATACACCGACTGCATCTCTGCAGAGGAGTAAGACTCTCTCCAACGAGTGTCCTGGATATGACACTAAACAATCTGATAGCTAGATTCCAGCAATGCTGGAGCTTCGGGGAATAATTGAATTGATAGTGATACATAGCAACGCTTGGAACTATTTAACTTTGTTGACTTAAGTTAACAAATCATATATATCAAATATGTATGTATAAAAAGGATTTGGCATTAAATAACCTACACTGGTTGATAAATCACAAAACCCAAGCAAAGCAAATCATATATAGTTGATATATATATATGTATAAAGAGGATTTGGCATTAAATAGCCCACAATGTTTAATATGCAAATTATAAAATGAAAAAATATTACAATCAAAACAATGTTTTCAAATTATAGTCAGAATATAATCTGACAAAATATTAAAGTCGAAAACAAGTTGATCAATCGAAAAAAAGAATATGAAAAAAAAAAAATTGTTAAAGAAAATAAATTAGCAGAAAAAAAATCAAAATGATTTGCACATCTCAGGAGGACTTCCTTCTCTGTTGCCAAACGGGAAAGGAAAGTTTAATTAAAAGTGAAAACAAAAATCAAATTATTTTTCATTTCTTATTCAAACAAGTTAATTGTTAAACTAAATCTTGTAAATAACTTTAAAAAATCCTGTTTCTTTATTTTTAAAGAATTTATTTGCTACTAAAATATTCTTTCTAAAAAGAAATCAATAGATACGAAAACAATACTTCAGGCTAAAATAGATAAACCTGCCAGCAAACTATATTTTTGATTGGACTGCTGAACGCCAATACGCATATATTATGCAATTGCAAGTAAGTTTTGTTATAACAGTAGTATCTCATGGCTTGATGGAGACATTAAGATTATAAGTCTCAAAAATTCACAGCAGGATACATGGAATAACGAATATTGGCGTTTGGTTTTAAGTGAATTCTTAAGGCAATACAAACGAGAGGTAAATAATAAAGAATACTTACAATAGCTTAACATTTGTACCCAGGTAGGGTTAATGGAATTAGAACAAACTAAACCCAATGAGACTTAAACTCACTTAAACTTTGCGAAGGTTTGTTTGTCTAGCTTGCTAACACTTACCCCACTCATCTCCAGTCGGCTGGAGCTGTAGAATATACCGACAGCTCCCCTACAGAGGAGTGAGACCCCCCCACTCCTAACGATAGTCCTGAATATGACACTAAACAATCTGACGGTGAGATTCCAATAATGCTGGAGCTTTGGGAAATGCGGTGTACCCCTTCATTCCCATCGCCCTTAGATCCACTCAGCCCAGTGGTAGCACCTGATAAGGGTCCTATCTATGGGTTAAATAGAACTAAACCATGATTTCTTGACTTTACTGTCGTTTGCATTTAAACTGCGTATTTATACTAAACTGAATAGTTGAAAATAGAACTGTTTTGACATCTAAACTGTGGACTTATGCTAAACTGAATTGCTCGAAATAGAACGTTTTTGACGTCTAAACAGTGAACTTGTTCTAAACTACATTATCTAAAATAAAACTGTTTTGAAATTTAACTCTGTGTATGGGACTGTAGAATACACCGACTGCACCCCTGAAGAGGGGTAAGAACCCCTCAACGAGTGTCCTGGATATGACACTAAAATTCTCATGGTGAGGTTCCAGTGTTGGTGGGGCTTTAGGGAATGCAGAGCACCTCTTCATTGCCATTGCTCCCAGGTTCACACTGGCCCGGAATGGTAGCAACTGCTAGGGCATTATCCATGGGTTAAATAGAAAAAACTGCGTACTTATGTTAAATTGAATTGTTTGAAATAAAACTGTTTAACTAAACTGAATAGCTTGAAATAGAAATGTTTTTGACAATTAAAATGTACTTACATTTAAACTGCGTGCTTATGCTAAACTCAATTAATTGACTTGGAACTGTTTTTGACATTGAAACTGAATTGTTATATATAGAATTGTTTTGACATTTAACTGTGTGTAAACAAAATCTATACTTATATTAAACTGAATTAGGTGAATTAGAACTGTCTGAATAAACTGAAAACCTTGAAATAGATATGGTTTTGACAATGGACCCCCACATATGGCCAAGCAAAAGCAGGACGACCCGCTCAAACTTACATACAGCAGCTATGTGAGGACACAGGATGTAACCCTGAAGACCTGCCAGAGGCGATGAATAATAGGTAGAAGTGGCGGGAGAGGGTAAGGGAAATTCGTGCTGGCGGCACGACATGATGATGATGATGAAACAGTGTACTCATGCTAAACTGAATTGTTTGAAACAGAACTCACTATTTGCGTAAAAACGGATTTAGCGTTAAACAACCTACAAAGACTGATATGCCATAAAACCCAACCAACCAACCTAACATCACTCAAGATGCCCTATATCCCAACTAAAGGTATATAAGAAAGAATACTTACAATAGCGAAACACTTTTACCCGTTAATGGTTAATGGAATTAGAACAGACAACACTCAGTGAGACTCATACTCGCTTTTGAAGGTTTATCAATCTTGCTGGCCAAGTATAACC